>CM075878.1:13462290-13674790 GCA_038021265.1 Cyprinella venusta
TGTGGGCTAAATGTACTAACTGTGTTCTAAGATCAGCTGTTAAAGTGTGATCTCCTAATATAAAACACTCAGAACATATTTAAAGGGGTGATGAACTGAGAAATCAAATTTTCCTTGAGCTTTTGACATCTAAGAGCTCATCATATTATAAAACTATCCTGTAAGGCCACGTTTACACAAAGCCGGGTATTTAGCAAAACGAATATTTTCCCCCTCGCTATTTTCAAAAATAATATCGTTTACACACCCGCAAAAATACGCCGTCGAGCGGCATCTTAACTATGCCAAACCTAAGGGGGCAGTGTAGGGGTTAAGGATAAAGCCATGCAAGCTCATTAGAATCTTAGAAACGACAAGAGAGAACCTAAATCGCCGTTTCTCCCAGTTCACACGACAACAAATATGCAAGCCAATCAGAATCTCAGAAACGACAAGAGAGAACCTAAAACGCCGTTTCTCCCAGTTCACACGACAACAAATATCCGGCGTTTTCAAAAATCTCCACTTTGCCCGGAGTTTTTAAGAAGTTCACACGACAACCGTTTCTCCCAGTTCACACGACAACAAATATGCAAGCCAATCAGAATCTCAGAAACGACAAGAGAGAACCTAAAACGCCGTTTCTCCCAGTTCACACGACAACAAATATCCGGCGTTTTCAAAAATCTCCACTTTGCCCGGAGTTTTTAAGAAGTTCACACGACAACCGTTTCTCCCAGTTCACACGACAACAAATATGCAAGCCAATCAGAATCTCAGAAACGACAAGAGAGAACCTTAAACGCCGTTTCTCCCAGTTCACACGACAACAAATATCCGGCGTTTTCAAAAATCTCCACTTTGCCCGGAGTTTTTAGAAATAATCGTTTTCAGTGGTAAAAACGGCGTTTTCGTGTAAATGAGAGGGCAAAACGCAGAGAAATATTTGCGTTTTCCCATCGTGTAAACGGGACCTAAGTTTCAGAACTGAAAACATCCTTGTTAGTCCAATAAAAACTTTTATTGACACCAGCCTCTGCAAACGACTCGTTTTTAAAAGTGGGGAACTATGATGACAAAGAGGATAAAACACCAGCCCCGCAGAAGTAGATCAACTCCTACTTCTATGCTCCTACTTCAACACGGCCAGTTTAGCCCCGCCCACCGATTCTCGCATTACACGCAATCACGCATAGCTAAATAACATATGCCTACCTCGTGATGACAAACCAGATCGATCTACCGAGCAACACAGAATATTGTGTAGTGACTGGTTGTGGAAGAAGACAGTCGCTGCATGAGCTTCCTCAGGATTCCAATAAGATTGCATGGATAAAATTTATTTTTAATGACATTCCAGCTGATGAGGTAAAACATCGTCGTCTATTCGCTTCATTTCACTGAGGATTGTCTTGTAAACAAGACTGGATTTGCAGACCGATTAAGAGTAAAGAACGGTGCTGTTGCGTCTATATTGGATCTGACAGGAATTGTGCAACACACAAACATTGGACGTTTCAAGACAATACAAGTGCATCGACGAGGTAAGTTGAAACTCATTATAATATGCAAAACTGTTCTCCACTCACAGAGGGCGTTTACTTCCAAGTCTTCAGTGTGAGACGCCCATAAAAATCCAGCGTTTTTCAGCTAGGCTCAAAACAAGGGTAAAGCAAACTTCATAAGTTGACCTCAGACAACAATATAATAAAATTTAAAAAGCCAGTTCATGACCCCTTCAACATATTTATGCATACTGCAATCGTTTTTTTTTTTTTTTTAACAGAAATGAGTACTTTTATTCAGCAAGGACATGTTAATTTGATCAATAGTGACAGTAAAGACTTTTCTATTTCAAATAAACGCTGTTCTTTTGAACTTATTAACATCAAAGGATCTTGCATTTTTGTTATCTGTGTTGCGTTTCTACAAAAATATTACGCAGCACAATTAATTTCAAAATTGATAAAAATCTGAAATGTTTCATGAGCATCAAATCGTCATATTAGAGTGATTTCTGAATGATCATGTGACACTGAATGGAAAAACATTAGTGTTACCACCATTATTTTAATTTGTAGTGATAGTTCACGTCACGGTATGACAGTATTTACTCTATTTTGCATTAACCAACTGCAGCCTTGGTCATAAGTGACGTCATTCCGAAATATTTTTAAACATAAACTCTGAAACTGTAAAATGTGCATGCATGCTCGCAAATGATGCAAATGGATTTCTTTATGTGTCAACACTGCAGTTTCTCCAGGCAGCAGATTAGAGGCCTTGGAGGCCTGGAACAGTCAATGTTTATATGCTTTAGGTTCCTATTGTTACTTGTAAAATTGGTCCCAACAGATCACATTCTACATTCTTGTACACCCGCTGGTGCCTTTTCATTTGTTTGCTATTATTTCAGTGTTGGCCATAGTTACCAAGGAGACTTGGCTATTGTTCAGTGTGCTTAAATCCTCTCAAGCTCTCATTGCAGTTGAGACTCTGGTTCTGTCCCTCTGCACTGGTTAACACAAGGCAAGACACAACAACAAAGAGCAATGCTTGTTAAGATTGCTCACCCAAAATAAAATATCATTATTCACTCAACTCAAAAACTCAATGCAATAATCTATGAATTACTTTCTATAATGAAAGTGAATCAGGAGCAAGCTTCAAAATGAAAATAAAACATCTTAAAAGTAGTAAACGTGATCCATAGGACTTATCCATAGTGTGCTATTTTCCAAAATCATCTGAAGCCATACAATGGTTTTCTATGAGGAATGGACGGTTTTTCCCAAGTGATTGTATGACTTGGAATATAGAGCACGTGAATATAGTACAGCTATTTTAGGATACTTGTGCATGCTTTTTGAACCCTGAAAGTTCTATTACTTCACTGTTACTTGCATGAGCAACAAGCAGATTATTCAACATTTCTCCTTTTGTGTTTTATAAAAGAGAGTCCCTGTTTACGGCCTGAGACGATAGGAACTTGGATAAATGGAAAAGAAAGTAAGACTGGTTTGGCATGACATGAAGGTTTGTAAAGGATGACAGGATTTCAATTTAAGGCTAAGAGATGATAACATTAAAGATGAAACTCTTAAAGGGATACTCCACTTTTTTTGGAAATAGGCTCATTTTACAACTCCCCCAGAGTTAAACAGTTGGGTTTTACCGTTTTTGAATCCATTCAGCAGATTTTCTGTTATTTAGAAGAATATCTGTAACCGGACAGTTTCTGGTCTCATTGACTACCATAGTATATATTTTTCCTACTATGGAAGTCAATGAGACCAGAAACGGTCTGGTTACTGATATTCTTCTAAATTTCAGAAGATCGGCTGATTTGATTCAATAACGGTAAAACTGTTTAACTCTGAGGGAGTTGTAAAATGAGCTTATTTCCAAAAAAAACTGGAGTATCCCTTTAAAGAGTTTATTGAGTCAATTCACAAGCATAAGCGACCACCGTGTCTGTAGATTCATCGGCGTGACATAAGACATGCTGGCCAAGCCTTGCAAGCTGTTGAACAACTTGGCTTTGTCCTTTTATTCTCAGCAATGAGGATGTAACAGCCAGAACTGGACCGAGAGCCAGAAAGGCTGTTTGAATATTCATTAAAATGGCCATTAGAGAGATGGCTTGGCTTCTAACGAACCAATCAGAACTAATGAATTTGGTGTGCAAAGCCTCGGTCTTCAGGAAGGCCCCACACCGCGAGGAAGGAGATTATCTGAGGCCGAATGAGTGAACTCAGAGTGAAAGGACAATGAGTTAAATTGCAGTAAATTATGTTGTATGTATATATGTATAAATGAAAAGTTTTACTTGCTCACTGCCTGAATCATGCAACAAGATAACAATAAAGGGGATGGATGGATGGATGGATGGATGGATGGATGGATGGATTGGTTGATTCATGGATTAATTGGTGGGTGGATGGATGGATTGTTTGATTAGTGAATTGATTGATGGATGGATGGATGGATGGATGGATGGATGGATGGATGGATGGATGGATGGATGGATGGATGGATGGATGGATGGATTGGTTGATTTATTGATTGGTGAATTGACATATTGATGGATTAGTGGATTTAAGGGTGGATTGATGGATTGGTTGATTAGTGGATGGATGGATGGATGGACGGACGGACGGACGGATGGATGGATGGGTTGATTTATGGATTGAAAGATTAGTGGATTGATGGGTGGATTGATGAATTGGTTGATTAATGTATGGATGGATTGGTTGATTAGTGGATTGATGGATTGGTTGATTAGTGGATGGATGGATGATGGATTGACGGATTAGTGGATTGATGGGTGGATTGATGGATTGGTTGATTAGTAGATTGACAGATTAGTGGATTGATGGGTGGAGTGATGGATTGGTTGATTAGTGGCAGATTAGTGGGTGGATGGATGGATTGGTTGAATGATGGATTGATTAGTGGATTAATGGATTGACGGATTGGTTACTTGGTGGATGGATGGATGGATGGATGGATGGATGGATGGATGGATGGATGGATGGATGGATGGATGGATGGATGGATGGATGGATGGATGGGTTGATTTATGGATTGAAGGATTAGTGGATTGATGGGTGGATTGATGGATTGGTTGATTAGTGGCGGATTAGTGGGTGCATGGATAGATGGATTGGTTGATTGGTGGATTGATTGGTGGATTGATGGATTGGTTGATTAGTGGATGGATGGATTGATGGATGGATTGGTTGATTAGTGGATGGATGGATTGATGGATGGATTGGTTGGTGGATTGATGGATTGGTTGATTAGTGGATTGATTGATTGATTGATAGATGGATGGATGGATGAATTGATTTACCTCATCCTCTTCCAATTTAAATTCAATTTTTTTTTACTCATAAATCCAAAAGCATCATTAGAAACTCTTCAGGAAAAACCCACTGGTCAATTAGCCTTCCAAGTCTAAGTCTAAACACCTGTTCTGTTCACACCAACAAGTTCACACTACAGATAAATAACAAGACAATATCATTCTGTTTATTATAAGCAGGCTGCCGTTTTTTCATCTAAAACTTTAAACGCTTGAAACCTTTAAAGCCCGATGGATTCTGATGACAATGAAAACTGACAATGTCTTCATTCATCATCTGGAAACAAATCGATTTGAAAGTGATTCCAACTGTATTATTTCACTGTCCCTTTATCATTTAGTTGTGGTGTGGAAATGCTATTCTTTTATAATTACACAACTGATTTTTGAACTATCATTATAGTTATCGTCCTATATCGGGTATCGGGTGAGGCAAAAATGAAAGAAACAGAAGAATAAAGACAAGAAAGCAAGAAAACAAGGCTCTCATGTTTTCATGGTAGCTCTAACTCAATCCTGTTTGGTATATTTCTGGACATCAGCAGACAAGAACACTGTTAAAATTGATCAGTGATGCAGCACTGGTCCTCTTCACTCCATACTGGTAACATATCTTGTCAAAAAGGGGAGAGGGAATAGCAGGAGAAGCCGAGGAAAGACAGATCTGGAGCTTTCCATCACTATAGACACTTCATTGATTGAGTCAGTCAGTTTCTCTCTCTTTCATCTCTAACACATTCACACAGAAGAACACATGGTGTCTACCACATCAGATGAATCCCTCTTCTCACTCCTCTGTTTCTCAGTTGACCTTATTTACACTTCATGAGGAACTCAGACAGAAAACAACAGAAACCTATTCCAAGCTTTGAAGGACATCTGTTTTATATCAGTGGTAAAGGTTAATCTCAGGAACTAACACATTTCCTCTTCTCTTGCTCATGCAAGAGTGTAAGTGAGGTTCGAAAGTTAGTGGCAGTTAAAAATACGGTTTGTCGTAGATGACACACTATATCCAAAGCCAAACTCTGAGCTCTTTTACTGCATCAGCCTTTATGGACCCTTAAACCCAGCAAATAGGACAATACACACAACCATATTGTGCCATCAGCCCATTTCACGCGTGGTTTATCGGCCGTCGCAAGCGGATATAACACTGTGGTATTAGAGATAGAGAAAGCGTACATACTGCCCTAACGAAAGCTGAACTTTGAGCAAATGTAACTTTATGAAATCATGTGCATCCATACTCTCGTTTTCTTTGTTTAGAGAAAAATGGCAGTGACGCACATGTCTTAGTACACCTAATCTGCCAATTTTAACGCATGAGCAAGCAAAACAATTCCCGTTCGCACATGAAAAGTTTCATGTGAGCACAAGTTTCTCATCTTTATTTTTGTTATTTTTGCAAAGGTTCCCTTAGGGGCTCCGTACTTACTGAAGAACAACTAATTGGTTAGTAAGGTTAATAAGTTAAGTTTAAGTTTAGGTATTGGATGATTATGGGATGTAGAATATGGCCATGCAGAAAAAAACATTCATATGTGATTTATAATACTAATAAACAGCCAATATCCTAGTACTATGAATGTTAATAAGCAACTTAATAGTGAGAATTGGACCCCAAACTAAAGTGTAGCCGAAAAATGAAAAAAAAGTATATATATATATATATATATTATATAAATAATACAATTTTGTTTCTGCAAGAAGGCAGGACCCAACTCTGAAATTGTATTATATTAAATAAAACTGATAAAGTAAAAAATAAAGCAATTTCCCCCCTTGTCAACCATCTTAGATTTATTTTTATTTTTATTATGCAAAAATGTTCTTAATGAAGGAACCATGCAATGCTGCATTAGAATTTGGTTAAACAAGTTATCTCAAAGAGAGAGTTTGCAACTTAGCACATTTTTTTTAATTTAAATCATTATTTACTCACCCTCACGTCCTTCAAAACCTAACATTGGAATGAATTGTGAAACTGTACCTTTAAGAGGCAGCACCAAGATGCCTACATCAGGCTAAGAGTGCTCTTATGTGATTCCCAAAGCAGCTCGCTATTTTTTTGAAGCAGAGCAAAAGTGTGAGTACAGCGTGGAGCGGTCACAGTTTCATTTTAAATGTACTGATTGTACTTGACAAGGCTAAATGTGAGAAGGTGTCATAGATACTCAAAAGACACATGGGCGACGCCGAGGGTGTGTTCTTCAAAATGCCTTCCCCCTGCACATCATTGAGTCTCATTGGACGTGGCAAATACTCTTGCAACACTTGACAAGTATGTCAAACTACAGCAGTGTCAAAGCTACGGGTCATGGCTTTGGGTTGAAAGATGGGTTTGCGTGACTTTCATCAGGAATACACTGATAATATAGAAGGAGGTTCTAAAGTGGGTTCAATCAATGTTCAACTCAAAGCCTTAAAATTGTTATGCAAATATAATTTTTGCTATTAATAATTTTGATAATTCCATTGGAAAATTAATCTTTTTTTTTGGTTTATTAAAACAATAACATAATGTCATATTATTAACTGTTATAAACAGCGCAGTCTCATCCCAATTCGTCATATAACTGACGTTTTGGGACGTCTTTTGACCATTCGTCAATATACGACTTTTTAGGGCCCCCTTAAACATCGGTAGATGACGTTATGGGATCCTAACTCTACCCCAGACCTAAACCTAACCCTAAACCCAACACGTCACCTAACTGACGTTAAAGGTAAAGCGTCAGTTGTATGACGACCCGGGATCCTCATCTACCGACGTTTAAGGGGGCCCTAAAAAGTCGTATATTGACGAATGGTCAAAAGACGTCCCAAAACGTCAGTTATATGACGAATTGGGATGAGACTGTGTTATTATAAACGTATTACTAAATTTACTGTTAAATCAATAGTTCTCCATATTTTCCATCATTTCTATTCCTCATTCATTGTACTTCATTGTATTGAATTACAGTGTACTCTCTCATTTAAGACATTAAAGGGTTAGTTCACCCAAAAATTATTTTTTTGTTTTTGTTGAATAATTTACTCACCCGCTTCAAGCCATCCTAGTTTTATATTTCGGCCAAAACAGTTGGTAGTTATATTAAAAAAATATCATGGCTCGTCCCAGCTTTATAATAGTAGTGAGCAGCACCTGAGAGATCGTGGAGCAATAAAAAGCCCATCCATCTATCCACTGTGTCCACCATCCATCCATCCATCCATCCATCCATCCATCCATCCATCCATCCATCCTCTGTATCCATCCATCCATCCATCCATCCATCCATCCATCCATCCATCCATCCATCCATCCACTGTATCCATCCACTTTATCCATCCATCCATCCATCCATCCATCCATCCATCCATCCATCCATCCATCCATCCATCCATCCATCCATCCATCCATCCACTGCATCCATCCACTGCATCCATCCATCCATCCATCCATCCATCCATCCATCCATCCATCCATCCATCCATCCATCCACTGCATCCATCCATCCATCCATCCATCCATCCATCCATCCATCCATCCATCCATCCATCGTATCCATCCACTGTATCCATCCATCCACTGTATCCATCCATCCATCCATCCATCCATCCATCCATCCATCCATCCATCCATCCATCCACTCCATCCATCCATCATAAAAGTAATCCATACTGATCAATGTGTTTTTGTAAGAAAAATATCCATATTTATAACTTTTAAACTATAATCGCAGGCTTCCGGTAACGGGCGCCGTACACAAGTCTAGTTCTGGTGTTCTCAGAGTGACCTCTGACCCGACACATGATGATGTAGGAGCAGTGAAAGCTCAGGTGAGAGTCAATGCCTATCGAAGTTCAAATAACAAACTCAAGCTCCTCCCACATTTCTCTTAAAAAATTCTCATTTTAGACTTCTAATTCATAATCGGTGCTTTGTTTTGCTCTATCCTCTGCACTTCTGCGTTCACCAATACTCACGTGTCATGTCAGAGGTCACTCTTCTGCCTGAACTCGACTCATGTACGTCTGTTACCAGAAGCTAGTGATTATAGATTATATAGTTATAGATATGGATATTTTTCTTACAAAAACGCATGGCTTCGCTTCAGAAGACCTTTATTAACCCCCTGGAGCCGTATGGATTACTGTTATAATGGATGGATGTGCTTTTTAGGGCTTCAAAATTACAGGTACCATTCACTCCCATTTTAAAGCTGGGATAAGCCAGGATATTTTTTAACTATAAAGAAAAAAGTCATATACACCTAGGATGGCTTGAGGGTGAGTAAATTATGGGAAATTTTTAATTTTTTAGCGAACAAACCCTTTAAATACAAAGTACCTTTATCTATTTATTTTTTCAAACACATTTTCAGTAAAAAAAACAAAGTCTGAAATAACATTACTGGTTGGTTCATATATAATGAAGACAGTTTTAAAATCCCTGTGGATTTAAGATCCCCACACCAGCTTTTCATACATATCTCTATGTAAAACCATGATCTTTTTCACTGCTCAGATCCGCTCCTCAATAGACATAGTCTTTCCACGTATGTAGTTCAAGGTTTGAGCTCTTCGAGTATTTCCATCTCTTTTCCTAGCAGCAGGCGCTTCTACGCTCTCTCCTGTCATGAATGAGCGTGCCCAGGGGGATTGTGGGAATTGTATTCCAGGTGGAGGAGAGGCTCTTAAGTGGTCGGCAGCAGGTGCTCACTTATTTAGACGAGTGACTGGATAATTACCAACACCTGTGTGCATATTGGAAGGCTGTTTCACTGTTTCAGAAACAGGCTGAGGATTCAACTAAAGGGACAGTTATTCCCAAGGGGGTTTGTGTGGAATCTGTGCCAAAAGAACATCTGAACACACTACCACTGCAACCATGATGGCAAACCAAGACAGCATCCAGCTGTGTGCCACACACTAAACAAGCATCCTGCTATGAGGAGAAATACAACAAGATCATATATATATATATATATATATATATATGCATCAGAGAGTCGGATTCACTGATTCTCAGACAGATGCAATATTGTTTTCACTTTGAAATGAGCATTGAGAGATTTAAGCATCTTGTCTTTGTAATCTGTCTGCCTCACGGACAAAAATGCAGTTGAATAAATAGGCTTAAAGAAAATGAAAAGAGAAAATTCTGTCACTAGAATACAGTATTCCACACCTTTATGACTTTCATTCCTAAACAATATCCTGGTCATTATTTTCAATATAAAGAAGGTAGTTAATCACTAATGCTGTCAATCTTGAAAACGAAAAAAAGGCCAATAAAACCACTTTTAAGCTATTCATTAGCTTTGAGTGAGAAACAGGACAAATTGAGAGTTCATAGTGATGTCTGAATTGTGAAGAAATCATCTTTTTAAAACAAATATTTTCAGTGAATCAGTTTATGCAACAAGACATCATGACTTCTGCGTAAACATACACACCACTTTCAAGTCAAGTGGCGTGTTATTTTGAGCTATTCGCACGTATGCGTGTATGTCTACACAATTAATGTCCGAGTGATTCCGCGTTTCAGTACACGCCGTCAAATGTCCGAGCGAAACGAAGCAAAATGTAGATCTACATCTGGGGAGCGATCTTTTTTTTTCCCTAGGATGGTAGGGAAAGACTCATAAATGCCATTAACCCCAGTGACGGGTAGGTCTAGGGACGGGGTTGAGGTAAGTCTTATGTAAGGAGTCACCTAACTGACGCCGGTAACGCTTCCTTTTACAGTCCAGTTACCCATGTAAATACTATGTACTTATTTTAGTAACTACAATTACTGGGTAATAACTAGTACCCTGAACCTACCCCTAAACCAACCCCTGTTCCATGTACTTACCTTATATTAGCCAGTACTTTTTAGGTAAGTACACTGTAAGTACCCTGTAAGTACTGTACTGTAAAAGGAAGCGTTACCCTGACGCCTTGGGAGCATTTTGACCATGCTTCAATATTTGACGCTTTAGGCGTCCTTTAGCATCAGTTAGATGACGCCCTAGGATCGCGTGTACCCTACCCCCAGCCCACACCTAAACCTAACCGCGTCCTCTAACTGACGCTTTCCTTTAGTGTCAGTTAGATGACGCCGTAGGATCGCGTCATGTATGTGACGCTAAAGGGCGCCTAAAACGTCAAATATTGAAGCATGGTCAAAGGTGACGCCTTGGGGTGAGAATGTGTTGCAGCCATAACGTTAAGTCAACGGCGTTCATAAACACACTGAAAAGCGATTATGCATGTTGATAGCACGCCAAAAATGGAAATACGAATTGGCGTGTCATACACACTCTACTTCATGAGATCAGTCTGGTTTATCAGATCCAAAATCAAATCTGAATCATTTGTTGATTTCATGAATTGTTATGTTTTATGAAATGATCTGGTTTAGATGACGAAAAAACGCAGCGCTGTCCAATTTGTGAATAAATCATTCTTATGAGTCAGATCTTTTTAATGAAATGGTTGAGCCAGTTCACAGTCCTAATTAATAATTTGTTCACAATTTGTTCAACTCACAGACTCAATGATCTATTGAAGTGGAATCTGTTTCTCACACAAAGCTATTGTCTGGCTTTCTAAGACTTGAATTATAGAGGACAAATCACATGGAACACTTTTATGAACATTTCATTATGATTTTGGCTTTAGTCTTATAACATTGAATCTCTTGTGAAGGAACAGGTTACAAGTAATTTAAATTTGGAGCAAATTCCCATTTTTAGGTGATCTATCCCTTTAAGTAGAAATGCAGGAAACAGAAAGTGATATACAACAGTTAATGCATAGCAATACATTAGCAAGCCACTTAAGTGTGCCCCAATAAAGCGCTTTATCAAAGGAATTAAATGAACAATATTCCTTTACACAGTTGCACATTAAGAAAACAGTCTTCAATGATGAAACGACCAGAAAACCAAATTCACAATGAGTGAAAAAGTCGATAAACTTTCTTTATGTGCAACAAATCAAAGCAAGCACTTACTAGAGTGTTTGTGAAAAGTATGCTAATTGAGTTCAATTTGATTGATTGATGATGATATGCAAAGCACAAGAGAGATAAAAGCCCCACATGGAAAACTTTACATTATTGAGCAGAAATAATCCTGTTATTCACATCCACCGTCAATGCTAGCGATTTACTGATCAACTTTTTGAAGGGCCGGGAAAGATATGATCTCCATGGCCATGATAACACAATCAATAATTTACAATTACAGGAACTGAGGCTATGTTGAGCTAAAAGGAAAGAAACAAAGAAACACACGGCACATCAGACTGTGCAAAAAAGCTTATATTGTGTACCAGCTGGATCAACTTGCCATTGATTCCCATGCTTCCTCAAAACAGCCTTGAAGATAAAATCCTGGAATCGGTGAGAACTATAAACGATGAAATAACATGTTTGAATCAGAACAAACTGAATACGGTCCAATGAGAATAACTGTTTTTATACACGGTTGCAATGCTGAATAGATAAACAGCATCTTCTGGCAAGAGAATTAGCAATGTTTTCTGACCAAATAATCATTTTCACTACTGCATTTTCTCTCTGAGGGAAAACGTGAAAATCTTAATATGCAAACAACAAATTCATGTTATATTTTGGCAATTTGCATAGAAGCTCTGTTGACAGTAACACAGCTTCCAATCTCTATTCTGCTTGCTACATCATGTGGAGAAGGTTCGCGTTTTAGAGGGTGCTGTGCAGACGAGATGGGCAACAGCTGGATATGATTTCCCTTTGCAGAACTCAAATAACATACTCTCTGCTTCCTCAAATTTGAGATTACACTCATTGGAAATACAAGAACAGCAGTTATAGGTAAATTGGTTGTTTAAACAGGTTTCTTGCATAGATGTGAATTTTAACAGTGAGAATAAAACTCCAAACACACAATATCACCGCTGGAAGCATTAAGAAAATGCTTTACCTGAAGCGAAACAGATGGGAACTGGGAAGAAGTTAAGCTATACTGGTTTTAAAGCTGACACTTTTTTCTTATTATTTTTTCTTCATTAATGAAGCCATTTTATAAATGTGTAAAAATTCTGGCTTTGTTTTTGGTAATGCTTTATTTTGATAGTCTACTTTAGACATTCAGCTTACTACAAGAAATTGTCCAACTTCATGTCAACTAGCAGTTATTAGAGTATTAGTAGACTATCTGCTTAATATTAATGTGAAACAATTTGAACTTAAAATTAATAGTATATTAGTAAAAGATTCTTTATCTATAGCCACAAATTTTAACTCACATTTTAGAAATTCTGTGGATGAATTAACCCAGCATTTTATTGTAAAAGATATTACATATAGACCGATACAAATTGATCAACCGATATTTCGAATTGATGAAATAACTGAGTTAGAAGTAGTAAAGATTATTGATGCTTTAAAAAGCTCCAAAGCAAAGGATGCATATGGTCTTGATACAACATTTTTGAAAACGAATAAAGATTC
This sequence comes from Cyprinella venusta, assembly GCA_038021265.1. Classification (NCBI taxonomy): domain Eukaryota; kingdom Metazoa; phylum Chordata; class Actinopteri; order Cypriniformes; family Leuciscidae; genus Cyprinella; species Cyprinella venusta. The sequence goes on from CM075878.1 coordinate 13,475,607, forward strand.
TTTAGTATCCCCAATAACACATATGATAAACCTGTCTTTCAAACAAGCAGCTGTTCCATCTGCTTGGAAGATGGCTACTGTTGTCCCGATTTACAAATCTGGAGATAAACTAAATTTGAAAAATTATAGGCCAATTAGCATTCTCCCCACTATATCTAAGGTAGCAGAAAAATGGGTATCAAATCTCTTGACTAATCATCTGCATAAGGGTATTAATTCTTTGCATCCAATGCAATTTGGTTTCCGTAGAAATTACTCAACAGACTCAGCAAACTGTTTGTTTGTGGAGAGAGTGAAATGCTTACTAGATAAAAATGCGTGTGTAGGTGCTGTATTTTTAGATTTAAAGAATGCTTTTGACACCGTTGACCATCAGGTGCTTTTATCTAAATTAACAAATTTTAATTTCTCAGAGGAAGCAATACTCTGGGTAAAATCTTATCTTTCAAATAGGAAGCAATGTGTATGTATTGATGGGGTGAAATCTCCCTATATTGCTTGCCCCAAGGGGGTTCCACAAGGTTCTATTTTAGGACCTATTTTATTTTCAATTTATATAAATGACTTGCCTGAGGTATGTAAAGATGTACAAATTCAGTTATATGCAGATGATGTAGTTATTTATACCCATGCAAAGAATCATGAAAAAGCTTCGATCATTTTAACTTCAGCTATGACAAATGTACATAATTGGCTTACCAGGACAGGTTTAATATTGAATACAAAAAAAACTGTGTGTATGATGTTCTCAAAACGAACTGTAGAGATGACACACTCAAATGTATTTCTAGGGGGAGAAGAAATAGAAGTTGTGAAGGAGTTTACATATCTTGGAGTCACTCTAGATTCTACTCTCACTTTTAGAAGCCACGTAAAAAAGTTGTCCAATATTATTAAATTTAATCTAAACAATTTTAGGAATATTAGGCCCTTCTTGACAGTAGGTGCTGCGAGGTTGTATTTATTTTCAATGATTTTTTCACATATGCAGTATTGTTTCAGTAGTTGGTCATTTACGAATAACTCAATACTTCAGCCAATAGAAACTCTGTACAAGAAGGCGATAAAAGTATTTGATAAAAAACCCCTGTCATTTCACCACTGTAAAATAATTAAAAAGCATAATTTATTGAGTTTTGAAAATTTTAAAAATTTAAATTATGCATGCTTTGTTTATAAAGTCTGGCATGGCCTTGCACCACCACCATTGAATGAGTTTATTAAACAGAGGATAGATTGTGGTATTGGTACCAGGTCTGTCAGTAGAGGGGACTGGGAAGTACCAATTAGGCGAACATCTTTTGGCCAGAAAGTCTTATCAGTGATAGGGAGTAAATATTTTAATAGTTTGCCGCAGTCAATACGACAATGTTCTTCTTATCACTCCTTTAAGGAACATCTTAAGAAGTGGCTTATGAAAAATCAAGTGTGTAATCATTTTACTTAGTAAATTGTTATGTGTTTTTTATGTATTGTGTTTTAGTGGCGTCTTGTACTGAGTTGTCTGTTGTTGTACCTGCCTAGGGACTACGGACGTAAATTAGCAATTTGCTATAATCCGGCTTGTTTACATTTTGTACTTTGTACTTATGTTCATTAACATGCATTGTCCCTATTAAAAATAAAAAAAAAATAAAAATAAAAAAAAAAATAAAATAAAATATCTGCTAACACTTTATGGCTCCCCAACAGACACTCTACTGACTATAAAAGTAACTTTGCAAGTACATCAACTTATTCTACCAGCCCGAACCCGAAACCTAAGAGTTCACTAAAAGTCTAGTCATTGTATGAAAAAAAGGTAGAACAAATTGGAACAGAAACCAACTCGGTAACACTTTATTTCGATAGTCCACTTTAGACATTCTACTAATTATAAGTTACTTTTCAACTACATGTCAACTAACTGTGATTAGAGTATTAGTATAATGTCAGCTTAGTATCTACTAACATTTTATTTTATTCAACAGACATTCAACTGACTATAAGTAACTTGGCGACTACTAGTAAACATATTCTCCTAACCCAAACCCTAATACCTAACTATAACCTAACAATCTACTGACAGTGTAACCAATGTTTCGAAAAAGATCCAAAGCCTATTCATACGCCTATTTCATGTTAGCCTTTATATATCATCATGAAAATTACTGGGTTGATTATTCACATCAATACAAACAGAAAATGTATTCAAAGTTTTTGGAAATTGTATGTTAACATGGACAAACAATGCATAATCTAATTACGTATGCACTAATTTGCATAAATACCACAACAGATCTAAACATTGGGTATAGCCAAGTGAAAATGTCTTGTTAAATCTTGTTTACATAATAACAGTAAAATACTTAATATTAAGGTCTGAATGGAACCCATTTAGGCTACCCATAATACATTGAGGCAGGAAGAAGTACTTTAGAAACAGCCTTTAGTAATTATTATTGCAGAGATGGGGTTTGGGGCTGGGTCAGTGGGACTGTTTCTGGAGGACGAGTTTGAGGGAAGAACGGGAAACACGGGTAAGGAGAATGCAGAAGAAAGGTATAGGTAAAAGTAAAAGTGGCTGGATTAAATCAAATCAATCCATGTCGGAGAAACAATAGGAAATCTTTTTTACCTGCAGTGACTGCTGAGTGACTGAATCTCTGCCCATTATGGTAACATTTGTTTGCCTCTATAGTCTTTTACTGTTTTCACCTATACCCAATGTTTAGCTATATTGTGTTATTTATGCATGAGCACATACATTATTAGATTATGCATCGTTTGTCCATATTAACAAACTGTTTCAAAAAACTTGTAATTAATTTTTTGTTTGTCTTGATGTAAGTAATCAACTCAGTAATGTTCATGATGATGTATAAAGGCTAACATTTTTTACCCTATTCACGTGAGAAAAAAAAATGAATAGGCGTATGAATAGGCTATATTTGGGTCTTTTTTGAAACTTTCCTCTATAATGGGATTCTTCTGGGCTTTTTTTAACTTAATCAGGACATATTGAGGATACAAAATCAGAGTTTGCTTCTGTTTCAATTTGTTCTAGTTTGACCCTCATTTTGTTTAAAATGACTGGGCTATAATACTCTAATGAGAGTTAGTTCATAGTACATAAAGCCACTTAATATAAAGTGGGACCCAAATTAATGAGAGTTAGTTGACATGTAGTTGCAAATTAATGAGTTAGTTTTCATGTAGTTACAAGTTAATGAGTTTTAGTTGACATAGTTGCAAATTAATGAGTTAGTTGACCTGGTGTTTGCCATTTAATGGGAGTTTGTTGACATAGTTGCAAATTAATGAGTTAGTTGGCATGTAGTTGCAAGTTAATGAGTGTTAATTGACATAGTTGCATATTAATGAGTTAGTTGACATAGTTGCAAATTAATGAGTTAATTGACATGTAGTTGCAAATTAATGAGTTAGTTTTCATGTAGTTGCAAATAAATGAGTAAGTTGGCATGTAGTTGCAAGTTAATGAGTGTTAGTTGTTAGTTTTCATGTAGTTACAAATTAATTAGTTAGTTGGCATGTAGTTACAAGTTAATGAGTTTTAGTTGACATAGTTGCGAATTAATGAGTTAGTTGACCTGGTGTTTGCCATTTAATGGGAGTTAGTTGACATAGTTGCAAATTAATGAGTTAATTGGCATGTAGTTGCAAGTTAATGAGTGTTAATTGACATAGTTGTCAATTAGTGAGTTAGTTGACGTGTAGTTGCAAATTAATGAGTGTTTATTGACATAGTTGCAAATTAATGAGTTAGTTTTCATGTAGTTGCAAATAAATGAATAAGTTGGCATGTAGTTGCAAGTTAATGAGTGTTAGTTGACATAGAAATAATGAGTTAGTTGACATGTAGTTGCAAGTTAATGAGTGTTAGTTGACAGTTGTCAATTAATGAGTTAGCTGATGTGTAGTTGCAAATTAATGAGTTAGTTGGCATGTAGTGGTAAGTTAATGAGAGTTAGTTGACATAGTTGCAAATTAATGAGTTAGTTGACATGTAATTGCAAGTTAAAGAGGCTATATGCAACTTTTCCCCAAAAATAAACATAACAATAGCCTTTTTATTTTACCATTTATGACTCAAACATCTCCGGATGAGCATACTGACACCTTGTCGGCTCACAGTGGGTGCACCTATAAGCCTGTATCCTATTTTTCTTATTTTCTGTCGGGTCTGAATTTTCCCGCGCTGTCTGCGGATGTGATGTCAAGCGCGTTCATGTTACGTATTTTCCCGCAAACTAAGCATCCAGGCGGCACTACATTTGAAAAAATGCAGCGCGTCAAAAAGCTGGCCGATGCCCATCTTTATGCAAATGAATAAGGTCCTTCTCTATATGAGTTCGCATCTACCACTGATTTTTTTTGTAACAATGAGTTCAGTTGTACATTAACAGTGCAGTCGATGCTGTTGTTTACATCCGAGTGCCTCCATAATGGCCGCTCATCCGGGTTATCGCCCAGAACGTGACGTCGGTGAAAACCCTCAGTCAGATCACTCTGCCAGCCCACAACTGCTAGTCAGCAAGTAGCCTACACTCGCAAACAGAACTCTTATCTCAAACAATATATGTATTTAACTGGTCTTACCTCTGTAAACATAATGTTGACCTCCTTGCTCCAGATGACTTGTTAAGTGTGCACGTACGAGCGCACGCTGAGAGAACGAGCAGAAAGGAAGAGCAGTTCTGTTTTTTGCCCACAGGTGTCAGTCACGAGTTTAAATTTAAGGAAATCGCATGTAGCCTCTTTAAATTTCAGGAAATCGCATGTAGCCTCTGAGTGTTAGTTGAAATAGTTGCAAAGTAACGAGTTAGTTGACATGTAGTTGCAAGTTAATGAGTGTTAGTTGACATAGTTGCAAATTAATGAGTTAGTTGACATGTAATTGCAAGTTAATGAGTGTTAGTTGAAATAGTTGCAAATTAACGAGTTAGTTGACATGTAGTTGCAAGTTAATGAGTGTTAGTTGACATAGTTGCAAATTAATGAGTTAGTTGGCATGTAGTTGCAAGTTAAAGAGAGTTCGTTGACATAGTTGCAAATTAATGAGTTAGTTGGCATGTAGTTGCAAGTTAATGAGTGTTAGTCGACATAGTTGCATATTAATGAGTAAGTTGACATATAGTTGCAAATTAATGAGTTAGTTGACTTGTAGTTGCAAATTAATGAGTTAGTTGACTTGTAGTTGCAAAGATAATTAGAAAGTAGAATGTTGAAAGTGGACTTTCAACCAATGGCATTAGTTTGGGGGTGGAACTATCTGATCAATCATGTGACCAATTTCTGACAAAGAAAACTACATATTTTAGCTTTAACACAGAACATAAACAAATGGACTTAACACAAGCAACCATTAAAGCACAAAAAATCAATACTGAATGAGAAATACTAATAAAAGTGTTCTCTAAATACAGCATAGTTTCCCAGAAGAAAGACTTTGTTGGCCGTATTCAGTGCATGCTGCATGGAGAATATCATTCACAACGTTGGCAAAAATATGCTGGAATCTAATGGGAATCTAATCATGGCTCGCTTCATGCCAGTGTAGAATCGGAAAGAGTCAGGTATTGATCAGACAGAATCAGATTTCCCCTGACAACTGAAACAGCTGATTGATTCCCTTGCAGCGCTTTGCAACGCACCAGAGACGCCCATAGACTTGAGGTGGGCAATACTCATACATACTGTTTCACAAGTGACTGCTGCTGAGGGATGACAGATTGACCAAAACAGTGGTGGCAATCGAAGGACAACGCTTCAAGGGTGGTCAATCATGGTGATTAGTCTCCCATGGTGGAAAGTAGGGCTGGTCTTTTTGTTGAAGCCCTAAGAGTCCATCAGCTCGGCAAAGACTAAAGACTGCGTCTGCGATACAAATGCAATCCTGCAGCTTGTGCTTGTGGAAGTCTTTGCTGACAATTAATGGCTGCCCTTTTGAAATGCAACACTGACATTTTTCTTGACAACACCATGAGAGCAGCCAGCTATTCTGTGTTTGTGAGGCTCACTTTTCTGTGTCTATCAGGGCAAAGACTCAATTTAATGGGTGACTAGATTAGAGCTCACAAACAATGGGTGGTTATTTCTCACCAGTATAGCAGTGCTGAGGATGTAAATAGTTTAAAATATCTATATTTATTTTAAAATGTAATTTATTCCTGTGATCAAAGCTGAATTTTCCGCATCATTACTCCAGTCTTCGGTATGATCCTTTAGAAATCATTATAATAATATGATTTGCTGCTCAAGAAACATTCATGATTGATTATCATGAACTTTTGAAGATGGCTGTCTTACCATCTAGGGTCACATTTTAACGTATCTCGGCTGTGGACACAATACGTTTTTCACAAACAACAGCAATGGAACATTTTGTTATGCTACTTATTGGATCAAATCCCTTTTTAATGAAACATCAACAGTCAAGCAACTAAAACAATTTACTTTAGTGGGTAGAACCGCTACTTTTACTTAATTACTCCCCATTGTGATAATCAGATTAAATGAAAAAATAGATTTCATTAGATTTGATGTTCAGAGGTCAGTTACATAACAATAGAACATCAAATTTCCATAGATTATGTGATGAAAAGTATGACAAATGAGACAATCTGCTTTTGGCTAGTGTTAGCGGGGTACCTAACCTCTGTGTAATACACACCAATGTTTTAAACGCATTACAAAAAGCAGATGGTGTGGATTATTTTCCTGGCAACTACACAAATCTCAAATGACTACACCGTCCTAATGAAAGGCCGTCTGGGTTTGGCTAAAATCATGCCCTTCAGAAACATGTCATCTCCTTTGATATCACTGCTTTTATCGATGCCACATTAAAGGGATACTTCAGGATTTAGCATTACAATTTGTATTAGCAAAAAAAACTGTAGTATTTTCAAATTACCAAGCTTTTCACCGTCATATACCCCTGAGACGAGAATTTATGTATTTTTTTGTCTGGACAAATCCTTTTGACAAATCCCGCGGCCCCCACTCGTCCTGCTCTCCACAGTAAACTTGAGTTGCGCCGTTCTCCCGTGGCCCTCACTTGTCCCGCTGGCCACAGTAAACATGACTCGCGCCATTCTCCCACGGCCCTCATTCGTCCCGCTGGCCACAGTAAACATGACTCGCGCCGTTCTCCCGCGGCCCTCACTCGTCCCGCTCGCCACAGTAAACATGACTCGCGCCGTTCTCCCGCGGCCCTCACTCGTCCCGCTCACCAAAGTAAACATGACTCGCGCTGCTCTCCCGCGGTCCTCACTCGTCCAGCTCGCCAACCTAAACATGACTCGCGACGTTCTCCCGCGGCCCTCACTCGTCCCTCTCGCCACAATAAATATGACTCGCGCTGTTCTCCTGCGGCCCTCACTCATCCCGCTCGCCACAGTAACCTTGTCTCACGCTGTTCTCCCGTGGCCCTCACTCGTCCCGCTCGCCACAGTAAACATGACTCGTGCCGTTCTCCCACGGCCCTAACTCGTCCCGCTTGCAACATTAAACATGACTCGCGCCGTTCTCCCGCTGCCCTCACTCGTCCTGTTCGCCACAGTAAACATGACTCGTGCCGTTCTCCCGCGGCCCTCACTCATCCCGCTCGCCACAGTAAACATGACTCGCGCCGTTCTCCTGCTCACCACAGTAAACATGACTCGCGCCGTTCTCCCGCAGTCCTCACTCGTCCCGCTCACCACAGTAAACATGACTCGCGCCGTTCTCCCGCGGCCCTCACTCGTCCTGCTCTCCACAGTAAACATGACTCGTGCCGTTCTCCCGCGGCCCTCACTTGTCCCGCTGGCCACAGTAAACATGACCCGCGCCGTTCTCCCACAGCCCTCACTCATCCCACTCGCCACAGTAAACATGACTCGCACCGTTCTCTCTCAGCCCTCGCTCGTCCTGTTCGTCACAGTAAACATGACTCGCGCCATTCTCCTGTGGCCCTCACTCATCCCGCTCACCACAGTAAACATCACGCGCACCATTCTCCCACAGCCCTCACTCGTCCTGCTCACCACAGTAAACACGATGAATGGCGACAGTAGAAAGCAAAAGCCGAATCCCGGACATTTAGGGCAATCTCGAAACACATTTTCGGGCAGACTCATCACGGAGACTCACTAGACGAGCCAAGACTTGTTTAACTACTGCGCTCTTTTACCAGTAGGCGTGGCCTTCTAGGGCAGCGAAGCAAGTGCATTCTGGGAGTTGTTGTCTCATTTTATGAATACATTTATGTACATTTTCTGGCTTTTCTCAGTCTAGAAAGCTCCAAATTCAAAAATAATTGAACAATTATACATAAATGACCCATTTTAAATACACATTCATCTTTCCAGAGGTGAAGTATCCTTTTAAGTGGAAATTTTCTATTTGCTTGAATCTCATAATGACCACCCCACTTGACATCTTGACCCAAATCCCCTCTTCAAAAGCTTTAGATCAGAGGTGAACATGTTCAAACCCATAATAAATAGACTCCTGAACAGAAAGAACCACAGAAGCCACTGAATATGTAACAGACAGTTGTGGTATATAGGTTCTTTTTCCTCATCCGTCCTTATAGGGGCACAATACTATCTGTATAGTGCCCCTATTACGCCATTTTAAACACTCTTAATTTGCTTTTAAATGTCTTTATACAATAGGCTTACATGCACCCAAGGTCAAAAAACTGTTTAATTTTCTCATAATATACATTGCAGAATCAGCTCTTTTCTCACAGTGCCTGAAATGGTTCAGTAAAGCGTTTAGTCTCTCTAAACCTCGCCTATCTGAGAGAACTTCTCTGCTCTGATTGGTCAGATGGCCCAGCTTGTTGTGATTGGTCGACTGCTTACAGTGTGTGTCGGAAACCAAACTGTCATTACAATATCTGAAATATATATTTTTTTACAGTCTCAATTCCAGCACGAGTCCTCATCCTTTGGAAAAGTGGACTTGCTTGGCAGCAGAAAACAGCATCTTCTCCACATGAACAACATGAACCAAACTCTTCCAGTCTCAGATACACTAGTGATTGAGGGGGCGGGGCTAAGCAGACATTGCTCACCAGGAGCTAATTAACCTTTAAATGATCCTTGTTTCCTGTTTACACTTCTGGGCTTCGGGGTCTATACAACCCCAACAATTGATTGAGTAATTGAACAAAAAAATATACATTTTTAATCATACAAAAAATATTTTTTTAACTTCTCATCTATTCATTCATGCTGTGTTTTTGGATGTATAAAGTACTTTTGTATTCATATACCACACAATTCCTCAACTACACCATTAGCTTGCATATGAAATATTATTTTTTTTACATAGCATTTATGCTCTAGTACTAGGCCTTCATTTCTGTGTAAAACTTTTCAGATTCTGATTTTTTTTTACATGTGAAGAAAATATAATAGTTTTTTATTATATATAATAGTTTATTAAGTTATAGTATAATAGTTTATTAACTTTATTAAGTATAATAGTTTTTTTTTTTTTTTTTTTTTTTTTTACATTTCCCATTCATTTCAATGTGGGGTCAAATTGACCCTGAAAACCAGAAGTGTAAACATTTTTTTTTTACATACCTTCAGAACAACAGAATCAAGCCCAGTTTTTGTGTGTATAGACAGATAATGTATGAAAAGTCACAAAATCTTATTCCCCTGAGATGAAGGGAAGCTTGTATTTCTATTAAGTAAAAGTCGATTGGGGTCGCATAGGCCCCACGACCCGATCGAGGGCTACGACCATTGGAACGCATTATGCAAATATGGGACAAAACTACAAAGTTTACTGACGATTTGTTTCAGAAAATGGCTGAAACCGTTGGCTTCCAATCAAAATGGCTTCTTTCTTTTGAGAGACAATAACTCTATTGACAGTAACTATATTACACATAAATGAAAGTTAATATCCGAAAAAGCATATCAACAAGGGAGATGCGATGATCATACAATATTTGTGCATTTGATTCTACCCACCTCCCGTCCTAGCTCACATTACTCGGCTTGTTAATTGACCCTAAACACAACGTTGTGTAGATTGTTGATCAGCGCTGAGGATGAGAGCTTCCCCGGTGTGATTCAGGACGGCCGTCGGCTGAGAGGTCGCAGGTAACACTGTTTACACAGCAGATGGCCAAAATAATCTGCATTTTGAAGGAGGCATGTGTATCGTTTTAGTACAATTATCTCAGCGTCTGTTCCTTCATCGATGCATGTAACATATTCCACAGTTAAAGCCAGGCATACGGACCATGCCATCTGCGTTCAGAAACGGAGGCCGGGACATTTGGATTGGTTAGAAACAAATTCCCTCAAACCATTCTTACAGAGGATTTTTCCTTCTTTAACAAGCTTAAAATTTACATAAAAATATGGTGGAGCAGCTGGAATATAAATTCAATTTATTTTTATATAACAAATATGTAGGCTGAAATCTTTTTTTTATTTAAAATGCAAAATTATCAAGAATTGTCATCCTTATTTTGAAAATGTATTAAAAAATCAATGCACTTAAAAGTTTTAAATGTCAAACAGAAAAACCGTCAAAACCGTCTATATTGAAGGCGGTCTCATCCAAACGCGCCATATAGTGACGCTTTTGACTTTTCGTCTACATCCAACGCACATGGCACACTTCAGCATCAATATGAGACACAGATATATATGGGCAAGAAGGCGCCTCCTAGTGGTCTAACCCTAACCTTACCCCACACCTAAACCTACCCATAACCGAAGCGTGTTATATTGACGCTAAAGGGTGCCATGCGCGTTGGATTTAGACGAAATGTCAAAAGTGTCACCATATGACATTCTAGGGTGAGAATGCGTTTATTAAAGCTGCAGTCTGGCGTTTTTCTCTTTGTCACCATCTCTGTTCGAAATCTGCAATTGCAGTCATTTGTGGAATTATCAACTTTACGTGAGTTGTACTTCAACACCCTCAACACGGCAGTCAGTCACCGCCGGTGTGGATACTCGCATTCACAATCACATTTTATTCTTTTTGGAAGTATGACCAACATAAGAATTTTCAGTAACACTTTATTTTGGTGGTCCCTTTTGAACATGCTGTTGACTATAAGTAACTTTGAAACTACGTCAAATAACTCTCCACCAACAGACATTATACTGACTATAGGTAACTGCGCAACTACAGTCAACTTATTCTATCCCCAACCCTACCAGTCTACTAATACTACTAACACTCTACATAGAGTTAGACATGTAGTGTTACTTATAGCAGAGACAATTTATATAGAGACATGCCACTTCCTAAATCCTCAATACAACTATATAGGGAAAAACCATAATGCCAAAGATGGCGGTTGTATACACATACACATGCCCCGCCCCTCCCCCGGAAAGCCAATCGTCTGCTTTTAACAGTCAAGCCGGGAAACATTCAAGCCTATTGTCTGGTTCCACTGATGCACGCGCACATTTGAGGTTTCTCGACAGAGTCGAGAACCCTTACGCAGTAAACATATAACCAGGAGAGGAAAAGACCTTTTAAAGCTTATTTTGGCGAAAAGTCATCAAACTTTTTCAGCGATTTTTATAATATTTACTGCAGTTTCTACACATGCAGTTTCTATGTCCCGGTGACCAGTGAAAGTGCAGTTCTGACTCTCTGCCCATTCATTTAGATAGGAGCCTTGTCTTGTTAGTCCGAAATAGCTGCCCAGTGGCGTTGACAAGATGGCCGAGTGGCATGACTTGCCTAAAAGGACTTTGCTTATAGTTAACTGAATGTGTTAAAAGGACCATCCAAATAAAGTGAAATCAAATTTTCACTGGAAAACGTCATCTGAACTAGTAAGAAACATCCACCTTTGTTCTGGTTCTGACATAGCAGTAAATCGTGCTGATTAAATCTTATAAGTTATCATATCACGCAAAACCGTGCAATTTATACTTTATTCTCAAATTGCTAATGTTAACAACGTCAGCCATGCGTGACTACATGTAATGTCCTTCCGATATTATCCTTGTTTTCGCATGAGTCTGCTTGCAGTCTCTTATTCTGTAAGTTAGCCACTCCGAAGTCCGAACGAAGTGAATCTCACTGGTGATTGTCGTTTGAACCTTTCTGGATCCGCCATCAAATTGATAAGTTTAATTATATCAAGTGCTGTGAGAAAAGGCTATAAATCTCCTCCTCCAACATCCTCACTCGCAATATAGTCTACTACCAGAGACCCTTCTTCACGTGTACAGATGTGACGTAATAAAGCAAAGACATGCTCGAATCTCCCGAGGAAATCCAAACTTACCACTTTGAATCGGGCTACGGCAAGCAGAGAGTGTTAAACACTGGCTGGTTATGTGTTTTCTCAAATATGTATTTTGGACCATTTTTAACCTGCTTTAAAAAAAAATCTTTCAAAACCTTTTGATGCAAGGTTTGATATTTTCAGACTAGTTCATATTAATATTCTGAAAATATCAAACCTTGCATTAAAATGTTTTGAAAGATTTGTTTAATTTAAATTGCTGGTTTTGTCTATTTGACATTTGACATGCTGTTAGATGAAAGGCAATTAACAGTTTCTTGAACAGGTTCTCAAGAGAAATATATTACAAATCAGCTATTAATTGCCATCTGTATGTTTAACCTAGAAGTATTTCAAATGAGATGTATTAATAAACGTGGCTTCAGGTTTCACACTGACATTCATTGTTTAAAATTGGTTTTGAGGATCGTTTAAGAAAAGTAAATGCAAGCCAACACGAGTCTTCCCTCCACTGTACTGTGTCAGGAGAATTCACATTTCCTCCATATATTGTTCAATAATGAAGTAATGTGGTTACCATGGGCAACACAATATTCAGAGGCAGAACCTACATCAACTGAACACTTTCATATACCGTTAATAATGTTGTTGTTATTCTGAGGCATAACAACATGCCCCAATGTACCTGGTCAAACTGTATTTTAAAGGAAGGTTTACACTCACTCACTCTCATGCAATTGCTAAAAAATCTAAAAGTTTATCAGAAAGTCGAACTGCGTTTATGAAAGTGAATGGTGACCAGCGGCTGTCAAGATCCAGAAGCACAATAAAAGCAGTTCATATGAATAATTCACTACATTCCAAGTCTTATGAAGCTTTATGTGAGAAATATAAATTTAACTTAATCAAAATCTCGCTCTGAAAATCCATCTTGATCATTAGTCACCATTGACTTTCATTGTATGGAGAAGTGCATATAAATGAAAAAATCATACATGTTTAAAAAAAAATATCACTCATCACTCATTTGGAGAATTGTAAGCATGATGTTGATATATTCCAACAGTTATTCTAGGTAAGAGTTTGATTATACATGTATTTTACTGTAACAGACACAGTGAACAGTAATACGACTTGTCACAGCAGGAGTTTGCAGTCTTTAACGCTAACCACCTGCTCTCAGCAATGTCATGATCACACGCTGCTGTCAGACACACACACCAACATGAACATGTCACTGCCTTACTGTGTGCCTTCCTTCCCTGCCATCACACCATTGCTCTCCATTTCAATGAGCAAATAAATGAATGAGCTAAATGTTGGCATATTGGCGGAGAATACTGTTGACACTCAGTCCTTTTGGATTTCACTCTGATGATTTGATCAGGGAGAATCAAACTGAACATGGTTTTCATGGTTTTGAATTTTGAGCGCTTGCTGAGTCTATGAAGACAATGGATAATGAGCCCTTCAGAAGTATTCATACGGGCTTCCGATTCATTTTATTCAGGTAATGACGGTTAATGAAAGGAGCAGGAAACAAATGAAACTGGCTTTTAATTACCCACAGATAAACAGGGATTAGTTTGCTAACAGCCTAATTGGGGTGCTAAATGCTTCCTAAAGGAGTTATCAGTCATTTCATCCGGAGGCTTGTGATTTATGACCTAGCCGGTGGGTTTGTGGGTGTCAAAAAGGTTTTATTATTTAAAAAAATCTATTTATAATGTTTTAACATTTCCTACAGCGATACAAAATGGTAACCTGAAAAATGTGCTCCATAACAAAGCATAAATAAAAAAAAAGATATATTTAACATTACTGAATCAACCTAAATAAAGTAGTTTACATTTACAAAACTAAATTTATAGGAAAGAATAGGCAGAAATAGCTTTTAAACGTCTCAATTGCAGGTTGCCAGTTTTACAGTGCCAAATGCATTTTTACATTTTACATTTCTTGTGCTATTTTCTTTAGGTGAGACATGCTTTGGTATTTTGTTATCTAATGGAATAACATGTTTAAAGTCACCATGAAATGGTCAAAATCAGATTTATTACAGGATTTATATCCATATTGATTTTTTTTAAACTCATCAAATCAAAATAACTCAATCAAAACATATTCCCCTCTGTCTTGCAGGAACATCTCTTCTCTGATAATGTTACTGGCACAGGGGCGGGGGAACCTGTCAATCACATGAGATCTACCAATAGCAAACCACAACCATCCAATCAATTCCTCATGGACAAAATCAAGCCCTGCCCCTACATTTGATCTTGTTCCAGAAGCCGTTTCAGTCAAATATAAATCTTATTAAGAAATAAAAGACTATATCGCAACACCTGTTCAATTTCTCATTAATGCAATTATCTAATCAACCAATCACATGGCAGGTGCTTCAGTGCATTTAGGGGTGTGGTTCTGCACAAGACAATCTCCTGAACTCCAAACTGAATGTCAGAAAGGGAAAGAAAGGTGATTTAAGCAATTTTGAGCGTGGCATGGTTGTTGGTGCCAGATGGGCCGGTTTGAGTATTTCACAATCTGCTCAGTTACTGGGATTTTCAAGCACAACCATTTCTAGGGTTTACAAAGAATGGTGTGAAAAGCGAAAAACATCCAGTATGCGGCAGTCATGTGGGCCAAAATGCCTTGTTGGTGCAAGAGGTCGGAGGAGAATGGGCCGACTGACTGGTGTGGGGGATGTTCTCTTGGCACACTTAAGGCCCCTTAGTGCCAATTAAGCATCGTTTAAATGCCACGGCCTACCTGAGCATTGTTTCTGACCATGTTCATCCATTTCTGGCCATCATGTCCCCATCCTCTGATGGCTACAGTACTTCCAGCAGGATAATGCACCATGTCACAAAGCTCGAATCATTTCAAATTGGTTTCTGGAACATGACAATGAGTTCACTGTAGTAAAATGCCTCCCACATTCACCAGATCTCAACCCAATAGAGCATCTTTGGGATGTGTTGGAACGGGAGCTTTGTGCCCTGGATGTGCATCCCACAAATCTCCATCAACTGCAAGATGCTATCCTATCAATATGGGCCAACATTTCTAAAGAATGCTTTCAGCACCTTGTTGAATAAATGCCACGAAGAATTAAGGCAGTTCTGAAGGCGAAAGGGAGTCAAATAAGTAGAGAGAGAGAGAGAGAGAGAGATTTGCATTAAAGCATTAATATTCTATATTTATCATTCACATTCATGACTACAAAAATGCACTGATGTTTTTATCTTTTAAAGTGCAATCACAGGGATGCCATTTATCCAGTAAGTGACAACAATGAACACCACAAAAGCACAATGTCAAACCATGTTACATTTGTAAAGGAAGCTCTATAGAACAAACAACAGCCAGACAAGACAAATGATGATAGGTAATAGGTGGACTTGACCTTATAAACAGTGGTTAAAGTGGGATTTGTCAGGTGGGGGAACCCTCAAATTTTGTGTAGGTGCAACAGAGAAAAAAGACTCACCGTGGGACAACATATTGAGTATCGTGGTATAGCAATACTTTTTGGGTGTCGTTGTGGCACCAAGTAGCCTGTCACTTATTTACTTGATATTTTAATGGTTTTATTTTGGCCCATCTACACTGATTTAATGACAATACTATGTTAAAATTGCTTAACACTGGGACAAAACTGGGGTTCGGGCCTCCCCCGAGAAAATTTTTATTTCTCTGACCAAATTATGTGCAATTTAAGACTTTTGAAGGCCAAAAAGAGATAATAAATAGCTTTAAAACCATGTCAGTGGGCATTCGATTATTTTGTCAATAGCCTACCTGCTCTCTTCTCATCTACATCTTTCTTTTTCTCAGTCTCCTGCCCTATTTCTTCCCCTCCTAAACTCCTAAACCCCCTGAACTTTGACTGATAGTCTTTCATTTTCGTCTGTGTCAGTGAAGTAAATAGGCTTAACTGATAATTATATGTTTTATGAATCATTATCTTAAACAAGTTAATTTACTCAAGGCTACCAGGTCAGTATTACCACCTTCTACAAGCTTTGGAATTTAAAAAAGTAATTGTAAATAATACAAATTAGGCTACGTTTAACGCAGCTGGTGGAATTGGCAGACGTTCCCTCATCAAACGCATCAAAGCATTCTCAGGCATAAATATGCAGAATTAAATGCACGAAGGTGATTTTTGAATATTAATGAACGGATATTAAAGGAGAACTCCGTCGAACAATGAACCTTTGGTCTAATAAAACATCGGTACCTAGTCAATCGTTCTCTGAGGTTTGTTTTCATGATAATCGAATGTAAAGAGTTTTATCTCTAAAAACTGTTTAGCATATAATGCTAGTACTGGGGGCATTGACTAACTAAAAAGAAATCGCTAGTTTATACCACTAACAAGGCTCAAAAGAGCCCCACACTAACGCAATAACATGACAAGGCTCCATACATGCAAAACGAAGCATTGAGAACTTTGTAAGTGTACAGACCGTTTAATAAGAAGATAAGTTATAAAGCCAGTTCACTTCGTGTATACATACAGAAGCCATCTTAGAAAATAGTCTCGATAAGTCGATCCCCGAACGCCGTTCATACAGTTCAGAAGTTCGTTGAACTTCATACAGTTCAGCTCACTCAGCACGACGTTCGTGGTTTGACTTATCGAGACTATTTCCTAAGATGGCTTCTGTATGTACACGAAGTGAACGGTCTTTATAACTTATGTTCTTATTAAACGGTATGTAAACTTACAAAGTTCTCAATGCTTCGTTTTGCATGTATGGAGCCTCATTATGTTAATGCGTTAGTGTGGGGCTATTTTGAGCCTTGTTAGTGGTATAAACTAGCGATTTATTTTTACTTAGTCAATGCCCCCAGTACTAGCATTATACGCTAAACAGTTTTTAGAGATAAAACTCTTTACATTCGATTATCATGAAAACAAATCTCAGACAACGATTGACTAGGTTTATTAGATTTATTAGACCAAAGGTTCATTGTTCGCCGGAGTTCTCCTTTAATGTCGATATACAATGGTTTGTTAAAACTAATCCTGCTAATGATCTCTTTGTAAGACCCT
Source organism: Cyprinella venusta (assembly GCA_038021265.1). Classification (NCBI taxonomy): domain Eukaryota; kingdom Metazoa; phylum Chordata; class Actinopteri; order Cypriniformes; family Leuciscidae; genus Cyprinella; species Cyprinella venusta. The sequence continues at coordinate 13,492,907 of CM075878.1, forward strand.
AGGCTACAGTGGCTATAGGGAAAACAAATGTCAGGCGAAATATTTCGGACCTAAAACTAACTTTACCGCGCTCAACCACCGCGAGTGCATTTCAAGCATTTGTAAAGTCTTGTGTAGCTATATACTCGACGCGTCCGCACGAGCGCGAGGCTCCGCGCACCTCTCCAAACCGACGAGGCGTTTATACTTCATGTGTTTATACTTTATACAGTTTATACTTTATATAGTTACTTTATGTGTTTATCGCTCGCGTTCAGCGGGGAGGAAGGGAAGTTGGTCCATATCGGGAGAAGCAAGATTCGTTGAGATTAATTAATCTATTTATTTATTAATTTATCTGAGGTGCCGGAACGCAGTTCTGGACCGTTCCGGCCCACTTTAACCCCTGCTTATAAAGCTGAAAAGGCAAAACATGACAGATGTTCACCTCACCTCCAAATTTTAACTAAAGAATAACAAACATAACAAATTAATTAAAATTCTGCAACCAATTTCAGAGGACATGGTGTAATATTTAAACAAGTAATGCATTCCTTGAAATTTTCAGTACATTCAACAAAAGGAAAGAACACCATGCTGAATGAGAAGGAAATCTTGATCGAAGTAAACTGGGTACAACTGAGTTTATGTGACTAAAACCCAGTATGCATTCTTTTAAGAAGTGCTAATTTTTTTCCTTATTATCAGTAACACCAGAAAGTGTCTTAGTTGACAACATAGAGACCTTTAATGAAGTGCATCTCAGCAAACCTCTGCTTTTAAATTAATGTTAATTCAAGGGTGAATATCTACGAGTGTGACTTCAAAGCTTCGTCAAATGTAGCTTTTATGAAATCATGAATACTATTCAAACTCCAGATGTCAAATCCCATGCGCAGGGAACAAGGCTTCACTTTTTACTCAAAGTGTAAAAAGTGAAAGAGTCATAGGTTATGAATTAGACAGGCTCTGCGGGTGTCAAAGATTCACTCCCAGCTCACACAAATAGATTCTCTGTGTAGATATTTGTCAGTAAACTCATGCCTCTGACTCTTCTACTCACTTTTTTCTTTTAGTTATCAAGCCATTCATTTGACTAATTTACGTGATGCTTCATCTGGCCTTGGCTCTATAAAGACATCCAGATATTCATATTGACTTCATCTACAGCAACAAAGACAAATATCAGTGGAAGGTTAGAAGTAAAACATGTATATTAGAGCGGCGCAATTCTATATTGAGACTCATAATTGCAATTATCTCATGATTGTGAATAGACAATTAAACAAAATAACATAGGACAATTTGGTTCTGACAAAACATTCATTGCTGCAGCATTAACTGCTGTTTTTGAATGAACGACTCAATGACTCACTCATAAACCATCACTTGTTTCATTACTGGATGAATCAGCGTTTTTAACGATCTCTTGAATGAATGATTCGGTAACACTTTACAATACGGGTGCACTAATATGCATTAATTCATCCTTAACTAATGCACAGATAATCATGAGTTATACATTAACTCATGATTATCTGTGCATTAGTTAAGGATGAATTAATGCATATTAGTGCAGAACTAAACCATTAATTAATGATTACTGCATCAGCAACTAATAAAGAGTCAATATGATTAATAGATTAAGTAATACATGAATTGCTATTAATTCAATGTGTCATTGTGTATTAATTCCTTAATAACATATTTTATTAACTAATAGTGTAAATTAATGTGTTAATTACCACTATTAGTCAAAGCTATGCACTTCAACTTCCAGTTGTCTGCTTTAATTAATCATTAGTTAATGATTTGCAAAGGTATCATTATGTTATGGCTTTACTTGTTGAGGCACATCATTATTAACTATAGTCATTTAGTAATTGTAGTAATTTGCACATGAATTTGCACTAACAATGAAGTAATTAATGATGTATTAATGCATATTATTGTACCTGTCATACGATCTGGAAGTTCAAATACAAGGCTTTGGCTCATTCTGGTAATTAACATATTAATTAACACTATTAGTTAAAAAAATGAGTTATTATGGAATTAATCCACAATTACATATTTAATTAATAACAATTCATGTATGAACTAATACATTAACCTTACAGACTCTTAATTAGTTCCTAATGTTGTAATCATTAATGAATAGCAATCATTATCTACACATTAAATCAGTATTATCTGTGCATTAGTTAAGCATGAATTAATGCTTATTAAGACACACATATTGTAAAGTGTTACCAATGATTCAATGACTATACATTTTTTAATGTGTGTCGCGTGTCGCCACCTACTGGTGTAAACAATTTACCTTTGTATAAATATTTTTGCATCAAGAAACTTTTTTCGTTTCTAACGTAGGCATCAGTGTTTATATCCAAACTATACCTTTTTTATCCCAGTACTGTGATAATATTAATTATTGTAACAATGAAAAAAAAAATGTGTGATTGAGAAGACTTCTGTTTAATAATCTGTGACAACACAGATCTGAATGTTCACTTGGTCGCACATGTCAAAGGTATAATAGACATTTAAAGGGTTAATTCACTCTATAATTGTATGGACCAAAAAAAAAAAATAGATTTTTTTTATATATATTATGGCAGTGAAATACGCAGCTTTATAAAAAAAAAAAAAGATGCAAAAACATCACAGAATGATCCCATGCGACACGTGCTGCTATAGCCGGTATTTCAAGTATTCTGTGAGTTTGGTGAAGAACAAGCCGAAATTGTATGTATTATTTAAAGAAAATCCTGACCTTGGCCATTGATTTTTGTGCGTCTCTAAGCAACACAGTATTTGCAATTTTGAAAGAATCAGTCTTTTCAAATGAATCGTTGAATGAATTAAAGAATGAATCAGCGAATCACTCACTTGTCACCTTCTGCCGCATCCACGCAACTTTCAAAAAGGTGTTATTGATTAAAAATATATATGAGTGTGTGTGTGTGTATATAGTTTTATGTAGATAGATTACATGTATGAACTTATTAATGATACCTCATATAAGAGACACATTTACTAATAAAGGTTTCCCCTAGAGAGAAAGAGAAAGCATGGGTTCTGTGGTCTAGTGCATTTCTTCTTCAGTTATTCTAGAGCTGAAATATCAAAATTGTAAGAATAAAATAGTTTGTCACCCATTTGCTGACCTTTTCAGGTGTTTACAGTGGATTTAAATCACACTTCACCTTCCAGTGTGTCATATCGATACGACACAAACACAAGGAGGGGGAAACTGCTTGGTTTAAAACACAGAGAAGACTAAACACTAAATCTCAGATGCCATCAGCTCCAGTCATGCATTTTCACCTCACATTAACCTGTGTCCTATTTAGCCATCTGATTCATAAAGACGGTTTGGCATACATGAGAAATAAAGGTGTAAAGTGAAGGAAGAGACCCCTGGGGGTCAAACCCCTTTCCCTGTCTTCCCCTTTATCATCATGCCAAACTGGACAAGATTCACACCAGCTCTCTCCTCCTCTGAGGTGTCTACTCTTCTCTTATCAAACACAGTTTTCTTTGAATCGTGACTCATTCATCACAATTAAGCGTCCTTTGCTCGCAGACACAATTAAACACACGGGTACAGAGCCTTCATAAAGCCTTATTGTGTAGCTACTATTGCAAAACACCTAACAAAGAAAATGCTACAAAACCTAATCAAAGACAGAAAACGTATCTGAATAGTGTATCATCCAGAATATTCCTACAATTACACAGAAAAAATAATTAAATTAAGGATTGTAAGGTGCAAAAAGTTCCAGTTAATGCCAGTCAGCAAAAGAACTACATAAGCCAAACTAAAAGTGAAATAGAATATTATTTAATTGTCTGTAATATAGGGCTGTAATTTTATACTATTAGACAATCGACATCTTAATCACTTGCATGTGTTGCTCCTGCTTTACACTACATTGCATTACATTTTGTATTCATGCACATCACCATCTTTTCTTAAAGGAGTAGTTCACTTTTAAAAAATTTCAACGAACGAAATGAACGAATTGACTCGGAAAAAGATTTGTTCATTTTGATGAACAGGTTCGAACAGGAGAGTCACACAGAACAGAGCAAGGTGACCATTTGAGCTTACAAAAAATGAGCAATCGTTTCAATAGATAAGACACTTATTCATCGTCTGGAATCGTTTAAAGCCCTTTGAACAGTTTGCACTGAAACTGTCTCTTGGACCTTGAAACGTTAGTTCCCAGTAAAGTGCATTATATAGAAAAAAATCCTGGTATGTTTTCATCAAAAACCTTAATTTCTTTTCGACTGAAAAAAGAAAGACATGGACATCTTGGATGACATGGGGGTGAGTGAATTATTGGCAAAAGTTTTTTTTTTTTGTGAACTACTCCTTTAAATTAACATGACCTTGAAATCTTTGATCAAAATGTTAATGCATCTGTTTACTTCATGGGACTAAATACTCAATGCATTTTCATCCTAGGGCGTCATCTAACTGACGCTTTTGACGCTTTTCGTTTAGGTCTGGGGTAGGATTAGGGTTAGACCACTATGAGGCGCGTCTCATATTGATGCTAAAGGGTGCCATGTGCGTCGGATGTTGACGCATGGTCAAAAGTGTCATTTAGATGACGCCTTGGGATGAGAACGGGCTGAAATACTGTAAACGCATTCAGATCTGTGTCCATTTAAGCCCCATTTACACTGCATGGTTAAAGTGACAAAAATCCAACTGTTTCCTCTCATGTGGCACAGATCGGATATGAACGGTGAACGCGCAAGCAGGAAAAAAATGCATGGATTCCGGATTTTCTCAGATCGGATTCAGCTCTCACTCATATGTGGTAATAAATCGGATATAAATTGGATACGTGCTTTTGCTTGTGCCATGTAAGCAGACAAATCGGATATTCCCCAGTAAATGCGAGTCGTACGTCATTAAAAAACTGACGTCAACTCAGATGACACCACCAACTGAGATCACATGACTTATTATAGGCGCGATGGAGGACGAAGGATACACACAGTGGAGAAATGAGGAGGTTTCATGTCTTTTAAGTGTTTGGGGTGACGAGACGGTGCAGGCAAAAATGCAGGGTTGTTACAAAAATAAATCCGTGTTTGAAGACATTTCACGAGATATGGGGATATGTGCTCTCCTCTTTCTCTCTGCCGGACGAGTCCAATGTTTTGCTGACTTTTTTGCTGATTTCTCTTCCTTTTGCGGGTCAGAACGTCTACATTTGGTTGTTTCAGCAGTGTGTAGTGTAAATGAAAAATCGGATACGGGTCACTTTTAAAAGATGATGTCAGAAAAATCAGATATGATTTGGGCATCAAGACCTGCAGAGTAAATGCAGCTTTAGTTAGCAACACTCTCCTTCCTACGATCCAATCAATTCCCAAGGACAACATCGAGTATGTTTTACTCTGAACCAATGTAACCTGCAGAAAGTATGACTGAAGGTCAGTCTCAGACAAATAACATGCATGTTCATTTGGTCTCTCAGTGAAATTCATATCTGAGAAGAAGTTGTGCTTCATTACTAGGAAAATAAAAAACAAAAATCATACTGTGAGTGGTAAACATTTACAAAAGGTTTAACAAGCAAGGTGGATTACATCACTGCCAGTCCTGAATATTAAAACTTGATGTAGATCTAGTATGAAAGCTTGCAAAAAATAACACTATTTTCCCCCAATATCTGTTCTGATTATGTATCGCATCAGTACCAAATATTCACTACAAAAAAAGAGATGGTAAACAAACAAAAAAAAGTTAGGTGTGGCATCATACCATAAAATACGGTGTGTTACTGTTTTTGAAATTAAAAGCTAAATACTGTATTGTCAGCTACAGTACAAAACTTTAATTGAACACAAAAACAGTAACACACTGTATAGTTATGGTATGATGCTGGCAACCACACCTGCCAGTAGTTTACCGTTTTTTTTACAGGATTATTGTAGAGTTGAGGTACTTGAACTCGGACTCGAGTCCAATTTTGAATTAACTCGGACTTGTCATGCTCTCGGATGAATTTGTACTCAGACTTGACATGGACTCGGACATTTTAGACTCGGAAACTTTAGACTCTCATCCACAATCATTACAAAACCTGCAAATATTTAGTGATGTTCAAGAAGGAAGCATCCGTTAAGGATGGAACTCGATGTAAATTGGTGTAAATTGTTCAAAAAATTAATTAATTTAGTCCTGCCCTTCAGAGGCTAAAAAGATATTAGCATGTAAAACAAAATAATAAAAATTTAAACATCACCATCATCTTGCTCAAAAGTGTACCCCTGGCTCTTAATGCATCATGTTGCATTACCTTGCAAACACCTTATTCTCTCTGCTCCTCAATATACTTTTCACTGTGTGAGAGCGTGGAGTGTGAGCGGAATGGCTTGTCGGACGTAGCAACAGTAACTAAGAGGGGCGGGTCTTTGTGAAATGTCAATTTCAAATCATTTAAATCTTTGTGGACTCGGCCGGACTCGACTCGGACTCGCATGTTAAGGACTCGGACTCAAGTCCGACTCGGCCCTCTTTGGACTCGATTGTTAAGGACTTGGACTCGACTCGGACTCGACAAAGGTGGACTCGGACCCAACACCAGTGGTGGAATGTAACGAAGTACAAATACTTCGTTACTTTACTTAAGTACATTTTTCACGTATCTTTACTTTACTTAAGTACAATAAATAGTGCCTACTTTTTACTTTTACTTCGTTACATTTTGCAGCAATTATTCTACTTTCTACTCCGCTACATTTCTACAACTTCTGTTACTTTTTCGTTACATTTTCTGATCAGTTTTTCCCCTGCCAAAACGTAATCTGGCCGTCCGTTCGTTGCACGTTTGTCTCGTCAGTGACGTTTGGTTGCCATAGATACAGTATATCAACCCGGTCACACGCAGTGTGTTTATCGTGCAACTAATACGCGAAAATTTGTTTTTACGTGCATAGGAAACGCACCGTGTGTAATATACGTTTGGTTAGGATTATGGCAAGCCAAGAGGTTCAGAATTACACCATAAATTAATCTCGTTTATTGCCAAACAGTTATTAACATATAGTAGGATAAGTATGATGTGTATATTGCCTAATTGCAAGCTTGTTTCAGAAATGGTGGCAACATTTTTTTTCTCCATGATTATTGAACATCATTATAGGAGTATTAGGTTGAATGAGCTAGAATTAAATGTTTTATTAATCATTAGAAAATAGTCATTAAGAGAATAAATTGTTATGCAAGTACTTTTACTTTTAATACTTAAAGTACATTTAAAATAAGGTACTTTTTACTTAAGTATGGTTGTCATTGTGTTACTTCTACTTTTACTAAAGTAAATATTTATCTGGTTATTTGTACTTTTACTTAAGTACTGAGATTCAGTACTTCCTCCACCACTGCCCAACACTATTTTTACAGTGTGTCTATTCTCATTTCTCATTCATTCTCATAAGTCGAAAAGCATTATGCACATAAAAGGTTTGATATAACTTGTAAAATAACATTAAACACACGAGGAACTCCTCACCAGTCATGAAAACCACTTAGAAGCTCAGCAACGTGACACTAATTATGAATGAAGCCAGTCAGATTATCCTTTTGTCTAAAATTCGTCCACCCCTTACATTATTGGAAACATGTTTACAGAACAAATCTACACGAATGAAATGGGTTTATTGCATGCTCTTATTGAGGAACAAGGGCTTGACATCCTGGTGATTTCACATGAAAGTCTGTCTCTGATTTCCTGAGAAGGTGAGCTGTAAGGCTGCTCTTATCTAACACTGCCACTCAGAGTAACATGCTTGGTTTGAATGAAAAGACCCTTCGTTCGATGCATTTTCTCATTCCTAGCATTAGTCACAGTATCAGGTCAGGCTCCTGCCCTTGCTGGGTGTGCTTGACCTTTCCTGTCGGTAATTACTACCCTCCTCTTCAGAGCTCTCGTCGAACATCGTATTGATCAGTGCTGACTAGGTGAAGTTCAAATGTCAATGGTTTTGAGTTTTGCAATTGCAATCGGAAGAATTAGGTTTTACACAATGTCCCTGGCCCTGAAAGATTGGCATTAATGCGATCAGTTGATTGCATTGCTCATGTCAGTCACAAATGGCATTTTATTTAATGCTTTCAACTCCCGAGTGTATGTTTTTTTGTTTTTGTTTTTTGGCAAGGTAAACAGTTTTTGATGGGATAAGTCCCTATGAACTGCAGTATTCTGTTGACAATAAGGATTGGGATGTCTGGCAAAAAGGGGAGATATATATTTAATACCTTCTTCTTGTCGGGCAGCTCATGGACAATGATGGCCTGGGATTCATCGCCCAATGGAAGGAGTCAGGGGACTAAATAAGATCACACACATTAAGCCAAGCGAATCTGTGACAGGTCAATCCCCGCGGTCCACACTTTCCCAGCGCTACATAACCTCTCATGGATGTCAGAGCGACAGAATGAGTGGCACTCTATGAGAACAACAGATTGCTTGAATGAATCAGAGAACATTGGGACATTAGTTTCAGGAATGAAACACAAACAGTCTCCAAAAGTGCAGTATTTTTCTTGGAACAAAGTGTCAAATGTCTTATAAGAAAATGTGAAAGAAAAGTGCTTTTTCCCCCCTCTCGTTGGATTTTGCTGACTTTGGCCGATCGATTGTGTGGGAGACTCCCAATGTATTAGATTTTTCTAATACATGAAATAAGTAAGCTTGAACAGAGTTCTTGAGAGGAGAAGAGTTTATTGAAGGTATGTAGCACAGTTCATGAGCAGCGATGTCAGAGTGTCAACCTTCGAACAGGAGAGTCACGAACGCGCATCACAGAACAGAGCAAGGTGACCATTTGAGGTTATAAAATGTAAAGTGTTTTATTTCTTTTTGAAATGACCATTCGTTTTGCTTGATAAGGCCCTTATTCATCGTCTGGTGTTGTTTAAAGCCCTTTGAAGCTGCACTGAAACTCTCAATTGGACCTTGAACCGTTTGGACCCCATTGAAGTCCATTATATGGAGAAAAATCCTGGAATGTTTTCATCAAAAACCTTCATTTCTTTTCGAAGGTTTTTTTTTTTTTTTTTTTTTTTTTTTAAGTGAACTACTCCTTTAAGCTGAACTTGTTTGCTATTTAACATTCAGAACTTCTTATTCTGTGCCTTAAAGGTATTGGTGAGAATAATTTGTTTTAAAACTGTTTTGGGCAAAAGTTGAAAAAGCATTGATATATTAAATTGGGTAACGCTTTAGTTTAGGGTCCTATTCTCACTAATAATTAGTGGCTTGTTATCATGAGTGGTTGTTTATTACTTATAAAGCACATATTAATACCTTATTCTGCATAACCACATTCTACATCCTATAATCACCAAATACCTAACAACCTAAACAATTAATAAAAGAGTTTATATATAGAGGCAAAATCCGTTTATAGTTTGCTAATAATAAGAATTGGACCCTGATCAAAGTGTGACCTTAAATTGATATACTGAGATAACACTTTATTGTGAAAGTCTACGTCAAATATTATGCTAATACTGTAACTTTGCAACTAAGTCAACTAGCAGTCATTTTAAAAAGTAGATGATCAATAAGTTATGACAACATATGTTTTTACATTGCTTTAACTCATCAAATTAAGTTAAGCAATTTTCAACTTTTTTTTTCAAGTTATAAAATTCAACATTTTTTTAAAGTCAGTTTATTGTAATCGGTGTATGAATGAGTTGGTGTATGAATGAGTGAGTGAATGGGTGAATGTGAGGCAAATGTAAAGCGCTTTGGTGGCCATTGGGTCTATGAAAGCGCTATATAACTGCAGTCCATTTACCATTTTTACCATCCATTTAAGTTGATTGTACTTATAAGCAACTTAAATGGAAAAAAAAAAACAGTCTGAAAAAAACTTTTACTAACTTTAAGTAACTTTGCAAACCCCGTTACTAACCCATAACTGAGAGTCTACTAATAGTCCACTCTAAACAATGCTGGGTTGTTTTAACCCAAATTTGGGTCAAATATGGCCAAACCCAAATGTTGGGTTAAAAATGTCATTTAAAATTTTAACCCAACTTCAACTTTCAACGGTAATTTTTTTAAATTACATTTTTAACCCAACATTTGGGTTTGGCCATATTTGACCCAAATTTGGGTGGACAATCACTTTAGACTATCTATAAATAAAGTGTAGCCTATACGGATATTTATATTTTTAATCATATATATATATATATATATATATATATATATATATATATATATATATATATATATATATTAGGGCTGTCAAACGATTAATCGCGATTACGTAATATATGTGGGCGTAGTGTGTATAATTATTTTGTATATATAAATACACACATATGCATGTATATATTTAAGAAAAATCGGAAAGTATATACTTTATATATAATTACATATAATTATACATAATTAATATTATGTATAAATATAAATATTTGATATTTTTCTTAAATATATACATGCATGTGTGTCTATTTATATATACAAAATAATTATACACACTACACCCACATATATTATGTAAACACAAACTTTTACACACACACACACACACACACACACACACATATATATATATATATATATATATATATATATATATATATATATATAATTAAAAACATTAAACTATAAAATAAATTAAAAAGTTACTTATTTCAAGCAAATATTATAGTAATCGTAAAACAATCCATTGCTAATCATCTCATTGACTTTGCCTTATACGGTTACAAACAGAAACATGTCTACTCACTCCATTGCAGGCTTCTACAGTGAGCATCTCGCACATCCAGCACATATTAAATAATTCTGTGCTTAAATAACTGATGAGGCCGCTGTCTAAGGGAATTCAGTGTAGTCCATGTTCGCAGGACATTTATTTTACATAACATGCTGGCCACACATTCTCTTGAGCATTTTTACACTACTTTACTTTTATAAGCCGTAGTGAGATAATTTGTACACGAAAATCACAACCCATTAGCAAACACCGTTGTGCATGATTATGAATGAATCCAGTCATCCAGATATAGATGTAAATGTGGAATGAAAATTGACTAATGGTTAGATAGAGTTGCGCCTTGTTACGGTCTCATCGGCCTTATAAATATACAAAACTACCATAGCATACAAAAGCACTTTTGCAAACCTCAGGAATGTACTGACTTTATTTTTTACTTTATCATGTTCGGGGATTTCAAAGCATCAATAAGTCTGCAGAAGTAAAATAACGACACACTGACTCATTCCAGACCCACAGGAGGCTGAAAAGCACTGTTTCTGTCCAAGTGTCTGGCGATCACGTTTCACATCATTGAAAAGTATTGGAACATCTGAGCATTAATACAATATGCTCATTCTAGAACAGTTTTAATCACAATCACATTAGGGTCACATTATGTGGATCAAATTTCCCTTGATTTTTAAAGATAAAAGCAACATTATACTATGAAAACTCACTTTCCAAACTCAAAACGTTCTCCTCGTGTACAAAAGGAGCATTTGTTGATGTTAAGCTGCAAAAATCAACTAAATTACATATTCTGTACTTGATGACAGATAATAACCCACAATTAAATGTCAACAAGGGTGTTTAATCTGTGCAAACCACTCTTTTTCATGCACAAAAATACTCTGATGACAACCTCAAGAAAACGTGCCTAGTTTTTCTTCAGTTTTTCATGTCAGAATGTAAAAAAGACGTGCACTTTGGATACGCTGTCTGCTAAAGCAGGGAAAATCAGCACAATTGGGCGCATTTATGACGTTTAACTGATTAAAAAAAAGCAACAGTTTAAAGTAGTGGTTCCTAATCCATGCATGCAGGAATGGAATGGGAGCTCCTGCTTTTACATGACTTTACACATGGTTTGGTTATTAAGCATAATCACTATCATGCAAAAATGAAACATATTCAGGGTTCAAAAAATGTGCCTGCCAATCCCGGTGATGTAATACAGATGAAACATAGTAAATTCAGAAAAATAAGGGTGCCAGAAAGTATCAAAAAGAGGGTTTCACAATGATGCCAGAGCAGAATAACTGTTGGTCAGACTGAAAAGTCCTTAAAATAAATTATTTTTTAGTATTTTTTATGCAAAAAGTGCACATTACTAATAATTCTAAATCCGAAAAGGAGAAAAATGAATCTAAATGTTCATACAATACAGAGAACATTAACCATTGGCTGCATTATTTATACAATAAAGAAGAGTGTGTTTTCATACACAAACTAATAATGTCATTTACACAGTATCATCTATCTGAGATAAAATGGCACTTGAGCGTCTTAAAAACTAACGATGTTTATTTTTTTCTATGTGGTGTCTTTTACACGTTTAAAGACAAATCATGTGCAAATGCATAAGTCAACACTATTGCAGAGTATTTTCTCCGCAAAACTTCCGTTTCCACCCATCACAAACAAGTACCCTGTGAACATGCGGGACGGGACTTTTCCAAGAACACCTTTAGAGGCGACAGGAAAAATCGGGACAACAATATATAAATATAATTTAAATTTTGATCAAATTATTGCTATATAACAGTCTCACTGGATATTGGTAGGGACACGTCCCTATAGCATCCCTACTAAATTCTACGCCCCTGAGTCAAGCTATTTTAAGACATGAAGAAACTATTTTCAAAGGTAAAAACTACTTTAAATATTTGTATAACATTACAGCATCTCTTAATCACTTCTATAGAGGGAATGCATTGACGTCACTTTCCCGCCGGAACAACCCCCCTCAGCCTGACTGCGTGGCAAAATGTGTGACTTAATAGGGGAAACTGCGAAAATGCGACTAAAACGAACAATTTTATTAATTTAAACTAAAGGTTGGACTCAGTATAGTGTTCCTTACAACTTACTAAAGATCCAGTGATCCATGGATATTGACACGCAGCCAGGAATCGTGTAGCCTGACATTTACGTTTGCCTGATTTCGACAACGGGGATATAAAAGCAATATAGACCTAAACATAAAGCAAATTTGCCTGTGAACGCTTTACATGAATACATTATACGTAGGTAGGTCTAAATCCAGGTGATCACTTATATATAGCCTATATATCATATATAGTTTTTTTCTTTTTTGGTCAGTGTTTATTTAAAAACATCCAATAATGCAGAATATGCAATTATATATATTTAATTGATGAGTTGTTAATATATATAACAATACAAAATACATGGGTATGGTTTTACACCTAAATTCAGCATATTGACACAAAATGATAACTGCAAATCCACCTTTCCTTGACTGGATGAGTGATCCATTTGCTCCTCTTTCTATAGCAGTCTGTAAAAATATACCTCCGATTTTTTTGTCAAATCTAGTTGTACAGTCAATCGCAAAGCTCTTTCCCGCTTTATATGTGTTGTGTTTGTTTTTCACAGCATTCATGCTAAAAACAAATACAGCCGATCAGTCTTTTTGCCACTCACTGTGAGGAACTGCAGGCACTCCGGCCGACGGTGACATCACGCGCATACCCTCTATTAGAGGTCTTCACAGTGCACCCGAGACCCGTCGGCCCTGGACCCGACCCGGGACCCGTACGGGTTCGGGTCTGTATTTTAAATGATCAGCCGGGTCCGGGTCGGGTCCGAAACTATTACTTCGGGTCCCGGGTCTGTTTAACATTGTGTGTAATACCAACGCATTCTCATCCTTTAACGTCATATAGGACACTATTATGACAAAACGGCGAAATACTACTCATATGGCACCCGTTATCGTTAATATAACACGCGCTGAGAACGGGAACCCGTGCAACCGGAATCTCAAGCGCGTGTCATGTTTCTATGGCAACCAGAGCAGAGTTTCCGCCAAACCGCGCTTTACATTTTCTCCAATGTTTATAATAATATAAATGAACCGTCTTGTTTAATCTTAAAGTTTTGGTGGTCAGATTCAGACTCAATGAAGAGCAGAGAGCACAGATATGATCAAGCTGAGCAAGCAACAAGCAATCGCTATTCAAAAGGGAAAACAGTTTAAGTTATTATGCGAGTTAACTCGAGTCGGAATACATGTGCAAGGCTGCATTTGTCATCCATCACCCTGACATCAAGTGGACTTTTAAAGCCGAAATAATGAGTGGATTAAGCTTGGAATAACGAGAGAAATAACATGGATAGAACTTTCTTGTCGGTGGATTAATGCATCAGTCAGTAACGTTACAAGGAAGTGAGACGACGGCTACTAAAATTAGGTAAGACAAAAAGTTTTATTTTTCGCAAATCGTGTGAAATAATATATGAAAATCGGGTCCAGTCGGGTTTTTGTCTTCCTGCCGGGTTCGGGTCCAGTTTTCAAATAATAGACGGGTCCAGGTCGGGTCGGGCAGTACATTTATGACATTTCTCGGGTCTGCACGGGTCTGGGTCCAACTTTTAAAATGAACGACGGTTCGGTGTAGCATATTACGGGTCCCTTCCGGGTCGGGCATGAATTTTTGGACCCGTGAAGACCTCTACCCTCTATTCCTCATGAACCTATGAGAACTGAACTTATGAAAAAACTCATGAAAAAAGGCTGAAGGCTTTGGCTCTGAGTAGCATCTGCACTATCACTTTGCAGCTTTGAGATCTGCTGGGATGTTGATGTGAAAGGAGTATTCCCCTGCTCACATCAAGTACTTACACGAATGGTCTCATCTGCAGTGAGCCAAATGTTTTACAGAGCAAGGCCGGAGAGGAAGAAACCTCTTGTTCTCAGCGAGAGCGGATGGGTGAGAGTGCCGGAGGTATCTTCTGTTACCTGACGGACAGCTGGCCTTATATCGCTCTGATGCGGTTTAACAGTCACTCCATATTCAGTCAGGATGGCTTTCGCGCTCTCTCTCTCTCTCTATCTCTCTCTCTCTCTCTCTCTCTCTCGTTACAGCTTCAGGATGGCTTGCAGGTTGAGTCTGCCACACCACCCTGTGCAAAAAAACCCCAACTCAAACAGTCATCTGTATCAAAAATACCCATTTAATTTGATGACTTCACTTCCCTGACAAGGAGAATGAGCAAATCAATGCTTCTGACACGAGCTGCCAGATGAGGGATCAGATAAGCTTAAACGTGGGCTTTGCTGATTGTTTCCTCCCATCATTGCGGCCGTCTTCATCATATTACACCATGCTTACTTTTTTTTCTCCACTGGGACGAGGCTATTTGCTTGTGCTTTCTGCTCAAACGAGAATGCAAATTGGACTAAATGATGTTTCAGTAAAAGAAATATGCAATATTAATTAGGATGTAGATATATCCCATCAAAATAAAATAATGAAAGTGGATAATTTCATTACTGTTTCTGTGTCTATTGATATATATGTATATGTAGGCACTAGGGGTGGGAATCTTTTACCATTTCACGATTCAATTCGATTCCGATTCTTGAGGCCACGATTCGATTCAAAATCGATTTTCGATTCAAAAAGATTTTCGATTCAAAACAATTCGATTTTATCCATAATGATTTCTAATCGGGTTTCTGATCATGATCTCTCATCTGCTTTGCTATACAGAATGACAAACGGAGACATTAAAGTGTCTTTTTCACATTTATGAAGTTCAATTCTCAGGGAAGTGACTTTCATCAAAAACATTGTCTGGTTCTCAATTGCTACTCATTAGTAGCTAGCTATAAAATAAGTTGGGACAAAAATAAAGTGCTTCTTCATAATACAAAATGGTTGTAAATATCATGTAGAACACAACCGAAGACAAAAATTACTTGCTTCCTCTTTGTTTTAGTGATTTGCCGCTCACGTTCAAAAACCGGCTGCGTGGTGACGTCCGGACGTCCCGTATAGGCTAGTTACAAAAATGGAGGCGAACAGCCAGCTGATTTTATTTATTTTTTAAATTGATTCTTGGACATTTCAGATCAATTCTGAATCTTTGCAAATGAGAATCTAGATTCTTCTGAATCGATTTTTTGGCACACCCCTAGTAGGCACTATGTATATAATTAGATACTACAGTTCAAAGGTTTGGGATTGGTAGAATTTTTTTAATGTTTGTGCATGTGAAAGAAGTAAGCTGAATTTATTTATTCAATAACAGTAATATTGTGAAATACCTCGTTTCTGTGATCAAAGCATCATTACTCCAGTCTTTAGAAATCCTTATAATATGTTGACTTTCTGCTCAATAAACATTATTATTATCCATGTTGAAAATGACAGTGCTACATTTCGCAGGATCATTTGAGGAATAGAAAGTTCAAAAGAACATTATTTATTCGAAAGACATTTTTTACAGAGTAAAAGTCTTTACGAATCAATGCAATTCATCCTTACAAAAATCGATTTAATGAAGCTGAATAAAAGTGTTTATATATGAGAAATTATATATTTATGTTGATCTTTTTTTCACGATTCAGAGGATGTTGGAAAAAAATATAAAAAATGACCTTGAACATGAGCAAACAGAGAAATTATCAACTTTAGCTCTTTATTTCTATCCTGTTTGTTTACTTGCCACTGTGAAAGCAATGCATCATTACAGTTCAAGAGTTTTTCCTTCACCAGAGCGTTTTCTCTACGACAAAGAAATACTATAGCATTTTCATTTCATAAAAAAAAGGTTTTTAAAAGCACAAAAGCTGCTACATGCATGACAGGAATAACCCAGTTCTGACGCTTGACATCTCTGTAGTGACGCTGGCAGCTTCTGTGAATAAACTGGGCAGAGACTCAAACCTACGGGCCTACAGCTGGAGCCCAGCGCCACGCCACCTGACCTATGGAGCTTCAGCAGAGACTGACAGACCTGGGATTGACTTGAAGGTTTGTCACGTTTCATGAGCTAAAGATGGCCTGTATAAGGGCATGTCAGATATCAGTCACTCTACATTATCATTCACATTCTGCTTACCTTCATTCCCATTTACATTCAGATCGACATGCAAGAGCACGACATGTCACTTCTCAAATGTCACGAATTTGAATGCGTTCTGGAACAAATTGTCACGTTGTTTGTTTGTGAATCGCTTTTTTACATCTTTCTTTAGTGTGTAATGTTGTTGTTTGAGGATGAAAAAGCTCTGCATGCAAAGTTACAAAGCACAAAGTCCCTCCAGCGGGAGTTCTTCTCTATTATCAGTGTCAGTGTTTCTGAACTCCTGAAAAAGACTGATCTTGTGCAATGGCAATTCGTATTTCCATTTTTGGCATGCTATCAACACGCATAATCGCTTTTCAGCGTGTTTATGAACGCCGTTGACTTAACGTTACATTACTGTATATATAAATATATGACCTACCCTAACCACGTCCCTAAACCTACCCGTCACTGGGGTTAATACCATTTATGAGTCTTCCCCTACCATCCTAGGAAAAAAATATCGCTCCCCAGATTTTGCTTCGTTTCGCTCGGACATTTAGCGGTGTGTACCGATATGCGTGTAGATAACACGCAGTGTTGGGGAGTAGTTAACTACAAGTAGTGACGCTACTAACTTAATTACAGTTTTCAGTAGCTTGGCAGTAGCTCAGATGCTTTTTAAACAGTGTAGCTTTTCCAGTAGCTAACTACTTTTTGCAGCAAGCAGCGGTGTAGCGCGAGCAAAAGCTACATTGCGTTTGTCGAGCCTGCGCGAATCAGCGAGGATATTCTTCTTCTTGTTAGATTACAAACTCATTTTTTGCCATTACCGCCACCTGTCGTTTAATCACGCGTCTTGCGGCTAACGGTTCACTGACGTAAAGAAGTGGGATGACACACCCTTTTTATGATTAGACAAGACGTGACGGCTGATTTGGAGGATGGAGAAACAACTAACGTTAATTACCCGTGGCCTTATTTGTCCAAGTTCAGTCGGTATTTTTGAGAAAATGTTCTAAATGCAATTTATGTTGAATGTATATTTTGTTCTTGCAATGTTGTAGGCTAATTGTTGCAATTTTGCACTTTTGACAAACAGTCTGAGATATTTGAGTGTTGTGTGTAATAAAACAATACTCTATGAAATCATAATTGTATTGCATTGTTTTAAACAACAAATATTTTAATTAAAACATTCATCAGGCACTTATTCACTTATTTATAATGTATAATTTATAACATGTTATAACAATAATATGTAATATAATATTTATAATATGTTCAAAAAGCAAAAGTAGTTTCAATGTAGTTAGCTACACTACAAGTATCAAAAAGTAGCTAGCTACATTGAAACTACTTTTGCTTTTTGAACAACATATTATAAATATTATATTACATATCATTATTATTATTATTATTTCAGGCAACATGACATCATGACTGTAGTTTAACTACTTTAACGTACGAGTAGCTTGTAGCTTGTCAAACTACACTTTCAGTGTAGCTTCCCCAACACTGATAACACACACTCTTAGAAGAAAAGGTTCTATATAGAACCTTAATAGGTTCTAAAGCGCTACGTATTTGGAACCCCTAAAATTAAATGCATGAATGATCACAAAATTCAAGATATGGTGGTTAAAAAATGTAATTAATCAATATCACACGAAGAGTGCCATTCAGTTTTTATCCTCCAAAAATCAGCATGATTAAAATGTGATATTAAGTTACTACAACAGTTTAATAAACAATAATTTAATAACAACTACAAAATGTTGCAGAATAATGTAATATATGAATGAATAATAGCCTTTAAAGAACCTTTGTGCCAAAAGTGTTCTTTCTTGTCATTATTGAACCTTTTTTAGCATAAAATGTCCTTTGGAGTTGAGTAAAGAACCCTATGCTACATATATAGAACCCTTTTTTCTAAGAGTGCACCACCTTGATTTGAAAGTGGCGTGTATGTTTACACAAAAGTCATGATGTCATGTTGCCTGAAACGCCTCCATTGTAGTCTTGAGTTTCGAACACGTCACAATATTCCTCATTTAAATAATTCAAACGCAGAATAAAGGGGCGGGGTCTGGTTGAGTTACTTAGTAGTGTGTTAAACTGGCGGTTATGGTAAGGGGCGGGACATTTCCCAAACACACTCAAAACGCTCGACCAATCACAACACACTGCTCCAGCCGACCAATCAGAGCACAGTGTGCTTTTCAGAAGGAGGGGCTTCATAGAGACAGGAAGTAAACAGAGCATTACTGACAGACTGGGAAAAGAGGAGCCGCAACAATTGAGAATATGAGGAAAATAATCAACATTCAAGCATTCACTCGAGGAAACAAAATCTATCTTCTGAATTAACTAGTTAATTATCTCAGATTTACGAGATAATTTTTCATGGAAAAAAGTTTTTGCTCTGTTTTTCTGAATTTATGAGTTTTTTTGAGATAGCCTAATCAATAAGTCATTAATATAGAAAAACAGAGCAAACATTTTTTTTCCATGAAAAATGATCTCATAATTCGGTAACACTTTATTTTGATAGTCCACTTTAGACATTCAACTAACTATAAGTAACTTTGCCGCTACATGTCAACTAACTATTATTAGAGTATTAGTAGACTGTCAGCTTAACATCTGCTAACACTTTATTTTGTTGGTCCCCCAACAGACATTCAACTGACTATAAGTAACTGTGCCACTACATGTCAACTTGTTCTCCTAACCTGAACTCTAACACCTAACCGTAACCTAACAGTCTACTGACCGTCTACTACAGCCTACAAATACTCTAATGACACTTAGTTGACATGTAGTTGAAAAGTTACTTATAGTTAGTAGAATGTCTAAAGTGACTATCGAAATAAAGTGTAACCATAATTCTAAGATAATTAACAGATTTTGTTTTCTTCAAGTGAATGCAATACGTTTCCATAAAAACCTGTTCTAGAGCCTAAAATAGGGCATAATATTTCCCCTTTAAAAACTATATTATACGCTTTGGTACATTTTTATACTGGAAATTATGGTTTGACAATGCTTACCGAAATATCAATCATTGAACGCAAGTAGCACTTTGTCAATCCATAATTTGTTTGACATACACTTAAATGTAACGGTAAAAGGTATTTGCGAGCCATACATTAATTTGAAAATGTCAGCATATTCCAAGCTTGGACTAAACAGAGACAATTTTGACAAGGTAATTCCTGTCATTTATTCTTTTACCACTTTTACAGAAACAAATTTGCCGATTAGCGGTTGAAAGACAGAGTTATGTGTGTCCTTCGGTGGGCCATCGAACATGACTGAAAGAACGTGGGCAATGCAACAAGGTGGAATATGATGGGCATACCAGAGGAGCTGATGCCAATCAATCTAGGCATGAATATAAATAGGGCAGAGAGCGAGCTCTTAGTGCTGACAGCTTATGCTGATTAGATTTTTCCCCCCTCACTGACAGGTCATTACAATTGCATCTTCTTTTTACACTCCAGACGCACCACATGACCTATGAACACCAGAGTGCTAATGTAAGGTATACTGTCTCCAGAACACAGACATAATTGAATATCTTAGCATGACATATTGGTTTTGGACACATCTGGGCCTGTTCATATGCATTAGCTTCTTGCATGATCTGTGAGGGACGATACAAATTAATAACGCCAATCGGATGAAAGTGATTGTGTGGGAAAATCTGGGGTGACTGTCTCTCAGATGGTCGTCAGTTTGTGTCTGTGGCAGTAACATTTATACTTTGCTTTGTTCGAGGATAAAGCCCAAGAAGTCCATTTAACTATAACTGTTAAAGCATACGGATGGGTCTAACGTCTAAGACCACAAGGGAAATCAAGGATTCAAAATTAAAAGTTTTTTGAGGGGCTTTTGACACTTAAGTGCATATTTTCATTACCTATTACTGATCCTTCAGAAATAATTGTAATATGCTGATTTATGATCATGCAGTGTTGGAAACAGTTGAGCTGATTAGTATTGTTTTGGAACCTGTAATATTTTTTTTCAGGATTCATTGATGAATAAAAAAGTTTAAAAAGAACAGCATTTATTCAAATTATAAATCTTTTCTAAAAGTATACATTTGTTTAAATCAATTTAAAGGGGGGGGGGTTGACTGCGATTTCACTTTTTTCATTTTAAATAGTGTGTAATGTTGCTGATGGTGCATGAACAGTATCTGCAAAGTTGCAGCGCTGAAAGTTCAGTGTAAGCAGAGATATTATCTTTTAAAAATCAGGAAGTATATTGCCTACAAAAACGACTGGATTGGGACTACAGCTGGGTTATGGTACGTCACTAACCCACACATTTGCATCAACCACTCCCTCCGGAATAAGCAGAAAAGGGCATGGCCATATTTCAGCAGCTCCAGCAGCTCGTCGAGTGTGTTGTTCACTCAGCTGTCAGGTCTTATGTCTTCGAACTTCCCACGGACGCTGTACTTCGTCAACAATGGATACAATTTATGTTTGATTATGTTCCTGAAAATGACGATCGTAATCTAGCTCTCTGTGCTGCACATTTTACGGAAGACAGCTTCCAGAATCTCCACGAGTTCAACACCGGATTCAACAAGAAACTGTAAACATGAAGCAGTTCCGACTTTAAAACCAGAGGCAGCAGTTGTTGGGCCACAACCTCTAAGTAGGCTAAGACTTAATCATTTTAAATGTATTTGCATGTATAATTTCAGACATAACGTTAGCCTTGTGTTTGTTTGTTTTTTCAATGCCAGCGCTAACTTTATTGCCACTAGGCTATTAGTTATGCTATTTTGTGTCTATGACAAACGCGTACAAATATGAATTTTGTATAAGTGCTAATGTTGTAAAAG
The DNA here is from genome assembly GCA_038021265.1 of Cyprinella venusta. Lineage (NCBI taxonomy): Eukaryota > Metazoa > Chordata > Actinopteri > Cypriniformes > Leuciscidae > Cyprinella > Cyprinella venusta. Next base: position 13,514,604 of record CM075878.1, read on the forward strand.
TATTTTCATATATGTTTTATGACGTTATTTTCGATTTGATCAAGAACGTAAACTTGCCACCGCTCTTTGAGTATAACATTAGTTGCCAGTCAGTTGCTACTGTGTTAAGCAAACGTGTATAAAGTTAAAAAATGTCGCAAATTATTATTCAGAAACGTTTATTAAGAGCCGTGTGTGGTGTGGTTCTGTTTGACTCGCTTCATCGCGGCTTTCTCGGTCTGATTCTGGGTCATACTGATACTGCAGTTCGACGCATATTTACATCTGGACCGGAGCTCATGACGTGCCTGTAAAGGTAATGGGCGTTAACTTTCCGGACAACGTAAGCGACAGTTTAGCCAATCGCAACACACCGGACCAAACGAACCAATCTGAGCACACGACGTGTTTCTGAGGGAGTGGTTTCATAGACTCAGGAAGTCAACCGCTCGTTCCAGGACAGAGGAGAGCGCGGCTTACAATAAACGTGAAGTTTATGAAAAATAAGACTTTTTAAAAACGAAAAACCACGAATATTGCACCCCATAAACACAATCATGCAAAGAAAAAAAGCAGTCAACCCCCCCTTTAACACATCTTTGCTGATCCATATAAATTTCTTTAAAAAAAAAGGAAAAACTCATTAACCGCAGACTTCTAAAAAAACAAAAAACAAACAAAAAACATTTTATTCATCAAAGAATCCAGGAAAAAGTATCTTATGCTCATAAAATTCTTTTTGATTTTATGCTTATCAAAAAGTATTTGATTAACTTAAGAGACTTAAAAATATTAATGTTTTCAAACTTTTGACCGGTATATGTTTAATTCTATTTTGATCATGTCATATGTCTTTCATCAAATCAAAGCCAGGACTGTCACTGTCACTCAAAAAGTGATTTCTGTGCATGAAGCGTCCAACAGTCCAACAGTATAATGCTATTAATAAGCGCATTGCTGTGACACTATATGTGAAGTGTTGATCTGAAGCCGTATATACATCATGCTGGTTTTCTAACAGGTGGCAGCACAGCACATGCTCTCCGTCGCCTCACTGACGGAGCTGTCTCCAGGAATTTATTTCTATGCTAAACATTGGTTTTCCCTGATTTGGCAGGCCCGTCGGAGCCTCACCAGCTGGGCGTCTCAGGGGACCGCTGACTCCATTCATCATTTGGTAATTAGCCGGTTAACTCCATTAATGAACTCTCTACCCACAGTGATTGAATTGGGAAGGCTGGGCATGGGGTTTCAGTCGCTTCCTTCTCTCTCTTTTTATCTGTCTTGCTCTTTCTCTAAATCTCTCTCATTAAGTTCCTTTATCGCTGATAAAGAAGTCAGCGTATTGATGCATTGGTGCACGATAACTATTTAAATGCACAGAAAATAATCACTCCCTACACCATTGCAATAAACAAATAAGTAAAAAAATAAAATGTATATATAGATATATAGAGAGATTGATTGATTGACTAATTAATTAATTGATTGACTTTTGATTAATTCAATTAAATTTGTACATTTATTTGATACTATTTTATTTTATTTTATTTAGGGCTGGGCAACGATTAATTACATCCAAAATACAAGTTTTTGTTTATGTAATATATGTGGGTGTATTCTGTATAATTATTTTGTATATAAAATTCACACACATGCATGTATATATTTAATAAAAATGTGTTATCAATATATAAAATATTAATTTTTAATATCAGTTATGTATAAATGTATACAGTATATACATGCAAATATTTCTTAAATATACACATGCATGCACTATTGATAGTGCATAACATATTGCACTGAATTGATTCTCAAAAATAAGGAACAAAGTGCATACCGTATCAGTTCAATACAGAACAAGACTTTAATGTGTCAAATACGGAACGATTCCGTATTATACGGAACGGTTGGCAACCCTATCCAACGCACATGGCACCCTTTAGCGTAAATATGAGACGCAGATATATATGGGCCAAAAGGCGCCTCCTAGAGGTATAACCCTACCCCAGACCTAAACCTACTCATAACCGAACAAAACTCTGTGCGTGTTATATTGACGCTAAGGGGTGCCATGTGCATTGGATTTAGATGAAATGTCAAAAGTGTCACCATATGATGCCCTAGGATGAGAATGTGTTGGTATTTATATATACAAAATAATTATACAAACTACACACACATGTAAACACAAACTTTAATTTTGGATACGATTAATCGTTGCCAGCCCTAATCTTATTTTTAAAAAATGTTTAAAATTTCGTAAAGATTGCATTTAATAGTGTTATTAAATTATTTGCTTTATTAAAAAATTACTTTGAGAAGTGAATATTAGTTGACTACAGAAGCGTTTTGCATTCACTTGAAGTTTTTCTGAATTAATGAGTTAATTCTCATAATTACGAGATATATTTTTCCTGAAAGATGTTTTTTTACTCTGTTTTTATGAAGTACTGAGTTACTCATATTTTTTTTTAGATAATCAAGTCATTAATTCAGAAAAACAGAGCAAAAACTTTTTTACATAAAAAATTCCTCAAGTAAGTGAATGCAATACGCTTCCGTAGATGACAACAAATCTAATGTACATGTAAATATACCTTTAATATTGGCCAATAACAAGAATGGCATTGATAAACTGTATCCTGCATCCCCAGCATCTCACCCATTTTGCTTTAAAGTATATTAAAATAGAACACCACAATTTACATTTGTAATAACATTTCACAATATTACTGTTTGTTTCTGTATTTTTTATTTATTTATTAAGCATAAGAGGCTTCTTTCAAAAACATTAAAAAAGTAATGTTTCCAAACTTTTGACCGATACCATTCTTTGCATTTCTTTGTGTTCATAATTTATCACAAATAAAACACTTGACTCCAAGGACAACTATGCAATATGCTTAAATCAACATTTTGAATGATATTGTAAACAGTACAGACATTTACCTTGAAAATGCTGGACATCACTTATGGCCACTACTGTATATTTAAAAAATAATAATGCATAAATTATAATAAATATTTCGAAGCAAAAATTTAGAACATAATATGATGAAAATACTATAAATAAAAATAAGAGGCAGGTATGCAAATGTGCATGACGAAAACACAAGGACATGGTTCGGGGTTTCTTAATGAAATCTCCAGAAAAACAGTTTGACAAATCCCCTTTAAGCCTCCGAGACACACACATATAAAGCTGCTGTAACGTGTTCACACACCTAGTAAACAAGTCATTGTTTTATAGTGGCTCCACGTCAGTATATATCAGGCTGGTTGAAAAGAGGACAGCAGCACAGAAACTCAAGGTTATAACTCGTAAAAAAGAGAGAGATTCATGTTTTTTTCTCTGATTCACTCTTGTTTAAATCCCTCACAAACTGTTTCCCCCTTTTCCCTCGCCTTCCACGCCAGAGGAACATTCTTCAATGTGATGTGCAAAGTCAGGCAGAATCAAGGAGCATTGCTTATTGGAAGATGCTAAATAAATAAATTTGACTAAATAAATAAAGGCTCACATCAATCAGAATAAAACACGTTTTGTATTTCAGCAACATGGTTAAATGTAAATTCTATCTGTGGGTGCTTCACTGTAGATTAGCGCAAAACAAAGAAGAAATATATCATCCCAAAAAACAAAACAAGTTTATTTATATCCTTATTCAGAGCTCTGAACTCAGCAGAAAGCACACAGCTCAATGACACTTGCCAGAAGTCACAAACACTTGAAATCCTGAACTCCTCCATGGGAATTTTACATTCAAGCCGCCTCACAGATCTAGAGATACACGGCACACTGAAATGAAAGCTCAAAAACATTTCTTTAAGCACCAGCTGAACGACATCATCTTTCTATCAGGTGCCTTGTTTACAGAACACCTTAATTACAGTCATTTATAATGGTACATTTCTGCATGGCTTTTTTTTCCCCCCTAGGAAATGTCATACTTCATGCTTCATGAATACTTCACTTGTGTTGTGGCTGCACGCATTTTTACAACCAATGAAATAACATGCAAGTCATAACATTTTACCTCTAAAAAGTGCTCCGAGTGACAGTATAATCCAAAAGACTGGGTGAAATCGAATTAAAAATACATTCATTACAGAGCATGAACTAAAAGATGCACAAAGCGCTTAATAATAAATGATCTTCATGTTGGAGAGAATGACGTGGCCCACCAGGGTCTCGCCTCGGGCTGACCTGGAAACTAGTGTTATGTATTTGAAGCCCTCCAAACGGCATTGCCTGTTCATAATCAGGTGTTTTTCTGAGATAAGTTTCTTCTGTGCGAGTGTCTCTACAGGCGGAGAGCAACATGACGCGTGAACGCAGAGCTTTAGCAGCTTGATGCCGATAGACATCGTCTCAGTCAGCGTGACACCATGTAATCATCACATATGATACTCCTGACCTTTCCCAGTTTCTAAACCTCTTAGAACAAGTAGTCAATTACATTATATGTGGTGTGTGACATTCAAAAGGTCAATATAAAGACTGTGAGCCTGGAAGCAGCGTTAGAGGCTTCGATTCAAAGCAACATGCAAAACAACAAGTCTGCTCTGCTTTTCGTCGCGTTTGAAGATCGTGTTTGTGCTGTTCACCTTGGATTTATATCAGAAGAATTCAAAGAACATGATTTGAATGTGAGAATTATTTTTCAGGTAAGACACTCAGGCTTCGTTTACACTGCATGGTTCAAGTGACCCAAATCCGATTTTTTCCTCTCATGTGGCACAGATCGGATATGACCAGTGAACGTGTAAGCAGGAAAAAAAAAAAAAAAACGCATGGATACCGATTTTCTCAGATCAGATTCAGGCCTCATTCATAAGTGGTAATAAATTGGATACGTGCATTTGCGTGTGCTATGTAAGCAGACAAATCGGATATTCCCCGGTAATGCGAGAATATACCGTAAATATACCAGACACACGTCAGCCGCGTCACACGTCAGCAGCGTCACTGAACGCGGATCCACAACAGAACCGGAAGACAATACAATGCTGAATAAAGTCGTTGTTTTTGCTATGTTTGGACCAAAAAGTATTTTCGATGCTTCAGAAAATTCGAACTAACCCACTCATGTCACATGGACTACTTTGATGATGTTTATATTGCCTTTATGGACATGGACAGTATAACGCTGCCTTCACACTGGCAGATGAAATCAGCTCCGTAATACGCAATACGTTCCCAACGGACGTCGTACTACACAGTGAAAAACGTCGGACGCGGGTAGAACAAAAATGGCGGAGAGATTAAAGTTTTATTCTGACAGTTTTGTATGATCTCTCTGATGAGAGGGTTATGCTGCGTGAGGAAAGTTGCTGAGGACGTTGACATGTCAGGTCGGCTAAAAATGTGATATAGTGGTCAATAGTTTAATATCTACCTTCAATTTAATTGTATTAACTGCCCTTATAAACGTTAGAAAGTCATGAAAATAAAAAATGACATGACAACTTAACGTTATAAAATCATTATTTATTTTATTAAAAGTTAATAATTCGGGTTTGTTTATCAGTACCATAGCAACGCTCAACTTCCGCTGGAATTGTCGGATAGGAACCGTCCGTAGCTTTTCGAAAGAGTTCAAATTTTTGAACGCATGCGGATGACCAACGAACACGATTTTCTTCGCACCGCACTCGGTCGGACCCGTTTCGGACCCTTTCGCATGCGGTCTGCGAATCTCCATAGGAAATGAATGACTTCCGGTCGTTTCGCAGCCGCATCGGAGCTGATTTCAACTGCCAGTGTGAAGGCGGCGTAAGGTACATACATTTTCAATGGAGGAACAGAAAGCTCGCCGACTAAATCTAAAATATCTTAAAGTGTGTTCCGAAGATGAACGGAGGTCTTACGGGCGTGGAATGACATGAGGGTGAGTCATTAAAGACATCATTTTCATTTTTGAGTGAACTAACCCTTTAATAAACAAAATAAGACAAAAATGAGCATCAAACATGATATACCCGCATACATTGGGTGTCCGCATTGACAGTAAAAGGGGTGTTCGAGGCACACGGCACATACAATACAATACTGCTGACAGTTCAACAAGGATCGCACAGTTCTTAAAGGGACCACACCTAATTTGTACTCTCCAACGCCAACAACAACAAAAAAAATTTCTCCCGGATTTTGCAAACCAAATGTTGACAAGTATGCTTTAGATAAGTGTGTTTACTAATGTGCTTTTTTGTCGTTTGTTGTGTATCTTTGGATTATGTTGTGTTGGAAATAAATCCAAAGAGTCTCTCCTCATTCTTTATGCAAGGCTCCTTATGATAGGGCCTGAGAGCAGCTAATAGGGCCATTAGGGGACGGTCTTTGTCTTTCTCAAGTGTGGAACACTCAATATTAAGGGGTGGTAAACACCTCCCTGAATAAAGCTTTCTTACACAAAAAAATGTCTTACAAATTTTAAATGAATATATCGTCTTATCTGAATGAGTAGTCAGTTAGTAGAGACTCCAAGACCAGAAATATGGGTCAGAAAAGGGAGATATCCAAAATGTGCACTGTTGGTGTGCCTCAAGCAGGGTTGGGAAACACTGTTCTAGGCTATGTGAGAAATAATCAGTATGGGTTTCATGACCTTATTTCAGTGAGTTTTTTTTTTTCACAAACCGCGCATAAACGTCGTTATCTCAAAACTAAAAACGTTTACATACATGCTGCTGACATTTTACTGTAGCAGAGATTGTGCTGAATACAGTCTAATCAGACTCTAGCCATGAAAATGTCACAAGTATCAGAAAAAAGCACAAATGTCAGAGCATGTCAGAAAAAACCTCAGACCCCAGAGGGTTAATAACTGTGCTTGCACTCGCCACCTATCCTGATGAATTAAAAGAGCTTATTTCCAGTAACTGTGACAGGTTTATATCTGCTTTGGGATCCTCCCAGTGCCTGCTGGTACAGAGAGTTTTGAAAGTTAGATTCATGGTGTGAATGTCATGAATTTTCACTGTGCCACTGGCCGGATTGTTACGAGTAATTGCACTGCACTGGAAGCTCCTGACGCTCATTTGCTCCCTGTGGCAGACCTGGAGCCCGGATCGCGGTCCATCCCTGCCATATATCGCCCTTCCCTCCTCGTCTAAAGCACAGTAAAAACCCAGGGATGCTCTGCATGTCGACACTGATGCTGCAAACCCCCTCCACTGGGTAATGCTGTACACTCAGCACAACCAAATATATTTCATTGATTACTCCAACAAGACGCTCTACGGATATTAATATGGTTCTGCCTTGAAGGTTGCTTTTTATAAGAGAGAAAATGTGAAAATGTCTACGTATTGCCAAGAACACTCTAAAAAATGCTGGGTTGTTTCAACCCAAATTTGAGTCAAATATGGACAAACCAGAATGTTGGGTTGAAAATGTAATTAACTTCCTTAATGTAAGTTAAAATTTTAAATGACATTTTTTAACCCAACATTTGGGTTTGTCCATATTTGACCCAAATTTGGGTTGAAACAATCCAGCATTTTTTTTAGAGTGTATGCACACTACACTCTAAAAAATGCTGGGTTGTTTTAACCCAAATGTGGGTCAAATATGGACAAACCCAAATGTTGGGTTAAAAATGTCATTTAAACATTTAACCCAATAGCTGAATTTGTCCATATTAGACCCGAAGATGGGTTAAAACAACCCAGCAGTGAACTCTTAGTCAACAGAATGGTCATAAATAAAGCAAAATGCAACAAATATGACATCCTGCATATATTAATCTAGATCTGTGTGTAAAAAAAACTTGTTTTCTTGCACTTGCACATTTATATCATCATCAGTACTGTGGTTGTTATCAAGGGCAAGGCCGATGCAACACAATGCCAAGGATTCTGCCGAGAGAAGCAAAGGCGCTGATTTCGGAACCAATGAACCTATTTATTTGGCCTGTCAAAATCCTACAACACACGGCTCAAGGCTCATTCGGTTATTACGGCAATCACGCTCTTTAGTATTCCAGCAGTCACTGAAATGTCCCACCACAGCTGAGGCTCCGATCTCTTTAGCTGCTCTTCTCTCTAGAGAGCGTCACAGGACTTGTACTCTCTTCTCCATCCACACACACGCTCACCAGTGTCTTTCCGTCTCCCCTGCTACGCCAACAGATGTTCATTTATACAGATGACCCTTTCTTTCCTCTGTTTAATTACTCTTTGTCCTCTTTTTAATGAAGCAGCCCGTGCGCCCGAGCCGGAGAGACCCGAGCGCTTCTGCAGGAGTGCGTTTCTGCAATCGAAATTTGAGAATCACCGCATTCACTGATGCATGCACGAATCATAAGAGTTTCGTAATGGAAGCTATAAGCACCAGGCCTTCGACAGACAAGTTATGAAAGCTTTTGTTGGGACTTTGATTTGTTCGTTGCTTTCGGATGTGATTGCGTGCAGAGAGTGACTGATGATATGAGCTCCTGAAAGTGCAGTCAGAAAGTTTCGCTTTACGCTCAACTAGCTATTCAAATTTATACTGACCCCTATTCGTATGGATGCTTGAAGTTGGCTTATTATGATGATCACGGTGATTTTTGTTTATCTTCTCTTTTCATATATTTCACAAGCTCATACTAAACTGTACAAAATAAACCTGTGAAATTTGAAAACTGTTAAGGTCATTAAAGAGGATCTATTATGCCTGACTCTCTGAAGCCCCCCCCCCTTCTGTAAGGAACACTGTGCTCTGATTGGTTGGCTTGAGCAGTGGGTTGTGATTGGTCGAGCGCTTTAAGTGTGTTTGGGAAATGTCCCGTCCCTTACCATAACCACCAGTTTAGCGTACTACTAAATAACTCAACCAGGCCCCGCCCCTTTATTCAGCGTATGAATTATTTAAAGCTACACTGTGTGATTTTTACCCCCATCTAGTGGTGAAAAGGTATATGACCATCCAGTGAATATTAGTTTCTGTTCCTCTCAATTCCGATTTCGTTTTAACTCTTACGGTGGCCAATGTAGTCCAAGATTAACATGGCTTCCAGTTCGACCTCGTCCTTGATTGATAACTCAAACAAACGCGAAAGGCGAAGCTTGAATTAACCTGTATGTCCCTCTTTGGTAATGTACTTTCAAGATGGAGGGGCAACATGGCGACCGACATTAGAACCCCTTACCCGTATGTATTTTCAATGGCATATTATACACTCACGAGAATACTTTATTACTTGAACGAAGTAAATATACATTAATGAGCACATGTATTTTTGAAAGAACTCAGTGTTTTTAGCTAAGATTAAACTAAAAGAGTTACACAGTGTAGCTTTAAATGAGGAATATTGTGATGTGATAGAAACTCAAGACTACAATGGAGGTGTTTCAGGAGTTCAGAAACACTGACTCTGATATAGAGAAGAACTCCATTTGCCTCCTCAAACAACAACATTACACACTGAAGAAAGCTGAACTGATGTAAAAAAAGCATCATAGACCCCTTTATTATTCCATGTATAGTAATAAAATCTGTTTTGTACCTGTATAATATACAAATAATAACCACCATAATAATACGGGTGGTAAAAGAGACACATAATAAGGAAAACTACTTATATATTTAAACACACAAATTCAAACATCAAATGCAAAGTGTCACGCAGGGAATTATGGGAATGTCAGTTCTTTTACATTCTTTACCATTAAAATTACATTTTGTTTTATAGTGTACACACATTAACTGATCATCTAATTTTCTTTAATTTGCCTTCAATTTGAATAAAAATTAAATAGGTATTTCTGATGTAGAATAAATGTTCTGGGGGACTGAAAAAGAAAAATACTGAGATGTTGAAAGAAATAACTTCAGCATGATGAAATCCACCCTTCAGCCATTGCATGAAACAAAGCAGCGAGAAATAGATTCACACAGTTGATCAATATTAAAGTTCCCGTTAGCTTTTTTTCTCCCTTTTTTTCTCTCCATGTTGAAAGCATGGGAAATATATGTGCAACCTCAAGATATATAAATCTTGTATAAATACTTTTAATGGTCAAAAATGTAAGACGATTGGTTGCACACAACACACACACATATATATATATATATATATATATATATATATATATATGTGTGTGTGTGTGTGTGTGTGTGTGTGTGTATAAACATTTTTGCCCACTTATTTGTTCATAAAAAAATTGAGAGTTCCTCCCCCTAAATGCTGCGTTGAACCATACATTGGCAGGGTTTATGTTTTGATGGTCACTGAGCCAGTCTTCAGGAGTGGAAAACTAGTTCATTTACAGTCTCTGTGTATTAAAACTGCAATATGAGAAAGCAGAGAATCCACACTTCACAGTTATAAGCTCCTTAATCCGTCCCACTTATTTATTCTGCTTTTGTCTCAGTCAGCTTTAAAAATGCAGCGAGAATACTTAGATATTCATCATGGCAACAGTAATATGTTTCCACGTTATTAATTTCCAATAAGAGTGACCCTGGAATGGGAGAGTAACTGAGATCGCAGTCCTCCGATCTGCACTGTGCCCTTGAGATAGTCACACACCTCATGTTGCTTGAAGGGAACTGTCCATGTAATTAGTTTACTGCAATTTGCTTTGAATTTAAACTGATGGTTAATGTTTTAAAGACAGAAGCTTTTGTTCCAGCGCTGGTCTTATGTCCTGATCACACCAAGAATGAGAAAGATCATGATAACTATATTAGCGTCCATTAGCGTGATATCGTTTATTATAGGGGAGAGCGGGGCACAACCTAATGCATTTTGGTTTTGGCTCAATTAATTAAAAAAATAATTAGGTTAGATTAATATTTTTTACACAAGCAACTTACACATCTCTGCTACAAATGAACACTTAAAGTTTTTTTTCTAGGACCTACCATTTTCGTACAGTTGCACTGAAAGTGACAGAAGAGCAAATGTTACAATTTACCCCATATGCGGGGTTAATTGTAACAGTCAGAGGGGTTAGTTGTAACACTTGTGTGTAACACATAATGCAGTACTATTCTATTTGTATAGTTTGATATTGTTTGTGCATTTGTATAGATATACTACATATCCATACAACCATCCCTCATCCAATCATCCTTCTATTGTGGATCAATGGATAGAGACATAGAAAAGGGCTGAACAGTTTTGCAATAAATAATAATAAATGAAATTATAAAATATTGTAATTGTAATTAAATTAGATTTGTGTGTGGCAGCTGCATGTAGAATTATTATTATTAATAATAATAACAGTAATAATAATAAATGAGCTTAAAATAAAAATTGAAAGGGTTTATTGCATTAAAAACAGGTTATCATTCATGGTACACTGAATTTTAAACATTTTAAATTCCAACATTGTTTGTGAAAGTCCAACAAAGTTAAATGTATACTCAAACCTGAAAAGTTGCGTGGCTCCGTTTTCATTTGATTATCATTGTACACTTGGCGGCTTGTTTGTAACACTGTGTTACAACTAACCCCGCTGTGTATTACAGATTTTAACCCTAGCTAACAGTCGCTAGGAATTGCTGACATGTTTCAAAACGGTGCTATGTTTGAGCCAACAAGACAGTGATTAAGGTAATATAAAGTTAGATTTGGAAACGTATACACCCAACGCAGAAACCAAAAAAAAACCTATGATGAAAAAATTTACTTGCATGGTGTCAAAACACTCTTTGTCCAGTATCTTCACGAAATATAATCAAAACTTTTTTCGCAAATTCGCGGGAGACCGTCTTCTGGCAGCAAGAGAAAAAGAGCGGAAAGACAACCGGCTTGGTCCTGACTGACTATGTAAAAGGTCCGTATTACATTTAACCCCGCGTTAGGTTGTGCCCCGCGCTCCCCTAAGTGTGTGCTGCAGTTTTGTCGCCTGACACTTTAAATGCTCCGGAGCAACACTCTTAGAAAAAAAGGTTCTATATAGAACCTTAAAAGGTTCTAAAGCACTACGTATTTGGAACCTCTAAAATGCAATGCATGAATGATCACAAAATTCAAGATATGGGGGTTAAAAAATGTAATTAATCAATATCACGCGAAGAGTGCCATTTCAGTTTTTATTCTTCAAAAATCAGCATGATTAAAATGGGATATTAAGTTACAACAGTTTAATAAACAATAATTTAATTACAACTGCAAAATGTTGCAGAATAATGTAATATATCAATGAATAATAAAGAACCTTTGTGCCAAAAGGGTTCTTTCTTGTCATTATCATCATTTTTTTGCATAAAAGGTCCTTTGCAGTTGAGTAAAGAACCCTATGCATCATATATAGAACCCTTTTTTTTCTAAGAGTGAAGAGATGGATGTTTCTTTATTTATCGTCTGAAAAAATGCAATGAAAGTGATTCCAACAATACTGTTTCTCTGTTATGTAATAATTATAGCTGTGATGTGGACACTGTATTCTTTTTTTATTTAGATTTTTTAACTATATAAATATATATATATATATATATGTGTGTGTGTGTGTGTGTGTGTGTGTGTGTGTGTGTGTGTGTGTGTGTGTGTGTGTGTGTTTAGTGTAAATGTTTGGTTAAAAATGTAATTTACATATTTTAACCCAACTTCAACTTTCACTTTCAACTGTAAATTTTTTAATTGCATTTCTAACCCAACATTTGGGTTTGTCCATATTTGACCCAAATTTGGGTTGAAACAACCCAGCATTTTTTAGAGTGCAGCTTCATGTTTTATTTTAAACAAACAAACAGAAAAACAGCCATTGCGTGAAACAAAGCAGCGAGAAATTGATTCACTCAGCTGATCAATATTAAAGTTCCCGTTAGCCTTTTTACCCTTTTTTTCTCTCCATGTTGAAAGCATGGGAAATATATGTACAACCTCTGTATTATACAAGATATATAAATTATTATCTTGTATGTATAAATATATATATGGGTTTGTCCATATTTGACCCAATTTTAGAGTGCAGCTTCATGTTTCATTTTCAACTTTCAAGCTTCATGTTTCAACTTCATGTTTCTCTCTTGTTTTTGCATGTGTTCAGAAATTGAACATCTTTTTTAGCTTTTAATAACAATTGAATAAAGGGTGAAGATGTCAATTTTTCTAGGCTGGAAATCACTATTGGCCAGTATTGTAGGGATGAGATGTCAGTCAGCTAAACCTGTCAGTCAGCATCGGACATTTTGCATGATGGAAACACATTTTGCCTAAGATAAAATGAACTGATCTCATTCATTATAATACTGAATCTAATTAACTATGTTCTGAGGTTGGCTGATCCCCTGCTGAATGTCAGCCTGGCACCGGCTCCAAAGACATTTCACCAAAGGCATAACAGAGATGGGTGGATACATTTTGCAACATGTTATGTCTAAAATGTGTGTTAAACAAGTTGAACAGCCCATTCTCACCCCCAAGGCGTCACCTAACTGACGCTTCAGGAGCATTTTGACCATGCTTCAATGTTTGACGCTTTAGGCGTCCTTTAGCGTCAGTTAGATGACGCCCTAGGATCGCGTGTACCCTACCCCCAGCCCACACCTAAACCTAACCGCGTCCTCTAACTGACGCTTTCCTTTAGCGTCAGTTAGATGACGCTGTGGGATCGCGTCATGTAAGTGACGCTAAAGGGCGCCTAAAACGTCAAATCTTGAAGCATGGTCAAAGGTGACGCCTTGGGGTGAGAATGTGTTGAGTTGAAATATAGGTGATATTGTATGCACAAATAAAACTGTACACTCTAAACAATGCTGGGTTGTTTCAATCCAAAATTGGGTAAAATATGGACAAACCCAAATGTTGGGTAAAAAATGTTGCTGAAAATTAACCCAACTTCAATTACATTTTTAAACCAAATTTGTCCAAATTTGAGTTGAAATAAACCACCATTTTTTTTAGAGTATATGAAATGCACTGCATTTAGAACACCAATATAAAGTATGTATTGTGTAAACACCGTGGTTGTGAAGTATTTTGCAAAATTGTACAGGATTTAAGTTAAGTTAAGAAATATTAACCCATACACTTAAAATAAAAAAAATAAAATTAACAGGCATAGGCTAAATCTAACCATACTCCTGGGTTAAATGGGTTAAACTAACCCACAGTTGGGTTTGTCCATATTCGACCCATCTGAAGGTTACAAAAGAACCCAAATTGGGTCATTTTCAACCCAGCGTTTTCAAGAGTGAATTCTTTGTCTTGTTTCTGTGCTAGAAAGGCATGTGGGTGCATCCAGTGTGTAATGAAGGAACTGATCACTCTGTGCACACGCCGTCTCATACACCGCTGAGAGAGCCTTTGCAATTATTGCTTCCAATTTCTGGCAGCTGCACTGGTGTAGAGACACGTTTGTAAAAGCCTCTTGGACATTCAGTTTAGGGAGGAATGCAGCGTGAGGGCTGCTGGTGCTGGGAGTTTTTGACTTGGGAAATATGTTTATTTTCAGTATAGTTTCCTGCTGCACACAGACCAAATCACGATTCACAAACTCTGCTAATTCATGATGCGTAGTGGGAAAATATTTGTCAAAAGTGTCCAGATAGTAAGGTATATTCGGCAGATCTTCAAAGTACGAACCCGATATGCAATTTCACAATAATATTTTTTCTAAAAATCTAAGGTGTCAATTTTTTATTGAACTCTGAGTTGAACAAGAGGACGATTTTCGACTGTTCACGCATTATGCTGAGTGACATCCTTGAGGATGAAACCATCACATAAGAACCAAATGAAAAAGGTTTGGAACAATGTGTTGATGAGTCCCTGACATGACACCTCCAAAGAGATCCACAGGTCACGTCAATAATGCCAGAGTGACGGGTAACACAAAGAGGCGTATTGATCCCAGCCTTTCTTCTGTTGGCCACCCTCAACAACGCTCAGTCTCTCTGCTTTTCACATATCAATGTTCTGCTCTCATACGCATGTGCACCTGGATTGTGCGGCATAACTCAGCTAAAAATGGCACAAAAACACAGGCATATGTTTACATGTGAGGATAACTGATGACAGACAATTTCTTGAAATGGTAGAACATAATGTACACCGAGTTTGAAAGAACTAAAATCATTTAGCAAAGTGATATGGAACTATAATGTGGTCAAAACCTGCCTGGAACTACTTTAGCCATGCGTTTCCCTGAAAATAATTGCATATGTATAAATACATTATACGGTAATACTTTAGAATTTCAAACACTTGAGTCATTACTAGTTAGTTCCCATGGTCTTCACTTTATAATTCGGATCCAGATAATTAGTAATTCCCACAGAAGTATGTAGTAACACATTCATCTGTGAGCTATTACTTATTAATTTGTTTCTAATTGTTTCTTTTAGTTAATAGTAGTTACTAGATTGTTAATAAAATTTTTAAGTAGTTCTCTGGGAAGTATTAAAAAAATAGTAGTTATTGATTAGTTAATAGTGAAGTACCACTTTAATCTGTGCGCTATTACTCAATAGTTCGTTACTCAGAGTTTCTTGTTAGTTCATAATAGTTACTAGATTGTTAATATTGTGTTACTCATTGGTTCTTGTGTTATTCATTCATGAAGGAACCGTATTCTAAAGTGTTACCCATTGTACATATATATTAGGGCTGTCAGTTAAACACGTTATTAACGGCGTTAACGTAAACCCATATTAACGGCATCAATTTTATCGCGCGATTAACAGTCTTTTTGTCCTAGCAAACTTTGTAGTTTTATTCACATGCTTTTGCTACAGGACGCGGCATGCGCTATGAAACCTATTCATTTCTATGGCTTGCGCTACGCGAGGACGTTTTGTTGTTTCGTCGACCAAAGCGCGAGCAGATCTAGCTAGACCGGAAACAAAACAACAGTCCTGCCGCACACACTCGTTTGGGCTTGCGAGCCGGCCAAATAGTAGGTTAACGTTACGTTTTGAGCGGATGACGAGCGTTAGACACCGAAATAGAAGGCAATAAGGTTCTGAATGCAACATTTACTTTTAAAAGTTGCCAAATTCCATTGACAAAACCAAAGTGATTTGTGTGTTTTGTCGTTGTGAACTGAGCTATAATCATCGCAGCACGTCCAGTCTGAAACACCACTTGATGTTGGCCAAGCGCACACACACACACAGCTGATGTGACTTCTCCGCCCCCTCGTCAATATCATGGACCTCGTCAGTATTTCTTTCACCCTTTTATTGATGGACAGTGTTATTTGCTCCTAGTCAAAATGTTAGTGTGAAACTGAACACAGTATATACCAATGTTGTTTTCGATAAAAAAAAACAAAACAAAAAAAAAAACGTTTGCACAAAACAAGCCAATCCACTTTCCATGTTGATGAGAGCATTAAATTGAGAACAAAAAAATTAAAAAAAAACTGATTAAAATGTATTAAACAGATTAAAATGTGTGATTAATCAGGGGTTAACTATGACATTAATGCGATTAATCGCGATTAAATATTTTAATCGTTTGACAGCCCTAATATAAATAGTATCACCATGTCAAAATAACACAGCCATCAAAAGAGAAGTTAATTGCAGTCCCTCCAGAAAAACACAATTATGCGATCGCGTGATTTAGTATAATCAGCCAAATCTGCATTTTTTTTTCTAATATGCCGCACTTTCGCCGCACAATTTGTCAATTTCCGTGCAAAATACGCAGGGCTTGCATGATTTCATAATCCTTGCATTTCCGTTGCAAAAAAGTTTGCGCCACACAAGAGCAGCCTTTTCCCCCTGTTGCCATGGGAACGTTGTGAACATCATTGAAAAGCTGTAAAACAGGAGCACACTATTTTTTTTTAAATATTTTATTTATTCATTTTTACAGAAGTTTTAGCTATTCCTTTTGTAAAGCTACAGAACTTGTTTGACTCAATGTTTTGTAAGTTTGATGTGTTTATTAAGATCTGAAATAAAACAAGTTGAGAACTTAAATATTCCAGCGCTTTCTGTGATGTAGTTACTTGCTTATGATAGGAAGTAATAAGAAATGACTCTTTACATTAAGGTAGTAGCCTAGTGAGAACAGGGTGTTTGGGAATCACTTTTTTTCTCTTTTTCATCAAACCCCAGTATCTGCAAGTTCATCAAATAAAATTGCATAAATATAGCATCACATTTTTAAAGAAGACGGCCACATAATCAATGATTTTTGCCCGCAACAATCACAAAAAAAAAAAAAAAAAAAAAAAAAAAAAAAATTTCTGGCAGGACTGTAATTAGCAAGTTCATGCTCAACAGAAACTTGCACATCACAGTTTTACACTAACTATATGGCTAATCAACGTCTATTTTGATAGCTGTGTTAATTATTTTGACATGATATTACGAAGAATTAAATCTGCCTAATTGGCTGAGAAAAATATTCTACACACCAGTGAAATCATGTGCATATTTATAGGCCAAAAAAAAAAAACATGTTGGAGATAATGAGATTCCTCCCTTGTGTGACTACACCGAATTTATTGAATTACAATTCAATATTTCTCTTCCTGCCATTCAAATTCACATCCTGCATGATGTTGCCAGAAATTCAAATCCATGAATCCAAAAAACGTGCCAATTTTTAAATCTTGTTGACTCACATCTAAATGATTTTACAACACAAACGAATGCCTTTATACCGTTTATGTCTTTTAATATTCCCAACAAACAATACAATAAGCCACGTGATCTCCGACTGCAACAGTGCCAGAATATTCCGCTCATATATTTGCCATCTCTCCCTGCATTAGCCATGCAGTGTTTAAAAGCCCCAGTGCCATTCGGGTCCCTTCTGCCACTCTTCTTTGGAATTGCTGTTATCAGGTGCATATTCATTTCAGCTCCAGAATGAAGGGAGGAGAGATGAAGTGATAACGACGAGGAAGTGGGAAAGAGAGGGAGAGATATGAGCAGAAGTGAATATGTGCATTCTAATGAAGCACACAGTAAAACGGTTCACATCCAGAGAGGTTGACATTTCCTTGACCTTCAGTCCTGGAAACAGCAGCCGACTGAAATGAAGAGAAAGAAGAGAGTGCTAATGAGGATGACACCGAGAGAAATGGCTCCCTTGGGCCACATGTCAAACCTACAGCACACACCCCTCACCCTCATGACAGCGTCTGCTCAGGACACTGATGCATGGCAACATGTGGAGATGTGATCAATGTCGAGACCTGGACACTCAAAGGGTGACGTTTTTATTTTGAACTCGTATCGATAAAAGTGATTTGTCACGATACGGATTTCTGGTCAAGCCTTCTTTTGTTTGACCCAAATGGGCAAGTTTAGTTGGTTAACATGGACCAGTTCGCCCCTGCTGGTAGATGCAGAAACTACACCATTATACTGGCAAAAAGCATCTTTCTCTAATGCCAGGAACTCAAAAGTAGCTGTACATTGTGATGAAATATTTATTTAAGAGCAATAGTAAACGCCCATTTCTTTCTCAAAAGTGTAAACGTGGACTCATTACTGACTGCGGCCATTGACGCCACAGCACAGGAGCGTCACTGTTGAAGGGATTGGGGGATTTTTGTGGTGCCACAAACCAATCAGTGTTATCAGGATGTCTTATTCCTGGGAATTATTAGCATTTACAGTACATCTCAGGTGACCGGCTGTCAAAAGCTTTCAATTGGTGTTATACACTGCCAAGGTTGTAATGAATGATGTGAAAAGCTTTAAGCCTGGCTCATAAATATTAATTAGGCAACTTAAATTTCACCCAGTAGATGTAACCGATTCACTGAAAGATGGAGTGATGGATGGGTGTATGGATGGATGGATGGATGAGTGCGTGAAAGAGTGGATGAATGGATGGATAAGTCTATGGATGAATGGAGGGGTGCATGGAAGAGTGGATGAGTCTATAGATGATGGATGGATGGATGGATGGATGGATGGATGGATGGATGGATGGATGGATGGATGGAAGAGTGGACGGATGGAAGAATGGATGTATGGATGATGGATGAGTGCATGGACAAAATGGATGAGTGCATGGAAGAGTGGATTGATTGATGGATGAATGAGTCTATAGATGATGGATGGATGAGTCTAGATTATGGATGGATGGATGGATGGATGGATGGATGGATGGATGGATGGATGGATGGATGGATGGATGGATGGATGGATGGATGGATGGATGGATGGACGGATGGACGAGTAGATGGATGGTAGAGTGGATGGATGATGGATGAGTCTATAGATGATGGATGGATGGATGAGTGCATGGAAGAGTGGATGGATGGAAGAGTGAATGTATGGATGATGAATGAGTGCATAGACAAAATAGATGAGTGCATGGAAGAGTGGATGGATAAGTCTAAAGATGATGGATGGATGAGTCTAGATGATGGATGGATGAGTGCATGGACGTGTAGATTGATGGAAGAGTGGATGGATGGATGAGTCTATAGATGATGGATGGATGGATGGATGGATGGATGGATGGATGGATGGATGAATGAGTGCATGGAAGAGTGGATGGATGGAAGAGTGGATGGATGGATCGATGAGTGCATAGAAGAGTGGATGGATGGATGGATGAGTCTATAGATAATGGATGGATGAGTGCATGGAAGAGTGGATGGATGGATGGATGGATGAGTCTTTAGATGATGGATGGATGGATGAGTGCATGGAAGAGTGGATGGATGGATGGATGAGTCTTTAGATGATGGATGGATGGATGAGTCTATAGATGATGGATGTATGGTCTCGGTAGTTTTATACCTAAATTCTGCTGCCATAGAGGTTGCACTAGAAACCTCAGACTTGGGAAACTTGCATTGAAACATGTATTTAAGTATATCCTTCATTAAGCACATTAACATCAATGTGCATCATTGCAATGAACCTAAGATGACAGAACGATGGAGCTCAGCCCTCCTGCAGTACTCGTGTGTGTTTCAGATGAGCTGGATTCAACTCGCCTTACTGCTTAGACAATGGACAATAACTAAGATACACAATGGACAATAACTAAGATACACAAGTAAAATAATAGAAAACCATTTATACGCACAAATGAAATTCGGTTTATCGCTCAAATCAATTTGGTATTAAAAACACACACACACACCACCCCCAACAAAATGTAGAAGCCATACATGAAACACTGATTTTGACTTGCACATGCAGAGCAGAATAGAAAACTAAATATGTCATGTGCCAAATACACTCTGGCCTTCAGGCCTCTAGCAGTCAGTTTTCATTAGTTTTATCATCTATCACTCACTCTGTTGTAAGAAAATACATATCATCAGAGGTCTGAAGCAGAGACCATCATCGCTACTATTCTGATGGAATTTGACTTTTATTAGTTTACCGGAAATTGCAATATTTTATCAGTGTATTTTACCCGTCGTTCCACAAACTACAAACGCAGAGACATTTAAAAGCAATTACACGTCTATTTTCAGTTTCAAACACATAAACAACACCCTAAAAAAAGATCTTTCAGTGCACATTCTGGAGCCGGCGTTGAAAATGGAATACAGACAGTGTCGGATACCATTGCTGTTGTTTTGTCCTCGTATCCAATCCATCATCATTACGAGAGAAATAAGAGCAGTGTTTGGGGAGACGGAGAGACAGAGAGATGGGAAACATTCCATTGTAATTCAGCTAAAAACATGCACTGCTCTCCAAATTTTCCATTTACTTTTACCCAGCGGGCACGCATGTCTGAGTCCAAGGATCAACAAATAAAGCCCATGTGGGCATCACTTGGAGAAGCCCTGCAAGGCATTTATGAAGCCACAGAGTCACACATATAGACAATCATTTATTTGCCTAAGTGCAACACAAGCTCGGCACGCACAATTGTATTGGTTTATCATCGGCAGCACCCATGACAGGTGGCATGTTTTATTGTTTGTCACGTTTAGGGGAATACATTGTCTGCTTTAGGAAAAACTCTTTAATATACACCTCCTGCTGGTGTTAAAGTCAGACTCAAGGTCTGCTCCACCTTGTTATCTGCAATGAGAACACGATCTGGTGTTTTACTGTAGTGGTCATTTCAGACTTTGTCATCATTTACGCATAATAATGCACTGTTTATAACTAGGACTTTGTGAAAAGTGTTTCAGCAACACAGCCTGGGGATTTCATTCAACTTCTTTTGTTATTTATCAAAGCAACTTTATCAACCAGATTTGTTTTTATACTCTCAACCACTCAACCAGAGGTCTCCGGGCCAAATATTTAGATTTTGATAAATAAATAAATAAGTAAATAAATCTGCTGAAAGAAATACATAAATGAAGAAGCCAAAATATGAAATGTTATGTATATGCACTGAGTGTTTCACAGTTTCGTGGAGGACGGTCAAAATGACACTTTTCACCTGAGATTTGACTCAATCTCAGTCTTTGGCTTTGGTTAAAATGACTTTAGAAAGACGATGGAATCATTATTTTATTTTCACACAGTGACTATTAGCTAAATCTGTTGTCTTTAGGCTATATTTGTTGCAATATATGCCAAAGGTGAAGGTTCAGAAAATGGCACAAAATCATTATTTTGTTCCTCCCTCCCAAGTTTACATGCCTGTAACTCAAGAAGTATTAACCCTTAGGGGTCTGAGGTGTTCTCTGGGTCCTGGAGGTGTTCTGACATGCTCTGATATTTGTGCTTTTTTCTGTTACTTGTGTCATTTTCATGGCTAAAGTATTATTACACTGTATTCAGCACAAACTCTGCTACCATAATATGTCAGCAGCATGTATGTAAAAATTTGTAGTTTTGAGATAATGACGTTTATGAGTGGTTTGTGAAAAACAAAAAAATTGAGCTGGTATGACCGGCGATACCGTGGACCCCAGGGGGTTAAAGATATCTTAATATCCTTTTAAAGTCTGGTTCTTAACTAACTTTTCTTTTGGTATCTTCATTTTAAAGGCCCAACATGGTTTAATCCATTAAGAGATGTGGAGATCTTAAAGGGATACTCCACTTTTTTTGGAAATAGGCTCATTTTACTACTCCCCCAGAGTTAAACAGTTGGGTTTTACCGTTTTCAAATCCATTCAGCTGATTTTTTGATATTTAGAAGAATATCAGTAACCAGACAGTTTCTGGTCTCATTGACTTCCATAGTATATGTTTTTTTCCTACTATGGAAGTCAATGAGACCAGAAACTGTCTGGTTACTGATTTTTTCTTAATATCAGAAAATCGGCTGAATACATTCAAAAATGGTAAAATCCAACTGTTTAACTCTGGGGGAGTGGTAAAATGAGCCTATTTCCAAAAAAAGTGGAGTATCCCTTTAATGTGGCTTCATAACTGGACAATTGTACACATTTAATGTGGGTCACTTTGCATACAAATGATTTTTTTTTTCTTCTAAAGAGTACTGTCTGAGGAACAAATAATGTTGAAACTAGAAATGTATAGCTTTTTTTTTCCTATCAACACATTTGCTGTCTGAGAGCCATAAATATTATTTTCCCAAAGTTTGCTTACCTGTGTCTCTAAAAGTACAGCAGAGCTCACAGGTAAATAATTTATAATAAATACTGCAATATTCCATAAATAAAAAAGAAAAAAATATATATAGAAACACGTTTTAATTTCATGCTGACTTTAAATATTAAAAATTAGACCCCCATATAACCAATATGGTAGCGATCTATTGTGCATCCCTAAAACCAATCACAGTGCAGATGCAGATGGGCCTCGTCCCAACAAACACGCTGACACTTTAATATCTGTTTTTCTGTTGGATTCACACTGCGAGTGGAATGGCTCTCTGCGTTGCCAGGGTAACCGGCTGTCTCGAGCGCAGCGCTTCATGACCGGTCCCACGAGCCGAGACCGGTCAGACTCAGTCCCATCTTCTCCATGGTTACGTACCCAAGGTCCCTATTTAATGAGAGCCAGGCTCTGCGGAGAGATGGCCCACATGTCACAAATAATCCCCATCTGAAGAGCACTGTGTGAGGAAAGGGGAAAAAAGCCACATATCCAACTTATGTGATTCTGCCAAGAGAAGTGCACTGTTTCACTCTATATCGGTCCTCTCTCACCCCTTCACATCTGCAGTCCTAACGCGCGCACACACACACACACACACACGTGCACACATACCTTTAAAAAGCGAGGATCTTTTTAAACATATCAGCCAAAACCATTTATCTACACGTTTGATTTGAGATTTAATATTTTTAGAGCAGCAGTAATAAACAACAGTACCAATATTAGAACAGTAATAGAAAAAAAAAACTGTAAATTTGACTTTTCTAATTATATTTGAGCTAAAATATATTTAGCTCATCATGGATTCGTTAATTATGCTGAATGAGCTTCCATCTCCTGATCTGCTATACATTTACCAATCTGTCGGAAAATATATGACACAAACCATTTGTAATTTAACATAAAATGATAATTAGTATCATTAGAAGCAGTTTGTTTGTCCTTGTTATATCTGTTACACATATTAATGACAGTAAATTAAGCATAATTACATGCAACTAAACCTACACTGTAAAAAATATTTTCATTTGTGATCACAACATAGTTTCTTTTGTCAAATCAACTTAAATCATTTACAGTATATAGTTCAGATAACATATTTTGAGTTTCTGATGATTAAATCAATCTCCTTCATTGTATTAACTTACATTTTCCATTTCAATGAGCTTAAAATTTTAAGGCAACCAGGTTACTTATTTTTTATAAGTTAAACCAACAATATTTATAGGGCTGTTAATCGCATCCAAAATAAAAGCTTGTGTTTACATAATATATGTGTGTGTAGTGTGTATAATTATTTTGTATATATAAATGCACACATATGCATGTATTTATTTAAGAAAAATACATCAAATATGTATATTATAATATTAATTTTGTATAAATATATATATATATATAAAGTAAATACATGCAAATATTTCTTAAAAATATACATGCATTTAAGTGTATTTATATATACAAAATAATTATACATACAACACACACATATATTATGTAAACACAAACTTTTATTTTGGATGCGATTAATCGCGATTCGTTTCACAGCCCTAATTTTATACAATTATCTATAAGGGGGTCCAAAAGACCAGGATGCTTTAAAATTCAACAAAAAATCAAAAATGGTACTTTCAGGATACCAAGGAAAAACCGAACTGAAAAAAAGAGGATATTATTATTTGTTTGGCTCTCTTTTGTGTTAAATGACAGAAGCACTTGAGCTTCATGCAAACTTGATGATCATGTGATTCACCATTTTAGAAAAAATATGAAAAGTAGCCATAATTATTAATAGTTCTTATTCATTTCCAAATGTGTCTCTTTTTTTTCCCTCTTAAAATATTTACAAGCTCTAACTTCCAGATTTCCAATGTAGTTTCAGACCTTTGAGCTCCACTCTATGCGATTAAACCTGCAGTTACACAAGAGGAAGGACAAGTAGAGGAGATTTAAGCTAATGATAGTGATTTCACTGACTGCACTGCCAGCAAAGTCTAAAATGAGCAAATGGGAGACCGTTCCTGTCATCTATACCTGTTGAAATGAGTAAATGACTGGGTGCAAAGTCTTGCATGGATCATGAACACCCTTGAAATCAGCACCTCCCTCTACCTTAGACAAGATCTCTAAAGTTAATATGTCTCAGGAATCTATTCACTCTCTCTGAGTCGATGCTTTAAGAAGAATCGGATTTACTGTCTCACACCATATACAAACCGAACCAAGTTTCGGTTTAGCTTAGTTCCCAATGAATCGATTGCTTGGACAGATTATGCAAAAATACCAGGATGTCTTTCCATTCTCTGTCAAGGCATGATTTTATCTACAAATAAATGTTTAGTTTGTGTCCTGAGAGGACAAAGTCTATGCACTCTAGGAAAAAATGGTTCTATATAGAACCTTAAAAGGTTCTATCAGCGCTACGTATTTGGAACCCCTAAAAAGTTCTACAAGGAACCCTTTTTAAGGGTTCAATAATAAGAACCCTTTAGGTTTCATTACCATTTGTTTTGTTCTTTCCGGATTAAATATTTCACATCATTGACAAACATCAAGACCCTAAAATGTATTTATGAATGATTACAAAGTTCAAGAGATATGGGTTAAAAAATGTAAATATTTATATAATTTTATGTAGTTAATCAATATCACACAAAGAGTGCCATTTCAGTTTTTCTCCTCCAAAAATCAGCATGATTAAAATGGGATATTAAGTTACTACAACAGTTTAATAAACAATAATTGAATTGCAACTACAAAATGTTGCAGAATAATGTAATATATGAATGAATAATAGCCTATAAAGAACCTTTGTGCCATAAGGGTTATTTCTTGTCATTATAGAACCTTTTTTTAGCATAAAAGGTTCTTTGGAGTTGAGTAAAGAACGCTATGCATCATATATTTTTTCTAAGAGTGTAGGTAAAAGCCTATTTCTCATAATTGTTCATAAGGGGGTCATGGACAATCAAGACTTCCAATTTATTATACCATCTTGGCTAATAATGTTGTTTAATCGCTGGGCTGGAGAATTATTCTTTTGCATGCATTATTGTTTTTAACAACAAAATAACATAATTTTTAAACATCATTAATAGTGCGAAATTTGATCAGCTCTGTCACTTTATATTTGGTCACAGAAGGAGGACAAAAAACGCTTGGTTTTGCAAATCCCTTGTAGAGACATTTAAAGGTTTAAATGAAATGTATTTATAAATTTTCAGATAAAGTGGTTTGGCACATGCCTAAGGTGCTTCAAAGGGTTGAGATGATTTTAGAATAATAAATGTATGTCCATATCACATTTGCAGAATGACAGGATTGTTCAATTAAAATTTCAAAGCAAATGTTTATGAAACTCATTAGAAGTGACACCGTGGAGTTTGAATATGTCAGCATAAAATGACTCATTAGATGAAGCATGACATCATTACACAAGTTCAAAGTGAAATTGCTAGCTTGAAGCGCATTACACCAGACGCACAGGACAGAAAGTCTCCCGCCACATTAAAGCAAGCATGTGCATGTGAGCAAAGGCCATCGAAGAAGCAAAATGCATGTTGCTATAGTTAAAAACAACTTATTCTTTAAAGATTCAAAGTGTATGAACATAAGATCACCACCAAGAAAAAGAATTCAAAGGTGTTTTTTTATTCTATCAGACTGTCAAGTGCCTTTAAACCTCTCATCATGTAATCAAACTTGCTCTACTGTATCTCGCTCTCTTTTCATCCACTCCATCTAAGATGGCATTTTTTTTTCATCACAGTGAAGTGCATTATCATCGCTGTCCAACCAAAGTAATTTTGGTCATTTAATTTAGTACCCACGTTTAGAGAGAATATTCCTCAGCAATGGTATTTTTATGATAGGCCACAGCACTCCTCTTCAATCAGAAGAAAAGGTTAGAGGGTTAAATATCTGGCACACGCTGCGCTCAAATAAAGGAGAGTCCTTTAGAATATTCCAATTATTATTTAAGCATGCAAGAAAAAAAAAAACAAAGGGATTAAAATAAATGAAAACATATAATGTATTCCTCAGCATTTATCTGCTTATTTCAGTGTATTCATAACATCCGCTTGTAATTCTGATGTGAGAAGAGCATTCTCGGACCAATCAGGTCCTTCTGTCCATTAATTTTAATTCAGCGTTTATATGTAAGGATGCAGATACTCGTGCCCGGCTACACCAGGTTGACATACTTTAATTCTCTATGGCTAATTTAGAGCTTGGCATTAGTCTCTGCTGTTCCGTTCTGTCAGGTTATGACAATTAAAGGCAATCTTACAAGGTGGATTAAATTCAGATGCTTGCTCTGGCCAGAGGATTCCGCTAATCCCCTATTAAGACCCCTGAAAGAAAAGCTTGTCTTAACAAGGGATTTTCTGCCTCAGGCTCTTAAGATACTTAAACATAAGTTAAACGTTCAGGACTTTCACCAGAAAATGGGCTATAGCAATAAATGAGGCATACTGTAAATACATCGGCATTCACTCATCCACAATGTTCTGGCAACATTAGTTTTTGGTAAAAAAAAAAAAAAAAAAAAAGCATTAAAGGATAGTTCTTTTTGAAATTATTTTTTTACCTCAAGGGCCGTTCTTGTCGGTCAGTCATATAATGCAGGTCTATGGTCACCACCTCAAAGAGCATGCACAGAGAGGTCCAGATTAAACATGATTTAATGACTCGTAAGACACGAAACGAGCGGTTTGTGTGAGAAAACGAACAGTATTTATATTGTTTTTACCTCTTGTAACCACAGCCACGTCCAAGTGATCTGAGGGCGCGGGCACTTTGTGGCTGTAAAAACGATATAAATACTGTTCGTTTTCTCACACAAACAGCTCGTTTAATGTCAGGCCATCAATGTGTACTTACATTTACGAGTCATTACATCATGTTTAATTTGGACTTCTCTGTGGATGCTCTTTGAGGTGGTGACCATAGACCTGCATTTTATAAGTGACAGACAAGAACGGTTTGACCCAAAAATATCAAAATTGAAACTATTGTGGAAACAAAGACACCTACATCTTGGATGCCCTCGAGGTAAACTAAAACATATCAAAAATGTATTCCAAAGTGAACTATCCCTTTAAACCACTTTTTTTCAGGAGCTGTGGTTCACAAACGTGTTAATGTAAACTAATGTTAATGTAATGTGTTTGTGAGGGTGGTATATTGTAGCTATGTGAGCATCCGTCTTCTCCCCTTCTCTCTCACCAAGATCTAAACTTAGTTTAGTACTCACTAAAGCTCAGACAAACTGCCTGAAATCTCTTTTGTGTTTGACGGGAGAAAAACAACATAGGGTTGAGTATATGACGACGATATTTTAATTTACAGGTGAACCAGTCCTTGAGTGTATGTATAAAGCAGTATACTTATAATATTGCAATTTACTATAAATGTAGTGTTCAGCCTTTATGCAGCTTTTAACATATCAAAACATTAAGACTGATTCTCCAGATGGACATATTACATAAGGAGTCACCCACACATGGATGTCTAGTCTGGCACTTCAGCGCATTTGCATTCTATTGTAAATGACAAGACATTTGAAACTTCAAAAAACAAGTGTCATATGCTAGAGAGACAAAAGAGCCACTTTGAAGCGAGCTGGAGTTGTTCTGTACACACGGGAGAAAGGGAAGGAGAGAGGGCACTCACCTGAGGGCCACGGGCATCAGCTGAAGAAGAGCATGGTGTTTGGCCTTCAGAGGAATCACAGTGACACAGGAGGATGAGGCTCTGGCAAACACACTTCTCTCTTCTTCTGCCTAGAACAGGGAATGAAACAAAAACAAAAAACATTAAAAGTTGCTCATGAAATGTTTCCAGATAGAATTATATGAACAAACAAATAAATCTGTACTTTTTAATTCAGGTTGATTAGGAGAGCTCTGTCCCTAATCAAAATATTTCATTTGTTTGCATCCAAAATTAAGATGCATTTCGTAAACAGTAAAGAAAATGTTTCATGGACTCCATAAGCATGCATCATGGTGCAAAGATCTCGGAGAATCAAAATAAGAGAATATGAGAATAAAATATAACCTCAGTATGTGGTTATTACACACCTCTCTGCAATACTTGATTCTGATTGGTCAGTCTTAATTAATACTTATATTCAGCAAGGATGCTGTAACGGTGCTAGTGTGGTTGAAGCAGGGATAAGGCACTGGATCCAAGTGCAGCACATGCTTTTTTTAACAGACTCCAAAACTTAAACAGACTGCAAACTTAGACTAGACTCGGGACTCAGGAACAACCAACATCAACCATCTGACATTAAACAAGAACTCCCAAAGACAAGGCAGAAACACAGGGCTTAAATAATCAGGGACAAACGAGTTAGGCAAGGTAACAAGGGGGCGTGAGAAATAAGAAACACCTGGGATAATTAATAGACAGGGAATCACTGATAATGAAATGACAAGACACAAAACCACATTATGACGGATGCATTAAAGGATTAGTTCACTTAAAAAAAAACCTTTTGCTGATAATTTACTCACCCCCATGTCATCCAAGATATCCATGATGTCTTTCTTTCTTCAGTCACAAAGAAATTAAGGTTTTTGATGAAAACATTCCAGGATTTTTCTCCATATAAATGGACTTCAATGGGAACCAAACAGTTCAAGGTCCAAAAGACAGTTTAAGTGCAAACTGCAAACTGCTCAAAGGGCTTTAAACGATTCCAGACGATGAATAAGGGTCTTATGAAGCGATACGATCGCTCATTTAAAAAAAAATATAACAAAGTTTAAGTTTTATAAGCTCAAATGCTCGCCTTGCTCTGTTCTGTGATGCACGTTTGTGACACTCCTGTTCGAACTCGTTCATCAAAATGAACAAATCTTTTTCCGAGTCAATTTGTTCATTTCGTTCATTGAATGAACCAAATGACTCAAAAAAAGATTGGTTCATTTTGATGAATGAGTTCGAACAGGAGTCACACAGAAAACAGAACTTTGTTATTTATTTATTTTTTTTTACATGAGCAATCGTTTAGTTTCATAAGACCCTTATTCATCGTCTAGAACCGTTTAAAGCCCTTTGAACAGATTGCAGTTTGCACTGAAACTGTCTTTTGGACCTTGAACTGTTAAAAAAACGTTAAAAAAAATCCTGGAATGTTCATCAAAAACCTTCATTTAAACCTTAAAAACTAAGACAGAATGACATGGATAACTTGGATGACATGGGGGTGAATAAATTATCAGCAAAAGTTAAAAAGGGGGGGGGGGGATACTCCTTTAAATTGATTTAAAGTCACAGTAATGATTTAGAGCCACACAAATGGACAGCACAATTGTTTTCATCATTGATAATAATCATAAATGTTTCTTGAGCAGCAAATCCTCATATTAGAGTGATTTCGGAAGGATCATGTGACACTGAAGACTGGAGTAATGACGCTAAAAATTCAGCTTTGATCACAGGAATAAATTCAAATAGAAAAGAGCTCCATTAAATTGTAATAATGTTTCACAACGTATCCTTTTTTACTGTATATTTTGGAGAGCATAAGAGGCTTAAATCATTTTACTGACACCACATTTTTGGTATCTCCTTAACCCAGAAACCATGTTAACAACAAATGAAATTGGGACATGAATTTACATAATAAAAAAATGCAGAGAAAGAGACTTTGCTTCTGCAGTTCAAAAGACACGGCCCGGATATACAATCATGAAGAGGTCAAGGATTCTTCGGTTAATGCCGTAAATCTCTATATACAAACAGTCACTGATCACAATGAATAAATCAGCAGCTGAAGCTATGAAAGCACACACAGAGACATTGGAGAACCTCGATGACCTGCTGCATCACCAAAACACCAGCAAATTATAATCTGCACTTATAAATGTTGATGAAAAACATGTCAAGAGATCATGAGACGCACAAAGCGCACATGGCAGCATGAGTACAGTATGAAATCCATTAGAGTCAAGGTTTTCAATGCATAAAAAGACCTCTCTTAGTAAGGGAAATAAAGGAGCCGTCATTCAGAGGCACTCTCAGTCATTAGCATGGCATCTGAACTCTTACTGAGCGTAATTAACGAGGCCGAAGCCGGCGTGTGAACGGTGAAGATCAGCTTGACGTCAGCTTCTTCCCTGCAGCAGCCGAGGTGCTCACGTCGCTCTCTATTTACACCAGCAAAAATGCTAAATTCTAATTAGCTGACAGAGGTAATTAGTACATTAAATCATGACGCTTTTTTTTTTTTCGCTCTCTGACTCTTTCGACCGCAGTGTACATTTGCAGTAAACACATAAGTCTTTTAATCATGACAGACGGGAAAGGCCAAAAATAAATGACTAAATAAACACGCCATTGACTTCTAATGTTCTGAAAGTCAGCGTGATGTTCCCCTCGCTCACCTCTGGAAACAGCTGGACCGCTGATGTCAGCACATCGTGAGCCACAGGAGACATCGCGCTTTGACTCAACACCTGTACTTTCAATATGCATGCCATTTTCATTTTGTTTTCATTTCAAAGTTGGAGTTTTTCTGATGCAATGCATCCCCGTTCCACACTTAACCCGTGAAGATTGTCATTAAATTTGTTTTAAATCATAATTTAGCTCTAAATTCAATATACTGGCAAGTTGCTCAACTGATAAAAGACTTGTTATCCTTTAATTTGGCATATTAATGTTGCAAATCTCTCCTATAACTGCAAATATGAAACTCAAACTCACTGGATACTCACTGAATCTTTTAAAAATACATTGCATTATGGGTTATCGCCCAATATTACATCATTTTAAATGTAGTGGTTTCATTTCATATTGTATACACAGTACAGTAGTGGCCAAAAGTGTTTCTAATGACCTTACAAGTTTGATTAAACCATCAAATTTGAGTAAAACACTTTATATTTTAAATGTAAGGGAAGAACAAAACGTGATGACATAATGCATGGCGCATCTCAGAGATGGTATGGGCATTTGTGATTAAAAACTATTTATTATCATTATTTTTTTTTTAAATGACTGATTGTTTCGCTAGATAAGAGCCTTATTTCTCAACCGGGATCGAGTCAAGACTTTGAAGCTGCACTGAAACTCACATTTGCACATTTGGTTGCCATTGAAGTCAAAATCCTGGAGTGTTTTCCTCAAAAACCATATTTCTTTTCGACTGAAGAAAGACAGACATGGATATCTTGGATGACATGGGGTGAGTAAATTATTAGAAAATTTAAAAGTGAACTACTCCTTTAAGGGACGAACTTATTTGGCAAAAAAAAAAAATGCAAACGACATCTACAGGTTTAATTCTACTATGCAAATAAAAATAAATAAATAAACAATTGACTACAACATAATCAGTTATTAATATTTCTCTGGTTCTCTCTTGTTTTTGCATGTGTTCATAATTTCTTTGTATTCCTGCCTTTCGTGAGCTTAGAATTATAAGGCTCTATCTCCGTTTAGGGTAGTTCTGAGATATTGAGCATCAAAGTTTATACATCCCAGCTGGCAAAAATGTTTGGTAGTATAATCTTCAATTATAGCTTTATCTATTAATCTTTTTTTACACAAATAACACCACACAGGCATTAATAAACACCTAATGGATCAGATTATGTCAAAAACTCAATTTTGACCAAAAGTGGAGATGGAACCTTATAATTCTAAGCTCACGCTTTACCATTTAGCTCACGTTGATCTTAACATTATAATGCCTAATTTCACAAGCACTAAAACAACTGACAGTCTTAGTTTAAAGTTGAAAAAAAGTTGAGATTTAAACTTTCTATGTAATTCTGAATTCATAAACTCACATGTAAGAAATTGAGCGTCAAGATCAGTTCTGGGAGGCCAGGTAGTCAAGACGCTACTTATGCCATTTTGCTAACAACCCCATCTCGTCAGCTGATCTGCTCCAGCTGAGCTGCATTAGCTGGGTAACTCCCCTCGCTGCTCAATGGCCAAAGCTCAAACAAGGCGCCCCATTTAAAGCTCATTCAACTTGCTCAATACATGCTTGCTGCTCGCTTCTGCTGCCCGCCACCTCCCCAGCTCCTCCTCAGGCATAATGTGGCATTTGTTAGGTCATGTTGCCGCTCTGTTCACGGGGGATATTTTAGTTCTCACAGTCCTAAACTGTGAAAGCGTTCCCCAATGCTGCTGCTGTCCTCTGACTTCCTGCTATATCATGGTAAAAGGTCAGAGGACTCCCTGAACAGAGCCATACTGCCAAATTTCAATTCAGGAACATCAACAGTTTGCAATCCATTTAATAATTCTAAATAAAAATTTAAAATCTATTTTATTTGTCTGTGTGTTCTTGACTTAAAGGACCACTGATCTGGTGACTGTGGGGGCCATTTTAAAACAGTGAACTCATTGTCATATTCAAGAAACCAATATGAAATGATTCAAGATTTTTGACATGGTGTTATCCTGCTGGAATTAGTCATCAGAGGATGGGTACATGGTGGCCATAAAGGGAAGGACATGGTCAGAAACAATGCTCAGGTAGGACGTGCCATCTAAACGATGCCCAATTGGCACTAAGGGGCCTAAAGTATGCCAGAAAACATCCCTCACACCATTACACCACCAACAACAACCTGCACAGTGGTAACAAGGCATGAAGGATCCATGTTCTCATTCGGTTTACACCAAATTCTGACTCTACCAACTGAATGTCTCAACAGAAATCGAGACTCATCAAACGAGGCAACATTTTTCCAGTCTTCAACTGTCCAATTTTGGTGAGCTCTTGCAAATTGTAGTCTCTTTTTCCTATTTGTAGAGGAGATGAGTGGTACCTGGTGGGTCTTCTGCTGTTGTAGCCCATCCTCCTCAAGGTAGTGCATGTTGTGGCTTCACAAATGCTTTGCTGCATACCTCGGTTGTAACGAGTGGTTATTTCAGTCAAAGTTGCTCTTATATCAGCTTGAATCAGTCGGCCCATTCTCCTCTGACCTCTAGCATCAACAAGGCATTTTTTATCCACAGGACTGCTGCACACTGGATGTTTTTCCCTTTTCACACCATTGTTTGTAAAACCCTAGAAATGGTTGTGCGTGAAAATCCCAGTAACTGAGCAGATTGTGAAATACTCAGACCGCCCCGTCTGGCACCAACAACCATGCCACGCTCAAAATTGCTTAAATCACATTTTTTTCCCATTCTGATATGAATATATATGTATATGTATATATGATATGAATATGATATATATATATATATATATATATATATATATATATATATATATATATATATATATATATATATATATATATATTGATATACTGTAGTTTGGAGTTCAGGAGATTGTCTTCACCAGGACCGCACGCCTAAATGCATTGAATCAACTGCCATGTGATTGGTTGATAACTGCATGAATGAAAATTTGAACAGGTGTTCCAAATAATCCTTTAGGTGAGTGTATATTGTATAAAAAAGAAAGCAAGTCTTTTAAATAAATCTATTATTGCAAGGAAAAAAATATGATCTGATTCACATGAAAAATGGTTCCATTCAAATCTTATGACACCATTTTTTTTAACAAACAAACATGTGTTTAGGTCATATTTTGCTCTAGATAGACAGAGAATGTAGGGCATGTGCTGTCAGAGACACACACCTGAAGAGACACAATGCAGTTCTGTCCCAGAACACTTTGCACCCACAGCTAATATCTGCTCTAATGATCTTGTGTCACCATCATTCCACATGTCAAGGAACAAGCAGGGGACGTCCGAATTTATCTTCTGATAGAGGAGCAGAATAGAGAACATGATGCAGCATGAGGAGACGTTCTCATCCAATTAACCTCTTAGCACGGCCACATACGGTGTGCCCAAGCTTCATTTATCTCAATCCTTGATCAGAGATCAAGGCAAATGTGACTTCGGTCTCCCAAAAGGCAGTGGATACACAGAGATACGACACATGAAAGCTGACTTGTTAGGGATGCATCTCTCAAGAGAAGAAGAAACCAGGTTAACATATCAGCTCGTGTAGCTCCCCAGACTGAACACGGAGGCGGCTGTGAGACATTCATCAACTTGTAAACAAACAAAGTTTTGAGCTTCAGCTGATCCAGGGAAATAAACTGGATCTTCAAAAGAGGGTCCATGACTCCTAGGGTTACATAACTCCCAGATACAGTCTGATGCATTAAAAAATGCATTAAAGGAGTAGTTCATTTTTTTTTTTTTTTTTTTTACTTTTGCTGATAATTTACTCACCCCCATGTCATCCAAGATGTCCACATATTTCTTTCTTCAGTCGAAAAGAAATGAGGGTTTTTGATTAAACATTCCAGGATTTTATCCATATATTGGACTTCAATGTGGTCCAAACGGTTCAAGGTCCAAATGAGAGTTTCAGTGCAGCTTCAAAGGGCTTTAAACGACACCAGACGATGAATAAGGGTCTTATCTAGGACCCTTTGAGTCATAACTCGAAAAAAGAATCATTCATTTTGATGAACGAGTTCGAACAGGAGTCACAAGCGCTCAGAACAGAGCAGGGCAAGCATTTGTGCTTATAAAACTTAAAGTTTTTTTTAATTTATTTTCCAAATGATCGATTGTTTCGCTAGATAAGTCCCTTATTCATTGCCTGGTGTCATTTAAAGCCCTTTGAAGCTGCAATGAAACTCTCATTTGGACCTTGAACCGTTTGGACCCCATTGAAGTCCATTATATGGAGAAAATCCTGGAATGTTTCAAAAACCTTAATTTCTTTTCAATTGAAGAAAGAAAGACATGGACATCTTGGATTACATAGGGGATGAGTAAATTATCAGCAAAAGTTTTTTTTAAAGTGAATTACTCCTTTAAATAAGCTAACTTCAAAGCGTGCAGCTGTTTGAATGACATCTATATATGAAGAGTTCAGATGCAAAAGCCTCTAAATGCCATTTGAAATTTTCTTCTAAAATGATCATGTTTATCAAGCTTGTATATTTAAGTTCAGTAATTTCACTTAAATGGCAATGAAGATTACCTATTAATTGTCATTTAAGTGAAATTACTGAACTTAAATATACAAGCTTGATAAAAATGGTCATTTTGGAAGAAAAATTCAAATGGCATTTAGAGGCTTTTGCATCTGAACTCTTCGTATCCAGTCGCAACATTATCAATTTCCATTATCTACATTAATGGCACTCTAAAAATGCTGGGTTGTTTTTTGGGTCAAATATGCACAAACCCAAATGTTGGGTTAAAAATGTTATTAAAAATGTAACCCAATGGCTGGGTTTGTCCATTTGACCCAAGATTGGGTTAAAACAACCCAGCAATTTTTAGAGTGTATGGTTTATTCTACATATCTGCCAGCACAGAACTATCCGCATCTCTAAACACCTCGGCGCTCGTAGGAAACTCACATCACATCTGCTGAAATCTTTATTTAGCTTTGCTGAAGTAATAAAAAATGAGTAAACAAATGCGTGCAAAACAACTGATGGAACAAAGCAGAAGCGAACGAGACAAATCACGGGGGATTTGATCACAGCGCCGACTTGCATTTTGAATCAAGTATTTTCCAGAGGAAGCCCGCCGTCCCAGACCTTGATTCTCGAAGAGTTTGACAAGGCAGGGTTTTTACACTCGTTGCTCCCGAAGAGTCTGGGTAAAGTGATTTATTTCAAATTTAAAACAGCTTCTTCAAAACAGCGCTGAAATGAAAACCCCCAGCTCCTCAGGTCCTTAACCCTGTCTGTTTCGTTCCGCTCAATTGAGGTGAGCCACTCTTCATCTCCTCAGTACATGCAAAAGAGACATTAGAACATAAAAAAAGACCACAGCTGCCATAATTTCCACTTTATGTGAAAAGAAATGATGAGAAATGTCCCATCAACAGTGCTTCTTGTTGTCTAATGAATACTAAAGTGCACTCCTAAAGGGAAACAGAGCACTTCTCTGGACTGTTGCCCTCCCGTTTGAGAACAATAACACTGGTGTTTGAGGGTATGATCTACTACAGAGTCAAACACTCTTTAATACTAGTAGAGCAAACAGAACATGCTAACAGCCAGTCCCTGATGCCTTGGAGCACTACAAACAATGCACAAAGAAAAGGTCACAACACACAGTTCTTAAACAGGGGCCTTTTGATGCATAAACACAAAGCATCGCCTTGAATAAATGGGCCTGCCATAAAATGCATAAATGCAATTAATATTAATTATGTCTCTGAGTGTGTGTGTATGTCGGGTGCAAAATATAGATATGGTTTATCAGATGTACATATTTTAATGAAAATACGAGCAACTTCATTCAACTCAGGTAAAATTTCACCGGAGGGAAGATCATTAGCATGCAATTTCCATTAGAGGTGGGAGAGAACGACAAGTTATGTGAATTTATGTGAAGTTATGCAACAAATGTGAACTGATTCTTCGTTTACATTTCTGCTTCATTGAGATGAATGTCGATCCAAGTTTACATTAATATGATTGAATTACATTACAGCTGTTTTATGCATGCAATAAAAATAATAAAAATCAAACATTTGGAAAATGAAATATATTTTATACAATATTGTATTTAGTGTAGGCATGCAGGTCACTAGTCAAGTTGGGTAACACTTTACTTGAAGGGGTGTGCATAAGACTAACATTACACCTTCATAATCATGACATTGAGTCATGAGTTTTATGTTTGTGACAACTGTCGCACAGTTCTGACATTTTTAAAGCAAATATGACATTATTTGAGATGTCTTTGTTATGACACCTTGACATAAACCAATACATCTCAGTGTCTTTGTCATGACAACTTGACATTACTAAGACAACACAACCTGTCATAAACATGACAAAGCAGATTCATTATCAAACTTATCAAACCACCTAACTTTACTGGTTAACATTCTCTAAAACACTTTTTATGGTATTCCACCATACAATATAGAGAGCCTAAGTCCCGCCCCTTCCGGTCGGCCACCATGGGACCTAACTTCGGAAAAATATTGAATGGTAGTCAATGGCGAGTGACAACTTATTTTTTTTATTCCGTCTGAACTGTGCCCTCAATTACACATATGATGTTTGCCAATTTAAAAGATACATTTTAAAGTAAAGAAAGTCGCAGTTTGATGTAAAAGCGTTGAGGTATAAGACTGTGAAAATACGTAATTACAAAGACTACAAACCCCAAAGGCGCACATTTTCTCTCAATGACTGAAGCTAACTTTACTGAGGCTGTCTGTCATTGTTTCTACAGCCTTACGTTATAATCGTAACGTTACGCCGTCCTACCTGAGTGTTTTGAACCAGACTGCACACACACGAGCAGCGGATCTCGTTTCTCTTCCCGGGAGATGTAGTTCACAGAGCGATTTTCACATAAAACTAAACGTTACTCTTCTGTTGTATGACAAACTGCGACGTTTTTGACTTTGAAAATCATCTTTTAAATTGACAAACATCATATGTGTAATTGAGGGCACAGTTCAGACGGAATAAAAAGATAAGTTGTCTCTCCCCATTGACTTCCATTCATATTTTTTCCGAAATAAGGTCCCATGAGCCGGAAGCGAAGGGGCGGGACTTAGGCTCTCTATAGTCATCAATTTTAAACGCTTAGAAAAACACAACGTTTTATTTTGTGTCACCAGCTTAGGTCGAGTTATGTAATCGAGTAACTGTGCTTAAATAGGGAAAACGAGGAAGTGTTTGGTTGCTGCTCTTTTTGGCCCATATTTAATGCACTGGGCTAAGCTAAGTGCTAACACAGTTTTGCGGCAATACAGAGCGATAGAGTGCACGCACTGAGACGAGAGAGGTATGCATCAACTCGTCTTAGTTAAGGGAATAACATAGTTTAATATGAAAACCCGCTGGAGTATCCCTTTAACGTGTGAATAAAAATGTTCTTTGAAGCTTTAGTATACAATCGTATATCTCTAATCAAACTACAAAAATGGGTGAATGGGGTGTATTTGAACCGACCGTGAACTCAGCGACCTGGAGAGCGGGCGGGGTATGACACATCTCCTTTTTATTTAAAGGGGCCACTTCAAAACGAGTTGCTCACAGACACACATCAGAAAAGGGGTAGAAAAGGGGCCTGTGGAGCTATAATAATGAGAAATTCAGACCCAAGCATTGCAGTTATGCTTTATATAGACCACACATGTATGATTTATTTGTAAAAATGAATGATTTAAAAGCATGATATGTACCCTTTAAGTTGTCATGCATGCAATTTGCTTTGATGCACTACTTCCACATGAACTTACAGGAAAGCCTTGCAAACCAAAGTCCAGTCTATGGCACAAATCTGTGTAATGTATGAGCACCATGAATACTAGAGATTGTGCTGATGGGTGAACAGTCACAATCTTCCCTTCACTTTCTGTTCAGCTGCGCTCTAACTGAGGCGCTTTTCAACAACATGTGGCTCATTACAAATTCATGGAGAACTGCTTTATCATACTCAGCATGCAATAACTGCTACGTCACATTGTGCAAAACTTGTCGTGCTATGACCCAAGGTGTTCACTCTATACATTGAAGTTTCAAGAGGCATTTCAAACCTCAAGAATGGGGGGCAGTGAGAGTCCTTCAGGAAATTGCACCAGCCTCTGAAGAGATGTTATATGTGGTGCATACTCCAAAAACTATTCAGATTTCATAGTTCAGTCTAAAAGGCAACACAAAGCAGGGCTCAACAACAAAAATAATTCAGCAGAACAGTACCTTAAAGAAGGGGGGATCCTAATCATTTTATATATTTATTTATTAGTTTGTTTATTCATGCAAGCATTATGCATTTATTTACTGTAGCCTTTTTGTGCAATTTTGCGTTCTTTAAAAAGTCGGAAATAAAAACTCATTTAGTAAATGCATGTTATTGATCTTTTTTTGTGAATGACTCATGCAAGCATGTTTTTTTAATCACTTGTAATTTTTAATGATGTATGCCAGACATCTCCAATCATTTTGTCCTCATAAACTATGCATTCTTATTGACAGCAAACATGCATTTAGATCTGCCTCCATTCAAAAGAATCAAGTTCCCGCCTTACATTTTTTTTCGATAATCCATTTCAATCAGATGTACGTCACAATATTAGAAAACAACATCTGTTCATATTTCTTTACTTAAGATATTTTTTTATGTACATCTATAATATTTTGCCATAATAGCTGTATATTATACACTTGACTCTCATAGACACATGACATGAACCCATGTTCAAGGCAGTTCATCTGAAGTATTAAAAATATAATATTTTATGGGGGAAAAAATAATAATTTCAGCAACGTCAACAACATCTTAGAGATAAGCCTATACCACCAAGAAAGATGCATGTGAGAAAAGCTAGTGAAAGTATGATGCATAAATGCCAAAATGCATAAATGATCTAGTCTGATATTACAGAATGCCATAAAGATTAGCCTGATAGCTTAACATGCTGTAATTAGACAATATTGGATAACACTTTATTTGATCCTGACAATGTTACACGTTGCATGTACATACTCTACACCATAAACATGATTTTGTAAAACTATTAAAAAAAGATTATTGGAGTATGTTTTACAGGTAAACCATTTCATTATTTCTATACTTTAAAATTTCAATGCAATGTGTGAAGACCCTTTCACACCAACAACGAGAGCTATAAAGATAAGTATGGCGACAGTTATATTAGCGTGTACACCTAAGCATGATCACGTTGGGTTTATTTTAAGTGCGCAACAGTTTTGACGTCTA
The DNA here is from genome assembly GCA_038021265.1 of Cyprinella venusta. Lineage (NCBI taxonomy): Eukaryota > Metazoa > Chordata > Actinopteri > Cypriniformes > Leuciscidae > Cyprinella > Cyprinella venusta. Next base: position 13,554,720 of record CM075878.1, read on the forward strand.
CACCTTTGCTCAAACTCTTTAAAGTCAGGTGGGTTGCAATTGGCTGTCAACATTTGTATCCTTCATCAGCTGGAAAAAATAGAATTAGAATCATTATTAAAACTTTAGTTATGGTTAAAGTGAATGGGTCTTTCCTTACTGTTTCTTTGTAATTATTTGAGAAATTTACAATCAATTGCTGCGTGAAAATTGTTTCAAAATAAATAAATAAAAATTCAGTATGAATAATTCCAAGCAATTCAATCTTGTCATGGTTCATAAATTCCCTGACTCTTTCTCGCCTTGTGTTTTTGTGTTGTCGTGTGATTGTGTTGTTGTGTGGGCGAGTTGTTGTGTGGGAGTGTTGTGTGGGGGTTTTGTTGTGTTGTTGGGCGAGTTGTGTTGTGTGGGTGAGTTGTTGTGTGGGGGTGTTGTTGTGTTGTGTGGGTGTGTTGGGCGAGTTGTTGAAATTTTTGAATGGGCGAGTTGTTGTGTGGGGGTCTTGTTGTGTGGGTGTGTTGTTGGGCGAGTTGTGTTGTTGTATGGGCGAGTTGTTGTGTTGCTGTTGGGCGAGTTGTTGTGTTAATGCGTGGGCGAGTTGTGTTGCTGTTGGGCAAGTTGTTTTGTTGAGTGGTTATGTGGGCGAGTTGTGTTGTTGGGTGAGGAGTTGTGTTGTGTGGGGGGCGAATTAATGTGTTGTGTGGGCGAGTTGTTATGTGGTTGTGTTGTTGTGTGGGCGAGTTGTTTGGGTGATTTGTTGTGTTGTGTGGGCGAGTTGTTGAGTGGTTATGTGGGCGAGTTGTTGTGTTGTTGTTGGGCGAGTTGTGTTGTTGTGTTGTTGAGTGGCTGTTTTGTTGGGCGAATTGTTGTGTTGCTGTGTGGGCGAGTTGTTGTGTGGGGGTGTTGTGTTGTTGGGCGAGTTGTGTTGTTGTGTGGGTGACTTGTTGTGTTGTTGTGTGGGGGTGTTGTGTTGTGTGGGTGAGTTGTTGAGCGAGTTGTGTTGTTGTATGTGTAACCCCTCACACACCCGGGTCCAACTCGACCCGCTCCGAGCGGGCCTCGAACCTGAGTCTCCGGCATGAGAGTGAGGCGCGCTAACAAGGAGGCTAAAGACTGCAGCCTCTAGCGTCTGTCGCTAGAGTGTCTATTGAGATCGGGGAGTGAGGTTTACCCGCACAGCAACTACCAGCTGGCCTCCGTTACATATGGGCGAGTTGTTGAGTTGTTGTTGGGCGAGTTGTTGTGTTGTTGTGTGGGCGAGTTGTTGAGTTGTTGTTGGGCGAGGTGTTGTGTTGTTGTGTGGGCGAGTTGTTGTGTTGTTGTGTGGGCGAGTTGTTGTGTTGTTGAGTGGTTATGTGGACGAGTTGTGTTGTTGTTGGGCGAGTTGTTGTGTTGTTGAGTGGTTATGCGGGCGAGTTGTTGTGTTGTTGTGTGGGCGAGTTGTTGTGTTGAGTGGTTATGCGAGCGAGTTGTTGTGTTGTTGTGTGGGCGAGTTGTTGTGTTGTTGAGTGGTTATGCGGGCGAGTTGTTGTGTTGTTGTTGGGTGAGTTGTGTTGTGTGGGCGAGTTGTTATGTGGTTGTGTTGTTGTGTGGGCGAGTTGTTGTGTTGTTGGGTGAGTTGTTGTGTTGTTGTGGGGGCGAGTTGTTGTGTGGGTGAGTTGTTGTGTTGTTGTTGGGCGAGTAGTTGTGTGGGCAAGTTGTTGTGTTGTTGAGTGGTTATATGGGCGAGTTGTTGTGTTGTTGGGCGAGTTGTTGTATTGACGAGTTGTTGCGTTGTTGTGTGGGCGAGTTGTTATGTGGTTGTGTTCTTGTGTGAGTGATTTGTTGTATTTTTGTGTGGGTGAGTTGTTGTGTGGTTGTGTTGTGTGGGCGAGTTGTTGAGTGGGCGAGTTGTTGTGTGGGTGTGTTGTTGTTGGGTGAGTTGTGTTGTGTGGGCGAGTTGTAGTGTTGTTGTTGGGTGAGTTGTTGTGTTGGCGAGTTGTTGTGTGGTTGTGTGGGTGAATTGTTGTGTTGTTTGGCTATGTTGTTGTGTGGCCGAGTTGTGTAGTTGTGTTGTTGTGTGAGTTGTTGTGTGGGCATGGTCACTGTTCAATACCGCTGATCAGTGGCTCCTGTTTAGTATTCATCTTCATTCCCATACCACTGTGGATGTTTCCCATGGTGTTCTTCTCTTCTACCTGTCTTAGAGTTTCTAGAGTTACGTCAATATCCAGTATTCCGCTTATCTTCACTCTGCCTACTTCTTCTACAGAGATTCTGCTCCTCGAGTCTCATACTCAGCGATCGTACTGGACATCCTTCATCCATCACCATCTGAAGAGACCGGGTTGTTCATCATGTCTTCAATAAACTGCTTTTACTAACCGTAACAAATCTAAACCAAACCCAAACCTTAACCCTATTCCAAACCAATGTTCGAATTCCAAGTCATTACCCAATCACAGCCAACCTTCACAGACGGCTTTCTGGGCAGTTCACCAAGCTGTGGCATGACAACAACATACAGAAAATTCAGCAATGGCCCATTTGAGCAAGCGTTGGTTCTGACAACAGGCCTGAACCAGCCTTACATCGATCATTGAGTCCTGCAAAAGATGCCAAAAATGCTGACTCTCCACTGTAGATGTGGCTGTCATATTTACTCCCACATAGGCACATAGGAGAAGACAGAAGCTCTGTTCATTCACCATTCTGCTGCCTTGGCACCTGTGGGAAAAGCAATCTGGCATCCCTCCATCTCCACCACTCCTCTCGTCCCCAGTGTAGAAAGGTGTTGTCCACTAGTTGAACCCGGCCCCCGGCACACAGTCAGAGGTGATGTGACAGATGGAAAAAAGCTGTTTGTTTGGCTTGTGCTCAGTTTTGGAGCTGTCAGGTAAATCCTGGCCCTGCTTCCCTGCTCCTGACAGATGTGGCCATTAGTTCTTACACACTGGCATACCAACCAGTTTCAAGTGGCAACATCCCACTGACTGAGGAGTGAGAGAGCTCTGACTCACACGGCTAATCTCCCTCACTCACAACAACTCAGCTCAACCAATGCTTAATCTCACTTCCCTGTCCTTTTCAAACCTAACGAGTCGATCACTCTAAAAATCGCTGGGTTGTTTTAACCCAACTTTGGGTCAAATATGGACAGATCCAGGCTTTGGGTTAATTTTTTTAGTCTTTTAACCCAATGTTTGGGTTTATTTGACCCATTTTTAGAGTGATAGATTATTATACACAGCTAGACATGTACTGCGTAATATTCTTTGAGAAGGGAGACATTCAAACAATGTCATAAAGGAGCAGTTCATGCAAAATCAACCTTGTGTTGTTTCAACCCTTAGTAATTATTTTAATAAATATTTTTTCTCCCTATATTCCGCTCCATGATATACTGCAGCACTCAAATGTCATCCTCCATTGTGCATACATGAACAAATTTAAGTTACAGTTCATGTTTCTATATTGCATAGAATAAAACAAGAATATTTTCGAACTCATAATAAAGCGTGTTATTTTGAAATAGCAATGAACATGAAAAATCTGTTTTCATGCCAAGAGTTCAAAAGATTGCATCCATTCAATTATTTTAGAAAAAAGGCCTGAAAAGGTTTTAAATATTAAGAAAAAATAAATAAATTCACTATATGTAATGTGGCAGGAAGCTTTAACGCACATGCGTGTTCTCTGTTTCTTAAAGGTTGAATTCATATCAAAAATTAAAATCTGCCAAACTTCCCATACTACTTCTAAATAGAATTCCTACTTCATAAATTGTATGAAAATTGTGTAAATTATGGTTCAGATCACTCAAAACACATATGGAAATGGAGGTGCCCTTATATGGGTAGTAATGGAGTCTGGTTGTGCCCTAGTAGAAAAATTTTGTACTGCGCCCAAACAAAATCTCACAAAAAGCTCATTTTTTTTAAAAATCAACCTAGCTAGCAACTAACCATAGCTAGCTAGCAAACGGCAGTAGTAACTAATAGTACTGACAGGGATATTCACCAATGATCGCACGCGTAAGATCGACAATCGACTACTGTGGGCTTCGACCGAAAACAGGAAGCAAATAGAGGAATGTGAGCTGGCTGAAACATCATTTAACATCATTTTTATTCATATCTTTCACATCTACTGCAGTCAGATTGACTGTGGTCACTCTTAAAGGGATAGTTCACTTTGAAATTAATTTTTGATATGTTTTAGCTTACACTCTAAAAATGCGAGGTTGTTTTAACCCAACTTTGGGTCAAATATGGACTAACCCAAATGTTGGGTTAAAAACGTAATTAAAAAATGTAACCCAATGGCTGGGTTTGTCCATATTTGACCCAAAGTTGGGTTAAAACAACCCAGCAATTTTTAGAGTGTACCTCCAGGGCATCCAAGATGTAGGTGTCTTTGTTTCCACAGTATCTTCAATTTTGATCATTTTAGGTAAAACCGTTGTTGTCTGTCAGTCATACACTGAAGGTGCAGGGGGTCCACCTCAAAGAGCAGTCAAAATTAAACATTATTTAATGACTCATAAATGTAAGTACACATTGATGCCCTAAGACACAAAACGAGTGGTTTTTGTGAGAAAACGAACAGTATTTATATCTTTTTACCTCGTATAACCATATCCACGGCCAACTGATCTGGGAGCAGTGCGCTTCGGTCAGCGCATGCGCTGAAAGTGATTGCTTGAGCGCCTACGTCACTCTTTGTTTATACAGAGATTTCGGAAGTTTTACCTTTCACTAAACATATTTAGATATACGGGAAATCGCAATGGAAGACGATTTCAGTATATCTAAATATGTTTAGTAAAATGTAAAACTTCCGAAATCTCCGTGTAAATATTGAGTGACGTCACACGCAAGCGATCACTTCCGGCATAACATTGAACTGATTCAGTTCGGTTCAGTTGGACACTGCACAACTGATTCAGATCACTTGGGCGTCACTGTGATTACAAGAGGTAAAAAAATATATAAATACTGTTAGTTTTCTCACAAAAACCATTCGTTTTGTGTCTTAGGGCATCAATGTGTACTTACATTTACGAGTCATTAAATAATGTTTAATTTTGACTGCTCTTTGAGGTGGACCCCCTGCACCTTCAGTGTATGACTGGCAGACAACAACGGTTTTACCTAAAATGATCAAAATTGAAGATACTGAGGAAACAAAGACACCTACATCTTGGATGCCTTGGAGGTAAGCTAAAACATATCAAAAATTAATTTCAAAGTGAACTATCCCTTTAATAACACCACTCACATGGCTGTGCACTCGTAATGACAAATCAAGGATGTTAAGAGGCTAAAAGCAGGTTTAGAACATGCCCCATTGAAGTCGACAGGGTGTGAATTTTAAAAAGACGATAACAGTAATAATAATAATAATAATTAATTACATTTTTTATATAGCGCTTTTCTGGACACTTAAAGCGCTTTACATAGAGAGGGGAATCTCCTCAACCACCACCAATGTGCAGCATCCACCTGGATGATGCGACAGCTGCCATAGGGCGCCAGAACGCTCACCACACACCAGCTTACTGCTGGACTGGAGACAGTGATGAAGCCAATTGGTATATATGGGGATGATTAGGAGGCCATGATGGACAGAGGCCACGGGGGAAATTTGGCCAGGAAGCCGGGGTTACACCCCTACTCTTTCGAAAGACATCCTGGTATTTTTATTGACCACAGAGAGTCAGGACCTCGGTTTAACGTCTCATCCGAAGGACGGTGCTCTTTGACAGTATAGTGTCCCAATCACTACACTGGGGCATTAGGACCCACACAGACCACAGGGTGAGCACCCCCTGCTGGCCTCTCTAATACCTCTTCCAGCAGCAACCTGGCCTTCTCAGAAGGTCTCCCATCCAGGTACTAACCAGGCTCAGCCCTGCTTAGCTTCAGTGGGCAACCAGTCTTGGGCTACAGGGTGATATGGCTGCTGGTGCAGTGTAGGCAACACTCATTTTTGTCATTTTTGTCTATACTGACAGTACTCCAAATGTATAAAAAAATGAGTTCAATGTTAAAATTGACCAGAGTTCTCCTTTAAGTAATCACAATCTGCTGGAAAAATGTCATGGAAATCCATTGGTCAAAAAGTGTGGGAATATTGTTATTCAAATCAGCATGAATCAGTTTTAAAACAAAATGAATAAGCACAGCACAACTACAATTTGTATTCTTCCAGATGTTAATACTATTTCATCCTATATTTACAACACAGATCATGCTGTGAACATGACAGTTTCTGTATAGCCTAAGCAGTCTGAGATTTACAACCTCTCAAAAAAGCCAATAATGGGCAAACGTGATTGAGTGATTCACATAGAGGACAGTGACACACAGGCACCATCGGCTGGTAAAAGCATTAGTCTGAAGCTGTAAGGCTCAGAGCACAGAGCAGCTGCTTCCTAAAGAGGTTTCTTCAAGGCATGTTTGAACACAAAATGACCAGTCGCCTTGAAGACCACTGAGTGAATCCTGAGGTTTAAGAGATCTGAGCCTCCAGGCTCATGCAAACCAATGCTAAACACACACACATACAGTACACGCAAGCACACACACCTCCAATATACCATCATCCAAGAGAAACATATATTTAAGCAAACATTTTAGCTAATATTCTAAAATCTATTTTTTTCAAAATTGATTGAGTATTAAAATTCAACTCATTCCAAACAAAACACACATATCACCTACAATTCATTAACTATTTTACACAAAGATGAACATGAAACGGCCTCATTCTTTAAGCACCAAACGACTTACCACTGAGGTTGAAGTCCACAAAGACTGTTTCCTGTCCTGGGAGTCACTTAATTCTCTTTTCTTTAGAAAAAGACCAGATTCATTTCACAATAATGTTCTCTTTCATCACATATCTGTTCAAATTTTTGTGGATCCTGCTGTGAGGAAAATGACCTCCTTCAACTAAATATAATAACCTGCCAAAAAAGACTTGCTTAAGAATTAGAAAAGGTCAATGAAAAAGTTGAAATAACAGGAAGTAACATTTCTTCTATGTCAAATGCAATTGCCCAAATATCCCAGTGCTCCCCCTTGTGTTGGTTTAAAGTATAATCTACATTAAAATGTGGCGTCTAGAGGGGGTATTTGTGTTTAATGACCCGACACGTTTGATTAAACCGTCAAAATACAAGGACATTCAGTAAAACTTTACTAAAAAACCCTTTACGAGGGTTTAAAAAACCCTTTGCTGATAATTTACTCACCCGCATGCCATCCAAGATGTCCATGTCTTCCTTTCTTCAGTAGAAAAGAAATTAAGGTATTTAATGAAAACATTCCAGGACTTTCTCCATATAATGGACTTCAATAGGGTCCAAACAGTTCAAGGTCCAAATGAGAGTTTCAGTGCAGCTTCAAAGAGCTTTAAACGACACCAGACGATGAATAAGGGTCTTATCTAGTAAAACCATCTGTCATTTCAAAAATAAATAAAAAAGTTTAAGTTTTACAAGCACAAATTATAAACCATAAAAATACAAGGACATTCAGTAAAACTTTAACATTTTACCTCATTATATTCAATTTCAAATTTTAATGTTGCTTGATTCATAATTTAATTTGTCAGTACACATCCCAAATTTTGTGTGTCCATCAATGGAGAAACATGCTTTTTGTCGACCAGAAGGGAGTGTCCAGTTACAACTTGACCCCTTGATTTCAACACAACCGATCAACCAATCAAATCAGACACATCACTTTTGACACTTAAAGGAGTAATTCACTTTTAAAAAAAAAACCTTTGCTGATAATTTACTCACCCCCATGCCATCCAAGATGTCCATGTCTTCCTTTCTTCAGTCGAAAAGAAATTAAGGTATTTATTAATGAAAACATTCTAGGATTTTCTCCATATAATGGACTTCAATGGGGTCCAAACGGTTCAAGGTCCAAATGAGAGTTTCAGTGCAGCTTCAAGTGGCTTTAAACGACACCAGACGATGAATAAGGGTCTTATCTAGTGAAACCATCGATCATTTAAAAAATAAATAATAAAGTTTACGTTTTATAAGCACAAATGCTCGTCTTGCTCTGTTCTGTGATGAGCATTTGTGACTCTCCTGTTCGAACTTGTTACTCAAAATGAATGAATCTTTTTTCGAGTCATGACTCGAAGGGTCCTAGATAAGACCCTTGTTCATTGTCTGGTGTCGTTTAAAGCCCTTTGAAGCTGCAATGAAACTCTCATTTGGACCTTTCACCGTTTGGACCCCATTGAACTCCATTATGGAGAAAAATCCTGGAATGTTTTCATCAAAAACCTTAATTTCTTTTCGACTGAAGAAAGACATGGGCATCTTGGAAATGGGGGTGAGTAAATTATCAGCAAAAGTTTTTTAAAAGTGAACTACTCCTTTAAAGCAGTGCAGACAATGAGGCTCACAATCCACCAGCCCTACAAAGGGCCAGGACAAATAGGCCCACCAGTGTCATTTCCATATCTGTGCAGTTTCAGCTTAAAGACAAGTCATTACCAGCTAATTAGCAGGTTTGCATGCCATGAAAGGCTTAAGGTGCTTATTTTTACGCAGTCCACTATCATTTCCCGTAATTGAGGACAAGCGTGCCATTTTCTTCTCATTTACAAGGAAATTTGATAGAAGGCAAATGTTATTTCAGGGGGGCGCGTGGAATCGGTTTGCTTTTGCGCAATTTTCCTGTACAGCCTGACACAGAGCCCTCGCTCATTAAAAGAAATGTCAATGAAAAGAAAAGTAAAAGAATGAATCTGCCAGTATGTGTCTCTAATTACCTTGGAAATCAAGTCAATATGGAATTAGAATGCAAATGGCCACACAGGATGAGACGCCACTTACGCTGGCCTGATCAAAAGCTGCTTGTGCTGTGAAAGTAATTCATGTTGAAATGCATATGCAAGAGGTAATCAAGGGCTACTACACCAGCATAAAGCATCGAGAGCAACAATTACAAGCACACAAGGCTGACGAGGTCTAATTCGACAACGCAATGCAACAAGTTTCCTTAATTAACAATCAAAAACGAGACACAGAACAGTGAGACGAATTGATTTCTAAAGAGATATGTGAAAAGCGATTGTGAATGGGTCGAGGAGGCTTTTTATATTTGAATTTGTAAGAAAGACGTCAATGACTCAAGACGAAAATGTTCAGGGCCGTTCAATCTAGCCGGTGTGTTTCCGTCTTTCAGGATTGAAATGTTCTGGATCTATTAGCCTACTCTACACACGAGCCTGCTCATTTCATTTCTGTCTTGTGTATTTGGTTGGATATAATGACAATACGATAAGAAAGAAGATTGTGGCCAATAATAGACTTGCGTCGCTGTATAGGGAATTGTTAAGCCCATGATTACTGGTGTGTGTGTGTGTGTGTGTGTGTGTGTGTGTGTGTGTGTGTGTGTGTCGGACACTTTATTTCCTTTGTTTTCCAGGTTTCGAAAAATCACAGTGTCTCATTAACACCTACAATATGCCAAACCAACACAATCTGTGATAACACCCTTATGTAATTTAACCGAACACTGAATAAATTGACTGTTTGCATCTGTTGCATGCTTAATGACAGAATGGACAGAGTAATACGCATTCAAATTCATCTTCATTTAATCTTTAGTCCTTAAAGGAGTAGTTCACTTTGGAAAAAAAAAAAAACTTTTGCTGATAATTTACTCACCCCCGTGTCATCCAAGATGTCCATGTCTTTCTTTCTTCAGTCGAAAAGAAATAAAGGTTTTTGAATGAAAACATTCCAGTGTTTTTCTCCATATAATGGACTTTACTGGTAACCAAATGGTTCAAGGTCCAAAAGACAGTTTCAGTGCAAACTGCAAACTGTTCAAAGGGCTTTAAATGAGTTCAGACAATGAATAAGGGTCTCATCAAGCGAAACGATAAAAAAACGATAAAAAACTAAAAAAGATTAAAAAAAGTTTAAGTTTTATAAGCTCAAATGGTCGCCTTGCTCTGTTCTGTGATGCACGTTCGTGACTCTCCTGTTCGAACTCGTTTATCAAAATGAAATTTTAATTTTATTAAAAATCTTTTTTAAGAGTCATTTGATTTATTCAACAAACGAAATGAACGAATTGACTCGAACATTTGAGCTTATAATTTGCGAGCATTTGAGCTTATGTTTGTTTTTTTTTTTTGTTTTTTTTTTTTAAATGACAGATGGTTACGCTAGATAAGACCCTTATTCATCGTCTGGTGTCGTTTAAAGCACCTTGAAGCTGCACTGAAACTCTCATTTGGACCTTAAACTGTTTGGTGCCCAGTAAAGTCCATTATATTAGAGAAAAATCCTGGAATGTTTTCATCAAAAACCTTAATTTCTTTTCGAATGAAGAAAGAAAGACATGGATATCTTGGATGGCATGGGGGGTGAGTAAAGTATCAGCAAAAGTTTTTTTTTTTTAAGTGAACTACTCCTTTAATAGAGAGGTTTCATGCATGGACAGGTTTGGAGAAGAACGTTTTTAATAAAAGGCAAACTGTATTCTAAAAGATCCATGAAATAAAAATATTATGGATGTTGAATGTTGATAACCAGAAAAAAAAATGTCTTGCCATAACATCTGAGTTACAGAGAGGCACTAACAATGGAAGTGAATGCAGTAAATCTATAAACACAGTAGGGCTGAGGGAAAAAAAATCAATGTGATTTAAACATCAAGTTGGTAGGTAAAATCTATTCATATTTTCAAAAAATCTATTTTTTAGATTTTTTCCTCCCCTCCTCAGTACAGCGTACATACATTTTGTATTCGCCGAATCTTCCTTCAGGGTTTCCATAGCATGCTCCCTGAATGTAATTACATTTTTTTATGGCAACATGCTCAATTCAACTAAGAGTTACCACTGGATTTTTTGTAGTTGTATTATCCCAATCCAAATACAGTATAAATAATTTGGATGTTTAATAATCTTTGATGCACACTGCACAGAGTCTTTTCAGTTAGAGAAAGCTATTGCCTTGTGACTCGAATCGTAAATCGAGTTTTTGTTAAAAAATAAATAAATAAAAATAACCGATTTTTTTTAGGGAAAAAGATCTCCCAGCTCTAAAACACAGTGGACTTACATGATTGTGTTTATGGGGTGCAATATAACATGAATTTGTGGTTTTCCTTCTTTTTTAAGTCTTATTTTTCATAAATTTCTCCTTTATTGTTCTCCTCTGTCATTTAAAAGACTGGTTGACTTCCTGATTCTATGAAACCACTCCCTAAGAAACAGGCAATGGGCTCTGGGGTGCGTTTCCCGAAAGCATCGTTAGCCAACTATGGTCGCAAGTTGGTCGCAATTTCCATTGAACTCTATTGGTAATGACGGAACTTGAAACCATAGTTGGCTAACGATGCTTTCGGGGAAACGCACCCCAGATCGGTTAGTTTGGGCCGGTGTGTTGTGATTGGCTAAACTGAATAGTGCACGTTGTCCGGATACTTAACACCCATTACATTTACGGGCAATAGCTGCATATGTGTTCATGTCAAATGTACATAATGGCATTGATACTGCAGTATCAGTAGCCAGAATCAGACCCACAAAGCAGCGATGAAGGCCATGTCCACACTAATTCGTTTTCGTTTGAAAACGTATATTTTTCTCTCCGTTTTGGCCTTCCGTCCACACTGAGACGCCGTTTTAAGTCAACGAAAACGTATCTTTTGGAAAACACTGTCCAAAGTGGATAAATTTGAAAACGCCGTTTTCGCGTTGTTGTGTGGACAGTGAAAACAGAGGTATTTCAAAACGATGACGTAAGTTTAGTCATGTGATCTATGTAGTACCAATAGATATTCATGTTTATCGGTATTGTGCCTGTTATGTGTTATTCATTTTTACAATGTTGCTAAAATATGCTACTTTCTATGTTACTTAATATGTGCTATTCTTCATAGCACAGTACTGCAAAGATGACAGATAATGTCAAAAAAACGTCAAAAAATTTTCAAATGTATCCGGATTAATGTGGACGTAGCCGAAGAGAGGCAAGCAGAACCTCACCACACACGGCTCTTACAAAACGTTTCTGAATGATAATTTGCCCATATTTTTTTTTTTTACTTTATACATGTTTGTTTTACACAACAGGATCGAACTAACTGACTACTATATACACAAACAGCATTGGCATTGGTTTACGTTTTTGATCAAATCGAATAATAACGTCATAAAGTATATATACATGAAAAACACATTTACAACATTAGTACATATACAAATTCAGGTCCAAAATGTTTGTACGCGTTTATCGTAGACACAAAATACTAGCATAACTGTGGCTATAAAGCCAGCGCTGGCATTTGATAGAACTAAAACATTAGGTTTGAAATTATACATGCAAATACATTTAAAATGATTAAGTCTTGCCTCTGGTTTTAAAGTTGGAACTGCTTCATGTTTTAGTAACAGTTTCTTGTTGAATCCGGCATTGAATTTGTGGAGATTCTGGAAGGTGTCTTCCGTAAAATGTGCAGAGCTAAATTACGATCGCCATTTTCAGGAACATAATCAAACATAAATTGTATCCATTGTTGACTAAACACAGAAGACCTGACGCTGGGTGAACATAACACACTCGACGAGTCAGAAATATGGCCATGCCCTTTTTTGCATATTCCGGAGGGAGGGTTGCTGTAAATGTATGGGTTAGTGACGTCTAAAACCCAGCTGTAGTCCCAATCGAGTCGTTTTTGTAGGCATTAAACTTCCTGATTTCTAAAAGACGATATATCTGCTTACATTGAACTTTCAGCACTGCAACTTGGCAGATACTGTTCATGCACCAACAGCAACATTACACACTATTTAAAATGAAAAAAGTGAAATCGCAATAAACCCCCCCTGACTCAAAATAACCTTTGAGGTTATTTGAGGACAGACTCAAATAACCTTTGACCTGTGGTCACTAACGGTCAGCACAACCCCTGGTCATTGAGTTGTGGCTTGTTCAATGACAGGCATCTTGGTACTAACATGGTGACGGCAACAGAAGCCAGCAGAAAAATGTGATGGTGATGATGATAATGTAACAGTGCAGCATTCCTGTAATTCTGTCACTTCTTTCTACATTCATTGTGAACTCTGCCGTCCACTGAGTGTGTGCACATATCTGCAGAGAGGACATACTTCATACGGTCTCGCTCTCTAGAGAAAAAAAAAGCATGTAATGGTTCATAGGCTGGAAAGCAGACACACACTTCAAAAGAGCCACCTGAGTGTTTGTTGACCTACATAAGAAACCATATGGTGGATTTCATACAGATTATCATATGTGCACTGCCATGATGCAATACAGATCAATTCAAAGACATGAGCCCAGAGCATTTTATCTTTTACAACCCAATACATTACATTCCCTTTCTTAACAATATATTTATTTAATAATTAGGGCTGTCAAAACGATTAATCGCGATTAATCGCATCTAAAGTAAAAGTTTGTGTTTACATAATATATGTGGGTGCACTGTGTATAATTATTTTGTATATATATATATATATATAAAAAACACACATGCATGTATATTTAAGAAAAAAACATTATTTATATATAAAATATTTATATATAATATAAATTATATATAAATCTATATACAGAATATACATGAAAATATTTCTTAAATATATACAAGCATGTGTGTGTGTTTATATATCTAAAATAATTATACACACTACACACATATATATTATGTAAACACAAACTTTTATTTTGGATGCGATTAATCGCGATTAATCGTTTTGACAGCCCTATTAATAATATGGTCTAGATTGTCAATTCTGGAAATAAATGAGATGACAGACATTTGATCTGCATAAAGTTTTACCCTTTAAATTTAGACACAAGATTTGTTTATTTTCAGCCATTTTACATAATAATTATACAAATTAATCAGCATTGTTTTCCCATATCTAAGGGGGCACTTGCTTCTTCTAAGGCTTCTGCAATCAGATTATAATTGTAAGTCATTAGTGGTCTGTTATAATACGGACTGACAAACCGTCCTGTACTGTTACCGTTTAAAAGATTAACTCAATTAGACAACACTGTTATCACAAGTGATTCTGGCTGTGTACGTATATTATTAGTCTAGGCACATAGCAATACATTTGAACATTATTACACACCAGACTGTTCACTATAGCAAAATAAATAATGTGCACTGACAATTCTCCACATTTACTGAAAAAACAAGGATTCGCTGCACAATAATAATGTGAGCTCCTCGGAAATGATGCAAGGAGGAAGCCATCGGTTCACTGCACATCAGTCAGATTCTTCTGGTCTTGTTTTCTGCTTAATGCAGCAGTAGAAATGTTAGCATGTAATGCATGCTTTCATTACAGGACTAGTGAATACACTCACCTAAAGGATTATTAGGAACACCTGTTCAATTTCTCATTAATGCAATTATCTAATCAACCAATCACATGGCAGTTGCTTCAATGCATTTAGGGGTGTGGTCCTGGTCAATACAATCTCCTGAACTCCAAACTGAATGTCAAAATGGGAAAGAAAAGCGATTTAAGCAATTTTGAGCATGGCATGGTTGTTGGTGCCAGACGGGCCGGTCTGAGTATTTCACAATCTGCTCAGTTACTGGGATGTTCACGCACAACCATTTCTAGGGTTTACAAAGAATGGTGTGAAAAGGGAAAAACATCCAATATGCGGCAGTCCTGTGGGCCAAAATGCCTTGTTGATGCTAGAGGTCAGAGGAGAATGGGCTGACTGATTCAAGCTGATAGAAGAGCAACTTTGACTGAAACAACCACTCGTTACAACCGAGGTATGCAACAAAGCATTTGTGAAGCCACAACACGCACAACCTTGAGGCGGATGGGCTACAACAGCAGAAGACTCCACCGGGTACCACTCATCTGAACACTACAAATAAGAAAAAGAGGCTACAATTTGCAAGAGATTGCCAAAATTGGACAGTTGAAGACTGGAAAAATGTTGCCCGGTCTGATGAGTCTCGATTTCTGTCGAGACATTCAGATGGTAGAGTCAGAATTTGGCGTAAACAGAATGAGAACATGGATCCATCATGCCTTATTACCACTGTGCAGGCTGGTGGTGATGGTGTAATGGTGTGGGAGATGTTTTCTTGGCACACTTTAGGCCCCTTAGTGCCAATTGGGCATTCTATATATGCCACGGCCTACCTGAGCATTGTTTCTGACCATGTCCATCCCTATATGGCCACCATGTACCCATCCTCTGATGGCTCCTTCCAGCAGGATAATGCACCATGTCACAAAGCTTGAATCATTTCAAATTCATTCAAATTCATTTCAAAACTTCAAATTGGTATCTTGAACATGACAATGAGTTCACTGTACTAAAATGGCCCCCTCAGTCACCAGATCTCAACCCAATAGAGCATCTTTGGGATGTGGTGTAACGAGAGCTTCGTGCCCTGGATGTGCATCCCACAAATCTCCATCAACTGTAAGATGCTATCCTATCAATATGGGCCAACATTTCTAAAGAATGCTTTCAGCACCTTGTTGAATCAATGCCACGTAGAATTAAGGCAGTTCTGAAGGCGAAAGGGGGTCAAACAAAGTATCAGTATGCTGTTCCTAATAATCCTTTAGGTGAGTGTAGAATAGAATAGAATCTTTTAATACTATAATAATTAATATAAATAGTGGGTTTTTTTATGTGATCCCTCAAAACGTGCATAAAAATAGGTGGATGGAAACAGCTTGTCATATCCATTACTATGCTGAATTCTTCAGAGTTGTCGTACATTTATTGATCAAAAGATAAAGATGTTTGGTTAAAGCATGTCAAAATTCAGTATTTGACCAATGCCAATACTACGCCAATTCCTTGTTGTTTGAGATTTCTTCGGTTGATAATGTCTACACCAGTTGTCTTGTTTTTCTGTGGTATCATTTTCATCACTTGCCCCTTGATCTGAAACTCCTGCCATCTTACTGTCTAATTGTAATCCAGGTCTGGTTGGGAGCTGCAGGGAAATGAGTGGAGTCATGGAGCTCTCATCCTCTTATCAAAGAGCCAAAAGCCACGCTTTAATTAAGGTGAAATGAAGATCAAACCCGTACAGTTTAGTATCATATCCTCAACCTAATTTAGACACTGTTTCAGGAACCGAGAAAGAAGACTGCGAGTTCAAGAACTCTCCAACAAAGACCAGCCGTTGTTTACAGCCGGTGCCAAAACATGAGACGGGCCACATGACTGTAATTGCTTATAATTCACTTGAGTGCTTTTAATGAAGGAATCAAACCTGTCGGGGTGATCGGAGTGAACTCGGTTCTGAACTTTCCCCGGCTGCCTTAGTAATTCTATCCATGTGCGTCTCCTGTGGCTGAGGCTCGATACACAAAGCATGACGAAATTCACGGGGTGATTGAAAGAGCACCTTCCGTTCCGCAGAGGAGTTTCAGCAGCTTCCAGGATTTAATCAATCGGAGCGTTAAGTGTAATTCAGGTCGCACAGCACGTACACACCCTGGTCCGCTTCCACCGTCTCACACAACAGACTCTACACGTGTTCTAGATCTCGCTCCGTGTGGTCAGGGGCTCGAGGACGCTCTGGGTACATGCTCTTGCTGGCATTTAGCCAAGGTCACAAAACTGACCTTGGGTCAGAGGTTACCAGGGTTGGCAAAAACCATTCATGAGTTGTATTTTTAATTTAATTGACCATGTACCAGCAGGAAGCTGAAGTGGACTTTGAATGACAAAAAGTCTAATAATTAAATAGACTGAAAAAAAATAATAATGGTAATAATAACAGTAATCATAACAACACACATAGACACAGAAAGAGAGAGAGAGAGAATTGATCATAAAATTGATGTAAACACCCACAAACACATACATAAATGTAAATGTGTGTGTGTTTACTAAGCTATCTAAATGGGGACATTCCATAGCTGTAATGTTTTTTATACAAACTGTATATTCGCTCCATTAACACTAACCCGACCCCAAAACCTACCCATCATTTAAAAACCTTTAATTACTTTGTTTTCATACCAGATTTACAAAAAGGGAGTTTTTTTGAGATTTTGGTCACTTCTGGGTACAAATTTGTCCCGAAACAATAGTCAAATAGGCACACCCACCCACAATCTAATGATTGCAAATTAAATGTGAGAGTGGGAATTTGCAGATTACTGTATTTTCCGCACTATAAGGCGCACCGGATTATTGTCAGGAGCCAATCAGAGTCCTCCCTGGTCACCAGGCAACGATCACTTTCCCCAGACTTCTAATCACTTGCTTTTTTAATGAGATATCCACCACGCCAAGAAGTAAAGTATACTTACCTGTAAAGACTAACCGCTCTGTCCTTGTTCTGATGTTCCCAGGATCTGCTCCATGAGTCTCGTTCCCTGTGTCCTGGATTCTGTCCTGAGTCTTGTTCCTCGAATGGATGTTCTCTAAGAAGGTAAAGCAAGTATCATTGAACTGTGTTAGTAACTGATCAACGATTGATAAAGGATCTACTCACCTGGAATCCTGTCTATGACCTGTCTGCCCCACGACGATCTATAAGTGAGAAAAGGAAAGTCATTGCTTCGTATCACCGTTCCTGTAAATTCCCAAGAAGAGGATTCACTCACCTGGATGTATTCCTGCCACATATCCTCCTTCAAGAGCACTCTGAGCACCTAAAACCCTGAATACTTACCTTGTTTATTAATAAAGAAAGTTTAAGTTCATCACTTACCTCTGTCTCCGAGCCTGAATCCTGACAATTATAAGGCGCACCTTCAATGAATGACCTATTTTATAACATTTTTCATATATAGGGCGCACCGGATTATAAGGCGCATAAGATACTGCACTCTTAGAAGAAAAGGTTCTATATAGGACCTTAAAAGGTTCTAAAGTTTAACAGTTTAATAAACAATAATTTAATTACAACTACAAAATGGTACAGAATAATATAATATATGAATGAATAATAGCCTTTAAAGAACCTTTGTGCCAAAAGTGTTCTTTCTTGTCATTATTGAACTTTTTTTTTAGCATAAAATGTCCTTTGGAGTTAAAGGGTACATATCATGCTTTTAAATCATTCATTTTTACTTATAAATCATACATTTGGGGTCTATATAAAGCATAACTGCAATGCTTGGGTCTGAATTCCTCATTATTATAGCTCAACAGGCCCCTTTTCTACCCCTTTTCTGATGTGCTTCTGTGAGCAACCTGTTTCGAAGCGTCCCCTTTAAATAAAAAGGAGTTGCGTCTTTCCCCGCCCGCTCTCCAGGTCGCTGAGTTCACGTTCGGTTCAACTCCTCGTGTTCGGCCATTATTGTAGTTTGATAAGAGATATACGATTACTATAGTTTCAAAGAACATTTTTATTCACACGTTAACAAAATGTCAACAAAAGACTTGTCCATCAAGCGTTACGTATTCGAGCCAGAGCGAGCGATTTGAAAAAGACGACGACAAACCTGCAGAACAACGTCTTCATATGGATGCAGTGGTATGTAAAGTTAAGTTAACTATGTTGTATTATTAGTGAAAGTCGACTATTTCTCTTGTTAAAACAAGCACTCTGACAAGATAAATGACTGCGGTCTGATCTTACCACTAAAAATCTGTATGATAATAATATGATAACTTGCGTTTAGAAAGCGTCAGAAAACACAGCAGCTAAATGATAGAAGGAATTTACACCTCATTCAGACGAAGTCGATCGGCAAACCCTTCTGTATACTGGCGGAGGTTGTTGGATTGGGGATCCTTGAAGTGCTTCAGGTCACTACATCCAACAACCGAACATTTTGACTAGCCCTCCCGTAACTTCTGCATCATTGAGCTTGGACTACAAAATCGGAGCGAGAAATAATAATGGCGGATTGCTCGAAGTGTTGGGCCGGTAGTCAATGTCCTTATTTGTCAGTTCTGCTGCAAATACTGTGACGTAATGTTCAAAAAACGTAATAGACAACAGGAAAATCCGAACAGGTTGAAAAATATGACCAAAACAGAATATAAAGATATAAACGAAGCACCTGAAGAGAATAATTTCATCTTTTCTGTACTTATAAACACTCCAAATATACAACAAAATGCATTTAAGGGCTAAAAAAGTGGATTTTGCATGATATGTCTCCTTTAAGTAAAGAACCCTATGCTACATATGAAGAGTTTGGTTCCAAAACGCTATAAATCCATTTTGATGAATTTGAGTAAAACTGTGTTTTCTTTAGCAAGGAAATGGGAAGACTAAAAGCGCGATTCAATTAACCAATTGATCCATATATAAGATGCACCGGATTATAAGGTGCACTGTCGTTTTTTTAAAAAAATTAAAGACTTTTAAGTGCGCCTTATAGTGCGGAAAATACGGTATATAACTTCACCTACACACAGCAATATGACTCCTCAGTCCCACTATTTGAACTCCCAAATAGTGTTCAAATACTGAGGGATTATTCACAGAATTTAATTCATTTTCATATCCAGCAGAGCCGGCCAATGAGGCTTGACTTGTTGTCTCAAGGTAAAGAACCGCACTGGTCATTTATTCAGGCAAAGACAATCAACCATAAAACTATTATCACATATTCTTGAAAGACATTCTATTATAAATGAAGGATATTGATTAAATACTGTTGTAAGCCATCTGTCTTGATCACAAGCTGAAAAATGAATAATTCGACCGATGAAGTCAGTGCCATCTACATAATTATGTTTTACAGACCTAATCCTATATTCTCTAAAAACTTTAACATCATTTGGGTGTATACCAAACCATACCAGCTGCTACTATACAAAAACACACCTAGAGGAATGAAAAGTTTTCTCATGCAAATAACTGTATAATTACTTTTGTTGTGTCATGTGTCATCTCTTACACACACCCTAAACAATGAAATTGCAAGCTCATCCTCTCAATTCCAAACACTCATTCTCCATTCTTTCATGAAATGGCTATTTTTTAATTGCCTTATTTATTCATTCATTGTCATATGCATTAATACTCATTTATTATACTACAGATGCACGTGAAAGGGAATGAGATATGGGTCAGGGATTTGCTCAGCGCATTTGAAAAGGAATAGGAGAACAGCAGACTCTGGAGAGAAAGACGAGCACTGACCTCAACGATTCCTGTGAAGGAAACTTGGTCAAAACATTTCAAAGGAAGAATATATGTGTGGTGTGCTCACAGTGAGGGGGGAAAATGAACATCAAACCCCAACAACTCTAAAATGCTCTTTTTTGTTCCTCCTCTGGTCATGTAAGGTTAACACTTGACTTTAAGACTGTCTCGCTGAGTTTGAGCGGATAATTTGAGGATTTGTGCGCCGTTCTGTGGTCTTACACGTCGTTCTCGGCATGCTGCAATATGGCAGAATCCGTTAGGAAGTGAATAGTGCAATTAAAATGTGAAGCAAGTGGGTTTTTTTGTTTTAGTTTTTTTGGTCACCAAAAGGCATATTTGTCAAATCAAAGAGATTAGCACAAAATTGAATTCATGTAGCTTGCTTGGCATCTGTTTGTAAAAGAAATAATTAAAAAAAATGAATTGCCTTGTTTTCCAGTCTGATGCAAGTCAATGACAAACGAGATGAAAACAAGTCTCAAGGCGTAATTGCAAGTAAAAAGCAAAATTTCAATAAAACAGGAACTCGCCTGTTTTCTTGGTGGAAAACAGGTGCATTTCTGACTATTCTTTATGAAGTCGAGTTAAAAAGTTTCTTGGCTATAAACTTCAGGGAGATAATGTCTCAGCCTCCGTTTATTTTACCTAGATTCTCTCAGAAAGCCACCATTCCATGGGTATTCGCTTTAAAGGCATTTTTCTTTTTTTTGTTCCCAAGGTTTTTAAAGATCTGCTGCTTGGAGCAGGGGGACATGTGTAAAAGAAGACTTTCTACCTTGCCAGAATGTGTTGAAAGGCACAAAACACTGGCTCTAATGTAAAAAGAGCTCTCCTCACTCTACTGTTTTTCAAACAGAATTCACAATAGTTGCATTGCAAGGATAAAGTATATTCCAGATTATTTTGAAACGGATATCACTCCATTTTTATTCCTCTGTTCTAATCAAGGTCCATCCACTTTGACTTTGAATGATCATGTTTATCAAGGACTGCTGAATAAATCATTTCTCATAATTAGTTATCGGAGCCTACAGTTTTAAAACCATTAAACCCCATTCAGGTCTCAGTTGCACAACCACCGACTGTCATATAGGTTCAAACTCTTTGACAGTAACCATTCTTTCTTTAAAATAAAACATTCTCTGAAAGTGCTCTAAGACTGTCAGAGGAAGACAAATACAGGGAGTGTGAGCCCATGGTTTCGCTGTCAGATTGAGTGGCATTGAGCTGGCTGTGAGACACCTTGATAAAACTACAATTATTCTCATGAGACTGTGGCCTGAGGTGAGACATGCATCAGTTTAAGGTGAGGAATAGACATTTTAACACCAATGATTTAGACTGCAGGTCCTTGGTCTAGACCTAGAGCATCTCGGGGATGCACAAAAAATGGGTTATTACTGTAAAACAATTGCACATATTTAAACTTAAAAACGTGCATCCTACTTCTTCGATAAAATTCACTCGTACAAGTCATTTCAAATTAAATATTATATTAAACTGAGTTCATTTCTCAAATTTCAAATTTATTTCAGGAATCATGGCCTCTCGGCCAATAGTTCCACAAAATCACAATAGCATGACAGATGCTCTTTTCTTCTTTCCATGATATGCACTCACCTTAAGGATTATTAGGAACACCTGTTCAATTCCTCATTAGTGCAGTTATCTAATCAAGCAATCACATGGCAGTTGCTTCAATGTGTTTAGGGGTGTGGTCCTGGTCAAGACAATCTCCTGAACTCCAAACTGAATGTCAGAATGGGAAAGAAAGGTGATTTAAGCAATTTTGAGCGTGGGATGGTTGTTGGTGCCAGACGGGACGGTCTGAGTATTTCACAATCTGCTCAGTTACTGGGATTTTCACACACAACCATTTCTAGGGTTTACAAAGAATGGTGTGAAAAGGGAAAAACATCCAGTATGCGGCAGTCCTGTGGGGGAAAATGCCTTGTTGATGCTAGAGGTCAGAGGAGAATGGGCCGACTGATTCAAGTTGATAGAAGAGCAACTTTGACTGAAATAACCACTTGTTACAACCGAGGTATGCAACAAAGCATTTGTGAAGCCACAACACGCACAACCTTGAGGCGGATGGGCTACAACAGCAAAAGACCCCACCGGGTACCAACTCATCTCCACTACAAATAGGAAAAAGAGGCTACAAAGCTACAAAGCTCACCAAAATTGGACAGTTGAAGACTGGAAAAATGTTGCCCGGTCTGATGCGTCTCGATTTCTGTCGAGACATTCAGATGGTAGAGTCAGAATTTGGCGTAAACAGAATGAGAACATGGATCCATCATGCCTTGTTACCACCGTGCAGGCTGGTGGTGGTGGTGTAATGGTATGGGGGATGTTTTCTTGGCCAGCGCAGTCTCATCCCAATTCGTCATATAACTGACGTTTTGGGACGTCTTTTGACCATTCGTCAATATACAACGTTTTAGGGCCCCCTTAAACGTCGGTAGATGACGTTATGGGATCCTAACTCTACCCCAGACCTAAACCTAACCCTAAACCCAACTCGTCACCTAACTGACGTTAAAGGTAAAGCGTCAGTTGTATGACTACCCGGGATCGTCATCTACCAACGTTTAAGGGGGCCCTAAAAAGTCGTATATTGACGAATGGTCAAAAGACGTCCCAAAACGTCAGTTATATGACGAATTGGGATGAGACTGTGTTATCTTGGCACACTTTAGGCCCCTTAGTGCCAAATGGGCATCGTTTAAATGCTACGGCCAACCTGAGCATTGTTTCTGACCATGTCCATCCCTTTATGACCACCATGTACCCATCCTCTGATGACTACTTCCAGCAGGATAATGAACCAAGTCACAAAGCTCGAATCATTTCAAATTGGTATCTTGAACATGACAATGAGTTCACTGTACTAAAATGCCCCCCACAGTCACCAGTTCTCAACCCAATAGAGCATCTTTGGGATGTGGTGGAACGAGAGCTTCGTGCCCTGGATGTGCATCCCACAAATCTCCATCAACTGCAAGGTGCTATCCTATTAATATGGGCCAACATTTCTAAAGAATGCTTTCAGCACCTTGTTGAATCAATGCCGTGTAGAATTAGGCATTGATTTCAAGGCAGTTTTCAAGGCAAAAGGGGGTCAAACACAGTATTAGTATGGTGTTCCTAATAATCCTTTAAACCCCTTGAGTGTGTTTAATTGTTGTGGTAGATTTTGTAATGTCAAATAAGAAATATGATAAAAAATTAAAGTCTGCTTATAGATCATCAGACACTCTAAATTAAGAGATATAGCACTAAAAACTTTCTAAAATTGAGCAGGAATTTAGTTCTAACTGTTTAGGCCTAAGGGTGATAACTATAACAATAAAGATAAAGTTTTAGAAATCATTCAAGAATAGCAGGGTCCACAGCAGAACTATAACGATGACGGCAAAGATAAATGATTTCGTTTGAATCACTTTTTTTCCAGCTGATGAACGATAAAACGTTGACAGCCAATCAGAACCCATCCTGCTTTAAAGAGCTGGAGCATTTAAAGTTGAAGGCAACATAACTGCAGCACATGCTTAGAATAAACAGAATGATAACGTCGCCTGGTGTGGATGGTTATCCTTATAGTTATAGTTTCTTGGTGTGAACGGGCCTATATACTAATTACTACACTATCTCACGACCAATTCGTACGAATTCGTACGAGTGATTCAAAAGTGGCTAATTCGTACTAATTCATACGACCTCACTCATACGAATTCGTACGATTTGTCTAAACCCACGTGACGGTTATGTTTAGGGGCGGGGTCAGGGGTAGGTCATTCGTACGAATTCATACGAATTGGCTAATTCGTATAATATGTACGATTTAGCAAAATCGTACTAATTCGTACGAGTGAGGTCGTACGAATTGTTACGAATTAGCCACCTCGTAAAATTCGTACAAATTCCCGTGAGATCGGGTTGACTAATTACCAACGTAATTAATTGGATTTCAACAGCTTCCTAAACCTAGATTAAAGGAATGGTTCACCCATAAATTAATATTCTGTTGCCGTTTACTCATTTTAAACCCATATAACTTTCTCTCTTCCGTGGAACACAAAAGGTGGATTTTTGAACAGACACGGTCTCCATTCACTTTCATTTCAATGAAAAAGAAATTGAAAAAAAGATACTCTTTAAAAACTCGCCGCTTCTGATCCAAGGAAAAGAGAAAGTCATGAGTTTTTCATTTTTGGCTGACATGAGCCTTTAAGACATCATTACTTTATTAAGGAAGATACTGTTCGTCTGATGCATGACTTGTTTTCAATACACTTCATTTAGATAGAACCTAATATCATTACAATAGAATTAAAGCACAGCACGCCCTTTACGTGCACTTTGTTCTCAAACACCTCATGCAACCCATCAAAAAATATTCAGTTCTGAAAGTAGAGGTGATGCAGAGAGAGGAAAACCACTTTTCATCATCGGTCACCATCTCTGTCCATGAAAAGCTCGAAAATTACAGAGAGTGCATAAGGCCAGTCTCATGCAGACAGAGCCAGAAAACACACCGGCAAAGCTGTACACGACTGTGTCAAACCTGGCTTAATGCATCATCCCTGCGGAAGACTCACTTTTAAAGAGCCGAATAAAGAGGATTAGGCGCTTTTTGTTTGGAGATATTTATCTCCTGTGTAATAATTTGCCTCAAAGTGAGGCGCCGCCAGACACTTGAAAGTGAAAATGACTTTCTGAGAAGAATTCACAGCTCAACAGTCTGCTTATTTAGTCATAAATACATCATGTATATGTATGTGATATATATATACTGGCCAAAAGTGATGTCCTGCGGGGGTATCTTTGTTTTGAATGACCCTACAGGTTCGATTAAACCATGTAATGAGGAAAATACTTTATATATGTTTTAAATATAACAGAATAACACTAAATTAGTTAAAAATATTTATCTAACAAAATTAAGCTACATGTTTTATTTTACTATGCAAAAAAGTGCATTAAAAAAGCTCACAGGAAAAACCATACATTGACTACAACATAATTAGTTATTAATATTTCATTGGTTCTTTCTTGTTTTTGCAATTGTTCATAATTTGTATAACAGCCTGCATGGCCGGAAGGCACAATTTGGCACGTTTCATTGCATTTCACAAATAAACAGTTGACTCAAAGCACAACTTTCTTTCAAAATCTTTAACCTAATAACATTTAGGTGACACTTCATATTACGGTCCAATTCTCACTATTAACTATGACTTTTGCCTCAATAAACTCCTAATGACTGCTGATTAATAGTTAGTAAGTTTAGTTAATTGTTAAGTTTAGGTATTGGATGATTAAGGGATGCAGAATATAGTCATGCAGAATAAGGCATTAATATGTGCTTTATGACTACTAATAAACAGCCAAAATCCAATGATAATACACAACTAGTTCAGAGTGAGAATTGGACCCTAAACTAAAGGGTTACCAACTTTAAAGGGTGAAGATGTCAATTTGACTGTGCTATACATCACTTTTTACCACAAAATACTAAAAATATTTTTTTTCTAACAGTGATCGAGATTAATTTTCTTTTTAAATGATCCAAAGTGCAGAGCTGCCAAATGATTAAAACTATTTTTAGTTCTCCAAGAGGAGGATGACTCACACACTCTCTCTCACACACATAGGTACAAATGTTAGCTCGTTTAATGTCCACCAACATATTTCTCACCCGTAGCTATAGGTTTCCCCCTGCTTTAAATGATTCATTTATGTGCATCAACGCTTTGCCTTTTAGAAAGTGAACACAAGTTGCGTACAGTCAGACTTAATGCTAAAGTGTGACATTTACTCACACAAATGCTTTGAAAAAAGCTCAACAGCTGTGCCATTTTTCAGCATGGCAGACTGAACATGGAAAACCACTCAAAGTGGATCTTTTTAAAAATATGCAGAGCAGATAAATCACACCATTTTGTCCCAAGAAATACGCTATTTAGCGCAATTGTTCATTGTTTTAGTGGCTGCAACCTCTGTTTTTATCCTATAAAACCCACATTCTCTACAGATTTATTCCGAAGTGACACAAATGATCTACCATCGTCCTCTTAGCTATTATCTGATGGGTGAAATTAAATGTCAAAGATGTGTCATGTCACACAGAATCGCCATCAGTCGTGACTCCAGACGCGTGACCTCGAGGCTCTGATCAAGACAACCAGGTGTCCATCCCTTTAGCACAACAGCTTCAACGCAAACCCATCCATTTATCTGGATCGCCATGCTCGCTTGCTTCATTCTGTCTAACCTCCTGAACTATCAATAGTAGTACTAAAAATACCAATACAAACAACATTGCATGAGTTTCCTAAATCTAGCCATCTCTAAACTCAAAAACGTAAAATTGCTTTAACACATACTGTGCACGATCCAACTGTGAAGAAAATAGACATGCACTGATATAAAAATACTGATGCCAATTTACATGTTCTGGGCAGTAATTTAAAACATCATCTTTTTTTTCTAAATAAAGAAAAAAAAATACAACAAATCTAAAATCAATGATTTAAAATTCAAAAGAATTTATGCAGTAAGAAAAAATGTTTTGCTAAACATTTGATTCATTACTAAATTATTTGTGTATTAAAAACGTTAGATGACAGCAAAGGTAATGTAAATGTAAAAATAGGGAAAATATGCATGCGCAATTAAATAAACATACCGATAAATAAATACAAATCTGTATAGTTTTAGCCAGTAACCAATATTGAACCTAAATATTATGAAGAAGGAAAACAGTCTAACATTTTCCTGATGAATATGCTTATTTGCTTGGAAATAAAGCGTTGTTTGTGTGCAGCAATCATAACTTAATGATGCAGTGATTGTCAAGAGGAAACTACAGTAGCTTGGAAGGACACACATAATCTTATGTTTTTAATTATGATACTGGGTCAGGTTCATTAACGATAACCTCAGTGATGAGGGTCATGACAGGCAGAAACCCAATCTAAAGCTCTATTCTTTCAAGGCAATGGGGCTCATGTGCAGTTAGAAGACTCAAGGATGACTAAGATGTCATGGAACATCCTGAAAATAATTGAAGTCGATGTATCTAATTAAAAATGCCACTCACAGGACCTTCCGCTGATTAAATAATTACATTTAAAAAAGCAAGGGCCTGAAAATAATATTGATTATGCAATCTTCAAAGCTGAAAGTGAGCTTCAAATTCATTCTTATCATGTGTTGGCAATAGCAACCATGGAGAGACACTGATTGGTCACTCATGCAACTTAAATGTCAAACTATTTTAACTCTTTCCCCACCAGTGTAAAAGAAAAAAAGTAGTAGTTGCCAGC
This sequence comes from Cyprinella venusta, assembly GCA_038021265.1. NCBI lineage: Eukaryota > Metazoa > Chordata > Actinopteri > Cypriniformes > Leuciscidae > Cyprinella > Cyprinella venusta. The sequence goes on from CM075878.1 coordinate 13,582,162, forward strand.
CAGCACCAGGATTTTTGATCATTAGCACAAAACTTTCATGGCCCCCAGAATATTTTGTTGAATGACAATTTGAACATGCAATATCAAAAGAAATAACTTCTGTTTTAAATATAAAAAAAATATTCTAGCTTCATGCATTCTTTTTTATCAACACTTGAATGTTGCTAAGTTTCATAAAAATGCAGCATTTTTAACAAAAGCTGAGAAAATCAAGCTGCCATCCCCCCCCAAAGATTAATGTACATAAGCAATACTTGTATTGTTCTTTTTTTCTTTTTTTTTTGCCTGTGTTTTGATCGGGAGAGTCTATACTCTTTCAGAATATGCATAACAGCGACACCAACCGTATAACAATGAAAACACGGAAAGTTCCAACAAATCCATTAATAGCCATTAAAGAGTTAATAGCTTTTTTCTAATTCTTGTATAATTAATATAGTATACTATTGAGATATGGCATGGGATATTTGCAATCTGAACAAATTACTAAAAGTAATTATTGATCCAGGTAATTTGAATTTGTTTTGCACTTTGTTTGTTTGTTTCATTTTAATTGCACAATACAACGACCTCATGAGCTTCTCAAATAAAAACAAAGGGTACTTCCACAGAGCAAACAATTCAACTCAAACATATGGAGTTTCGCATGCCCAGATTCAATTCCCTTGTAACATTATGTTATTTTAACAGTGGGGTGACTACCATGCAAATGCAAGTTTCTTTGTTTCTGAACAGTGTGTAAATAAGTAGGTAAGACTCTAAGTGCAAACACATTAAACCTTTAAAAGATCTCCAGGAAAATGTGAAAAGAAAAGAAAGCCTTGGGGTTTTATATGTGAATGAATTAGAATCAAATCCAGTTACGGCATGCATGTCAGCACTTTAACCACAACACTAGAAAATACAGCGGAACAAAAAGACAAATGCTGTTTGTAGAAAAGTTATCACAGGGTCTGTGAACTTCCCCTTGCCTTTGTCTTTATATTCTTCTCTGGTCTTTTAGTAATCACATGCAAATTTATTTGACAAGTTTCATAGTGTATTTTTTTAAATGTCAAACAAGGCAAGGATGAGCAAGTTTCATGTGGGTGGTACTGTATTATTTACTTGAAAGAAGGAATATGAAGCCTGCTTCCATCCAAACAACTGAAAATTACATTGCACACACAATTTCAAAAGTCGATATCCATTTGGTAAAATGATTTAAAGGTGCATTGAGCAACTTTTCATGTTAAAAATAGCCGTTTTTCTAACCCGTACTTAATCAATTGCCTGATGGGCTGAATGAGCCCTTCTCTGATCACTGGGATTGCCTCTATAATCCTGTACAGTATAATAAATAAGAGGCATTCGGGCCGGATTTGAGACTGGGTGTGATGTCATGCGCATTCACGCTCACCTGGCTATGTCTGGCAGGTTTGTGTATTCGCCGCCATTCTCCATATCAGCGAAGACAACTCAAACTTAAGTCAACTTTCGACAAAAGTAGAAGATGGATTCTAAGAGACCGGCTTGTAGTTCATTCCAAACCCCAACGCAAACTCTACGTAAGACAAAGAGAAGAAAACGTTTGTCTTGTGCCAGGCGTCGCAATAAGACCAGAGTCAACATTGGGAAGGCTTTCAACAAATGGAAAGATCTCCGATCTGCTCTAGGGCTCAAACGGGTCCTGTTCAACGTAATAACCTATTTTGTTCATGAATGTGTTTCTATAATAATACAATCATAAGTGGATACAGTAAACACATAAAGCAGTAAAACATGGAGATAGATGGAAACAAAAACCGAAGTGTTCTACTCTACCTGTTTTCCCCTCACACACACATAAGTGTTTAATTTACTTCACCTTTCCTTTCATATATTTCAAATGACTTGAGATTTATAACTTTATTACATCTGAAGACATTATGACTGTAACAAAAGATGTTTGCGGCTGGTCCTTTAGTTATGAGCAGCTCGTGCAAGTGTGTGTGTGGTCCATAAGTGCACACACCTCTGGTTGCAGTTTCGCTTGTCGGCAGAGGGGGCGTAGTTCTACAAAAACTTAGAGACTTGAGCAATGCACATTTAAAGGAATAGTTCACCCCAAAATAAAAATTCTGTCATCATTTACTCACCCTCAAGTTGTTCCAAACCTGTATGAGTTTCTTTCTTCTGTAGAACACAAAAGAAGATATTTTGAAGAATGTTGGTGATCAAACGGTAATCAATAACTTCCTTCTATTGTGAAACATCTATTGTGTTCAACATAACACAGAAACTCATATATGGTATCTTTCAAACTGATTAATGTTGTCTAGGAGCGAGCAATTTTCTTTCGAGACCCCTTCAGATATGCCCGAAGCCTGTTGGAAGATAAGAAGAGCGGGAAGCTGGAAGCCACTGAGCAGGAGCTTGAGGAACACATAAAGAAACAGCTAACTGATCAAAAGAAGAACATCCCGCTTTTGACACGACACCACCCAAATGGGCTGAAGTCAAGTCTGTGGTAGATAGGGCAAGGTCTGCCTCTGCACCAGGGCCCAATGGTGTGCCCTACAAGGTTTATAAGAACTGCCCCATGGTGCTGAAGCTACTCTGGAGGCTGATGAGAGTAGCGTGGAAGGCCCAGAACATCCCCTCAGAATGGAGCTGTGCAGTGACAACCTTCATCCCAAAAGAACAAAATTCCTGTAACATCAACCAGTTTAGAGGCATTGCACTTCCAAACGTGGAAGGGAAGATATTCTTTTCTGTGATGGCAAAGCGGTTAACCAACTACCTCCTGAACAACTGCTACATCGATACCAGCTGCCAGAAGGCAGGCGTCCCAGGGTTCCCCGGGTGCGTGGAACACTCAACCATGATCTGGGAGCAGATTTAGACAGCCAAGTGAGAAAAACAAGATCTCCATGTAGTTTGGTTGGATCTGGAGAATGCCTATGGTTCCATTCCCCACCAGTTAATCACCTTTGCCCTGGAATTCTTCCACATTCCACCCAGCATTCGGAACCTCATCTCTAATTATTTCCGCAGCTTCACTGTTTGTTACACAACACAGGTGGCAACGTCAGGATGGCACTATCTAGAGAAAGGCATCGCAATGGGTTGCTCAGTCTCTCCCATCCTTTTCACAGCAGCCTCTGAAATTATTCTCATCGGCGGGAGACAGATGGTGCGAGGGGTGAAAGGACAGTCAGGCCAACGACTGCCAGCCCTGCGGAGTTACATGTATGATGTAACCATCCTCCTGCAAACAGCAGCCTGCACCAACCGGCTGATGAAGAGGCTCGAAAAACTTCTTAGTTGGGCCAGGATGAGAATAAAACCTGCTAAGTCGCGGAGTCTCTCTATACGTAAAGGAGCAAGAATCGATCACATCTTCTTCACAGTGAACAGCAAAAAGATCCCAATACTAGCAGATCAACCTATCCGGAGCCTTGGGAAACTGTACACAGCCGATTTGTCAGATAAGCACATGACGAATACTATAATGCCACAACTCACCGAAGGTCTGATGCGGATCGACAAGAGCCATCTTCCGGGTAAATTCAAGATCTGGTGCTACCAGTTCATCTTACGTATATAGGCGGCTAATGTGGCCTCTCAAGATGTGTGAGATAACTACCTCCAATGTGCAGAAGATGGACTCAAAAGCCAACAACTACATCAGGAAGTGGCTGGGCTTACCCCGGGGCCTCTCCAGTGTTGGTCTGTTTGGGAGGAACGTACTCCAACTGCCACTGAGGTCAATCCTGTTGGGCTACAGACAGGAGAAGGCGAGGCTTGTTCTAGAGCTGAGGGACTCGCCGGACCCATCTGTGCGGAACACCAAAGCCCCAGTACGAACAGGTCGCAAGTGGAGGGCAGAACTAGCAGTCGAAAAACACCAAGCAGGCTAAAACTCAGCAGGCTAAAACACCAAGAGATTGTTGGCAGGACACAGTCAGGAAGAACTGGCCTGGGGTGGGGTACTGCTCCGAAGAGGTGGTCCAAAGCCACAAAGAAGGAGAGAAAAGAGCTAGTGATTTCTGAGGTGGTCAGGACAGAGGAGGAGAACTACCAGATCAAAGCCCTTAGCCAAAGTCAGCAAGGACGCTGGACGACCTGGGAGGGAGTAATAAGCAGGACCGTAGGGTGGGCTGACATGTGGAGAATCCCCCAAGCCAGGCTGAGCTTCCTCATAAGGTCCACCTATGACACCCTCCCAAGCCCCAGCAACCTCTGTCTGTGGTATGGCTCAAAGCAGTGCTGCCAGCTTTGTAATGCCCCAAATCCTAACCTGCAGCACATCCTATCAAGCTGCAAAACAGCACTAACCCAGGGTCGGTACAGGTGGCGCAACGACCGTGTCCTGCGGAAGCTGGCAGAGATCCTGGAGGTGCGCAGGGCGGAATCAGCCAGGGAGCGCCGACTACCAAAATCAAGACGGCCGATCCACTTTGTCAGAGAGGGAGGAGGGGCCACCAAAATCACGCAACCACAGAGATCAGCCCTGGCAGGCAGTTGCGATTGGAACCTGAGAGCGGACCTCGATCGGCAGCTCAGGTTTCCAACAGAGATCACCACAACCAACCTCCGACCAGACATCATTCTCTGGTCGGCCACAACCCGGGCAGTAATTTTGGCAGAGCTCACTGTCCCGTGGGAGGGAGGAATGGAGGCAGCCCATGAGAGGAAGAAAGATCATTACCTCGACCTTACAGCCGAATGCAGAGAGGCTGGGTGGTCAGCTGTCAGCTACCCGGTGGAAGTCGGCTGTAGGGGGTTCGTGGGAACATCCACCCAGCGCTTCCTGAAGAGCATGGGAGTCACCGGCCCCAAACTCAGAAATGCTATGAAAGTCCTTGCCGAGGAGGCCGAGCAGGGAAGCTTTTGGCTTTGGTTAAGAAGGAAAGATCAGGTGTGGGGAAAACAAGGGTCCTAGGGTTAGCTGCAGGAGGCAGCGGGGAGACGTCCCTGCTGTCGCTCCACCACCGTGAGATGTTCCGGGATTAATGGAGCGAAACATCAATGAAGGGTGGCTCCCGGCTGATGAACCTGCAGCTACCCGAAATGGCACCGTCGGAGGTGCGGCAAGCAGAAATGCTCAGCAGGCAGTCATTTGCCTGTGCTACCACCATCTAAAGTCTTATTTTAGACATCTGTGTTTTAGATGAGGATGTGATTTCAGTATTTACAGGTACTAGTCTGTTATTTTATTGCAGTGCAAATCAGAAAAGTCTGATTTTCTCCTACCACATATAATTCCCAGCTGATTTACCCTTTGTTTTCTAACAAACACTGAAGTTATAATTATATTCCATGCAAATCATCATTTCAGAGTTTGCATTGAGGAATTGAACCAAAAGTGGGTTGAACGATTTTTTTTTTGGGGGGGGGGGGGTGGTTTAACCATTAAACCACGTTTAATGGTTCTTTTCGGCAAAGCTTGTGGCAATGCTGTGTGTGTAATCAAGCCTCCTCTTAGCATCAGACATGAGTGTCATGAGTGCAGGAAGAGGGACGTGCGATTGATTTACTGTCCTCTTTAGGGGTGAACTTTGCATCTTATCTGAGATGCCTGTGGCTCTAAGGTCATGCAATCCATGTTAATCATGTGCATTTCCTAAAATCCCAACAGTGAACATTCTCACTTCAGCTAATCTCAGGCCGTCGGGAAATCTCATCATCAACTCAATAACACAGTGTTCATAGTCGGGCAGTAAATGACTCTGCTGATCTGATCAGACACAATGTTGACTTCCCGCAAACACTGTCAATCAATTCTCTGTCCCTATTCAAATGGAAAGTGTGCCTGACAGGTTATTTACTTGTTTAGTGAAAACTAAAATGCCAAAGAAAATAAGAAAAAGACCAATTTAACTCGCCAAATTGGTACGATTCCATCAACAACAGATGTGATAAAGCAATATACATTCATATCTGATATTCATTTCTGACAAATATATACAGTGTGTGTGTGTGTGTATCTGAAGCTTGTGTTAACCCATAAACTGTGCTTTTCCCATAAACACACATTTCAATTAAACGATACATTGATCTCTACAAGATTGTCCCATTACAGTATTTGTCCTCTCTATCACTCTTAGAAAAAAAGGGTTCATTGGGGTTCTATATATGAAGCATAGGGTTTCTTTACTCAACTGCAAAGAACCTTTTATGCTAAAAAGGTTATATAATGACAAGAAAGAACTTTATAGGCTATTATTCATTCATATATATCATTATTCTGCAACATTTTGCAGTTGTAATTAAATTATTGTTTATTAAACTGTTGTATAACTTAATATCACATTTTAATCATGCTGATTTTTGGAGGAGAAAAGCTGAAATGGCACTTTTTGTGTGATATTGATTAACTATAAAACGATATAAATATATACATTTTCTAACCCCCATATCTTAAATTTTGTGATCATTCAAATGCGTTCATAAATAAATACATTTTAGGGTCTTGACGTTTTGTCAATAATATGAAATATTTAATCCATAAAGGACAAAACAAATGATAATGAATTAACCCAAAAGGTTCCATAGAACCATTTTCCTGGTTATAAAGAACTCTAAAGGGTTCTTTATTATTCAACCCTTAAAAAGGTTCTGTTTAGAACCTTTTAGGGGTTCCAAATAAGTAGCGTTGAAAGAACCTTTTTTAGGTTCTATATAGAATCTTTTCTTCTAAGAGTGGATTGATATGGCCTGCACAGGAATCTTTATGTCCAGCCTTTTACCCGTTCATCTGCCAGTGACAGCACTGGACCTCAGCCATTATGACAAATTAAAATTGATAGCCTTATCAATCTGGTAATAAAAACCATAAAAGTTATATTTAATTTCCATATGACCTAGTAAACTTTTTTGTACTGACTCAATGCATAAATGTTTTGAAAACTTGTGGCCATTCAATATTTCACGACATATACAAGACAAAACGGGTGAAATTACTAAAAGTGGTGAGATTGCATGGTTGATGTTAGGCCTACATACATTTGATTTTGACGGTAAAAGACTGTAAAAATGCTACTGTGCAAAACTGTTAATTGGTTAACAGAAAGTTTCCGTAATATATACGGTAAATAACTGTTTACCGTGAAGAAAAAAAATACGTAAAAAAAAGTAAATTGACAAAATTCGCATAATTCCCTGTGTGATACTTCACATTTTATGCATTTTTGTTGAAATAATAGGGTTCCTGTTTTTGTTTTTTTTTATCAGTTATGTGCATTAGGGTTTTATGTTACATTTAATGTTGTTAAATGAATGTTTATTGCATTTTTTTTATTTCATGTGTGTTACCATGATGGTGTTTAATGTTTGTGTGAATGACACTGTGCCGCTTCTTTATAAAAATATTAACCTTCTTATGGAAGACTACTTGTGATGAGCTTTGATTGATCATGTGACTCTCATCTCTGCTGTGATTGGTTTTTGTCAGTGTATTACAATGGTACAAAACAGATATCAATTCTTCAGTAGGATGGTAAATTAACATTATATCAGATAATGAAATACAGTTTATTACTGTAATTTTTAGAAGTTAAGTCTGTAAAACCAATAACATTGCTACCATATTTTTGACAGTAAAGTTCTGGCAACCACAGCTGCCGTTTTTTACCATACAAAATATGGTTTTATTTTTTGCAGTCTAAGCATGAAATTCAGTCATCATGGTGAAATATAGTTTTTGTGCATCGCTTCTTAAGAGCTTGCTTGCTTGTTGCCAAGCAGCTTGTTCTGTAAAGAAAATCTCCAAGCAATAGTAACTGAGTAATCAGATACAAACATTTCAAATTTGCAAGAATGCAATGTCACAGGTTTCGTTTGCACAAAATGTCTCAGCAAAAATGCTCTGTATTTACAGAAAAATGGATGTTTACTTTCTGACAAAACCTATTTGCAGTCTAATGATGGTGTTTAGTATTGCTGCAAAATCGTGATCATTTTATTAATTCAGTTTTTATTTCAATGGGATTTTGTCAATTAAACAGCTCATAACAAACATACTTTATCACTTTAAAATTGAGTCAAGAACCCCATTGAACATACAACAAGAGTGTTTGTTCAGATAGTGTATTTTGTATTGACAATCATATTTTCTAATCCCTAATTGTCATGTTCAACAGACAGGAGCTGAGCAAATGATTGTTTTGTAATATGTTGAAACTATATTACACTATATAAACTATATAAAACTATACAATCAAATAAAAAACTACAATTATTTTATTTTTAATTTACTTGAGTCAGATTAGTTATTAAAGCATAGTGCTAGTCATAAACCAACACACATAATTGGTAAATGTAAACTTAAATGCACATAAATTTGCTTTGGCATCTGCTAAATGAATGTCAGTGGCGTAGGCTTAGTTTTAACATTAAACTACAAAACCATTTAACCCTCAGGTGCTCTTCGGTCATTTCTGACCGAAAATTTTTCTGTTTTGAAATTTTAAAAATCACAGCTTCATCAGAAAACTTGGTGACTTTTATGGCATTGGGTATGGGAACACACAAAAAAAATTGAAGTCATGATCCGGCAGGCTAAGTGGTCGTAAAAAAAAATAGTCACACTTGTGCTCTTCGGTCAAAAATGAATGACCCATAGGAAACAAATGGGAAATTGACAAAAAAAATTCTCTGAATTTTTGTATGTAAAATCTACAAATCGGCCACAATTCTAAAAAAAAGTACACCGCAGGAAAGGGGTGACACTCTACAACATCTAGAGTGCAAAACAGACACACCAACACACACACACACACACACACACACGCATATTCAAACACACTTTTATACACATACACACCAATAAATTTTGATTACAAAAAGTATGTTTTGATTTTTTTTAAATCACAGCTTCATAGGAGTGTTACGAAACTTGGTGACTTTTATGGCATGATATATGTGAACACACGAAAAATTGAGGTCATGATCTGAGCATGCTAAGTGGTTTAAAAAAAAATAGTCACACTTTGGTCAAAAATTACCCCCATAGGAAATGAATGGGAAATTTACAAAAACACAAAAATAAGAAATCGTTAATAAGAAATCGTTTTTGAGATTGTTTCAACTAAATATTCAAATCCACCAAAAAAAAAAAAAAAAAATGTGTTCATAAACATCTGGGGAATTCACATGCCTCTCCATAGAGAGCTGTACATGCCATCTAGTGGTTACACCATGATTTTTAAGCTTTTTCTCTATACTGTAACCAGATGGTGCTAATTTTCTTCAAAAATTTTTTTTTTTCTGTAGGCCTAGACTCTATATAAAACTAAAATGTATAAATATTTTTTTTTGAAAAAAATTATATATATATATATATATATATATATATATATATATATATATATATATATATATATATATATATATTCCATGGCAAAAATAGACCATAAATATTGCATAAATATTAATAAATTCAATCAAATTGTCTCAAAATACTAAATTAAAAAGAATAAATATTATAGGACAAAAATAAATTGCATTGGTTTTACTGGGATGGAGGAAATTTAATTTTTAGGTGTCCGGTCACTTCTGACCGGGAAGATAACAAGTGTGACTCCGAAACGAAGAGCACCTGAGGGTTAACTACAGTAAATGAATGCACAATATTTTCATCTACACAGCTCATCAGTTGTTCTTGTTTGAAATATTAGTTTACAGAAACTAATTACTATGCGCATTTGTCCAGAGCATTTGAATTACAATAGTTCACTGGATGTTGGTGATTTTATCTAATCATCAAGAATTATTAAAGTTTCTGGTACATCTCTTGTTTATTATATGTAGTGTAAACAAATATTTTTTGTCTTTACATGCAATTTGAATTTCTACATCTTGAGGCTCTAAAATGTAAACTGAGAAAACATATTTGTTTGGCTCTCATGGTTTGGTCTTTGGTCATACTTTATGTGAACTACTACCTCAAATTTGTCAAGTTGAATCAATATATTTTTTTCAGGGAAACCTCTGAGGTGTGTAGAGCATCAAACAGATGGAATGCAATGTATTTTAACTGATTATATTTCATTTTAGTGCAAATTATTTCTAAAAAAATAGTAATATATTTTGGGTGAACTATCCACTATACATATTGTTGCGTTTTTTTATTTTGCATTTTTCGATTTATTGTGACACACAGTTACACGTCTTGTGTTTAATAGCAGTGGGGCAGTGGAAGAGGCAGTGGAAGTTGAGAGGCACTTTCTGTCTTAAACTTTCAGTCTTTTCAGTCTTCAGGACTTTCAGTCTCAGTGGCAGTGTTGCATATAAGTTGGCATCAGTCTCAAAGGCAGTGCCAATGTCAGAAGCAGTGTCAATTTGAAAGGCAGTTTCAATCTGAGAGGCAGTGTGGCTCTCAGAGGCAGTGTGGTTCTGAGAGGCAGTGTGGTTCTGAGAGGCAGTGTAGTTCTGAGAGGCAGTGTTGTTCTCAGAGGCAGTCTGGTTCTGAGAGGCAATGTTGTTCTCAGAGGCAGTGTGGTTCTGCGAGGCAGTTGGTTCTGAGAAGCAGTGTAGTTCTGAGAGGCAGTCTGGTTCTGAGAGGCTGTGTAGTTCGGAGAGGCAGTGTGGTTCTGAGAGGCAGTGTGGTTCTGAGAGGCAGTGTGTTTCTGAGAGGCAATGTCGTTCTCAAAGGCAGTGTTTTTCTGAGAGGCAATGTCATTCTCAGAGGCAGTCTGGTTGTGAGAGGCAGGGTTGTTCTCAGAGGCAGTGTGGTTCTGAGAGGCAATGTCGTTCTCAGAGGCAGTCTGGTTCTGAGAGGCAGGGTTGTTCTCAGAGGCAGTCTGGTTCTGAGAGGCAGGGTCGTTCTCAAAGGCAGTGTGGTTCTGAGAGGCAGTTGGTTCTGAGAGGCAGTATAGTTCTTGGAGGCAGTGTCGTTCTGAGAGACAGTGTCGTTCTCAGAGGCAGTGACAGTCTTTGGTTCAATGACAGCCTTCAATGCAATGACAGTTTCCAGTTCAGTGACAGTCTCTAATGCAGTGACAGTTTTCGGTTTAGTGACAGTCTCCAATGCAGAGACAGTCTCTAATGCAGTGACATTGAACAATGCAGTAGCAGTCTGAGAGGCAGTGGAAGTTGAGAGGCACTGTCAGTCTTAAACTTTCAGTCTTTTCAGTCTTCAGGACTTTCAGTCTCAGTGGCAGTGTTGCGTCTAAGTTGGCATCAGTCTCAAAGGCAGTGCCAATGTCAGAAGCAGTGTCAATTTAAAAGGCAGTTTCAATCTGAGAGGCAGTGTGGCTCTCAGAGGCAGTGTGGTTCTGAGAGGCAGTGTGGTTCTGAGAGGCAGTGTAGTTCTGAAAGGCAGTGTCGTTCTCAGAGGCAGTCTGGTTTTGAGAGGCAATGTCAATCTCAGAGGCAGTGTGGTTCTGAGAGGCAATGTTGTTCTCAGAGGCAGTTGGTTCTGCGAGGCAGTTGGTTCTGAGAGAGGCAGTGTAGTTCTGAGAGGCAGTGTGGTTCTGAGAGGCAAGAGGCAAAGTCGTTCTGAGAGGCAGTGTTTTTTCTGAGAGGCAATGTCGTTCTCAGAGGCAGTCTGGTTCTGAGAGGCAGTGTTTTTCTGAGGCAATGTCGTTCTCAAAGGCAGGGTCGTTCTCAGAGGTAGTGTGGTTCTGAAGACAATGTCATTCTCAGAGGCAGTGGGGTTCTGAGAGGCAGCGTGGTTCTGAGAGGCAATGTCGTTCTCAGAGGCAGTTTGGTTCTGAGAGGCAGGGTTGTTCTCAGAGGCAGTCTGGTTGTGAGAGGCAGGGTTGTTCTTAGAGGCAGTCTGGTTGTGAGAGGCAGGGTTGTCTTCAGAGGCAGTGTGGTTCTGAGAGGCAGGGTTGTTTTCAGAGGCAGTGTGGTTCTGAGAGGCAGGGTTGTTCTCAGAGGCAGTCTGGCTGTGAGAGGCAGGGTTGTTCTCAGAGGCAGTCTGGTTCTGAGAGGCAGGGTCGTTCTCAGAGGCAGTGTGGTTCTGAGAGGCAGGGTTGTTCTCAGAGGCAGTGTGGTTCTGAGAGGCAGGGTTGTTCTCAGAGGCAGTGTAGTTCTGAGAGGCAGGGTTGTTCTCAGAGGCAGTGTGGTTCTGAGAGGCAGGGTTGTTCTCAGAGGCAGTCTGGTTCTGAGAGACAATGTCATTCTCGAAGGCATTATAGTTCTTGGAAGCAGTGTGATTCTGAGAGGCAGTTGGTTCTGAGAGGCAGTATAGTTATTGGAGGCAGTGTGATTCTGAGAGTCAGTTGGTTCTGAGAGGCAGGGTTGTTCTCAGAGGCAGTGTGGTTCTGAGAGGCAGTGTAGTTCTTGGAGGCAGTGTGGTTCTGAGAGGCAGTTGGTTCTGAAAGACAATGTCTTTCTCAGAAGCAATGTGTTTCTGAGAGGTAATGTAATTCTCAGAGGCAGTCTGGTTCTGAGAGGCATTGTGGTTCTGAGAGGCAGGGTTGTTCTCAGAGGCAGTCTGGTTCTGAGAGGCAGGGTTGTTCTCGGAGGCAGTCTGGTTGTGAGAGGCAATGTCATTCTCAGAGGCAGTCTGGTTGTGAGAGGCAGGGTTGTTCTCAGAGGCAGTGTGGTTCTGAGAGGCAATGTCATTCTTAGAGGCAGTCTGGTTCTGAGAGGCAGGGTTGTTCTCAGAGGCAGTCTGGTTTTGAGAGGCAGGGTTGTTTTCAGAGGCAGTGTGGTTCTGAGAGGCAGGGTTGTTTTCAGAGGCAGTGTGGTTCTGAGAGGCAGGGTTGTTCTCAGAGGCAGTCTGGCTGTGAGAGGCAGGGTTGTTCTCAGAGGCAGTCTGGTTCTGAGAGGCAGGGTTGTTCTCAGAGGCAGTGTGGTTCTGAGAGGCAGGGTTGTTCTCAGAGGCAGTCTGGTTCTGAGAGACAATGTCATTCTCGAAGGCATTATAGTTCTTGGAAGCAGTGTGATTCTGAGAGGCAGTTGGTTCTGAGAGGCAGTATAGTTATTGGAGGCAGTGTGATTCTGAGAGTCAGTTGGTTCTGAGAGGCAGGGTTGTTCTCAGAGGCAGTGTGGTTCTGAGAGGCAGTGTAGTTCTTGGAGGCAGTGTGGTTCTGAGAGGCAGTTGGTTCTGAAAGACAATGTCTTTCTCAGAAGCAATGTGTTTCTGAGAGGTAATGTAATTCTCAGAGGCAGTCTGGTTCTGAGAGGCATTGTGGTTCTGAGAGGCAGGGTTGTTCTCAGAGGCAGTCTGGTTCTGAGAGGCAGGGTTGTTCTCGGAGGCAGTCTGGTTGTGAGAGGCAATGTCATTCTCAGAGGCAGTCTGGTTGTGAGAGGCAGGGTTGTTCTCAGAGGCAGTGTGGTTCTGAGAGGCAATGTCATTCTTAGAGGCAGTCTGGTTCTGAGAGGCAGGGTTGTTCTCAGAGGCAGTCTGGTTTTGAGAGGCAGGGTTGTTCTCAGAGGCAGTGTGGTTCTGAGAGAGAGGGTCGTTCTCAGAGGCAGTCTGGTTCTGAGAGGCAGGGTTGTTCTCAGAGGCAGTCTGGTTCTGAGAGGCAGGGTCGTTCTCAAAGGCAGTGTGGTTCTGAGAGGCAGTATAGTTCTTGGAGAAAGTGTGGTTCCGAGAGGCAGTATAGTTCTTGGAGGCAGTGTGGTTCTGAGAAGCAGTGTCGTTCTGAGAGGCAGAGCTAATGCACTGGCTTTAGCTCTAATGGCTCGTTTCCACTGAGTGGTACGGTACGGTACAGTTCTGAGGTGGAGCTAGACTCACTGCAGAACGGTGATTGGTGGACAGAGTATCGTCACTCACGCGTACTACAAGGGCATTACAAGCAAACAGTTGAAATAAAATTCTACTGTTATTGTGTCACGAAATGTAGTTTTAAGAGTATTTCAGGCGAGAAAGTAGCTTTTTAAAGCTCAAATCTGTGGTTTATTTATAGATTTATGATGATTTTGACTGAGATCCATTCCAAGCGATCACCGGACGCTCGCGCTCGTGTTCCCCGCATGGAACAGCCTTTCCTCGGCTAGTCGTTCTGATGTTTGCCGCTGACTCGGCTGACACGTCTCTGTAGTGGTTAAACAAGATATATAGTTCGTCTTGTATAAACCTTACAGGTGATCTTTGGTCTCGTGAATCTATAATTCGTTCCCTGGCCAATAGTTTTGGCAGAAGGCTACGTGAAGTTTCATATCTTTAAGCGCTGAATTTGTATATTTCACTGAATTGTTTCTTGATGTTATTTAAGCTTTACTGTATATCTTTTTGTACCTTTTAATTATACTTTTGTAATGGCTATTATTGATAAAACTGAAATTCAACAAAAAGAGATAGTTTTGTCATTTTGTTAATTTTATTGCGGGGGAGCGTCGAGGCGTCCGCCGGGGCCATTCAGTGTCGCCGCCGGGCACCGCGGAGGAGATCGCCCAGCGATCTGAGGGGCTGCTGGCCGGTATTTATGTTTTATTTTGGGTAGCCAGCAGTCGTCCGTGAGGGGCTGCTGGCAGGTAATTTGTTTATTTTGTTTAAATAAAGTTTTATTTCGTTATTGTCATCCGGTTCCTGCCTCCTTCTTCCCTGAACCTTGCTACAGTGCCCTATAATGTTTTTTTTTTAATTATTTTATAATGTTTCCTGGGTTGCCCTTATAATGTTAGTATGTTTTTTAGATCAAAAATAGTCATAATTTAGAAATAAAAGGCATTTTTCCAAGCCTGATTTTAGCCTCTGACCTGAACACTCTGTTGGAAGGGGCGTGTCTGCTCTGTGTAACCGGCCTCTGCTGTGATTGGCTGACATGCTTGCATATAAAATAGCTATGTATTACATGTGAAACTCTCTCGAATAATTTTACTCCAGCTATTATACGTTTTTACTATTACAGCCATCGAGATTAACGAATCGTGAAATGTTTTTGAAGTATTTAGATCTATTCCCATCACATAAAATGTTGCTGTACTGTGTTGAGCAAGCAGAGGACAGTCTGTCGATCGCGAGGATGAAGATATTATCATTGCAAAGCAGTTTCTGCTCTCTCTCGTCTAATGCTTTTTCACCAATGCAAATACGATCATTTAAATACAGTTAGAGCTTCGTTGTGCAGTGTAACGTGCGTCATTGAATTCATAACGAGTTTGGCAAGTGTCCAGATAAACTTGCACTGTGTGGAAAGATATTGATCGCTTTCTGTATATAATTTATTCACAATTATTATTATTTTTTCATCCTACTAAAAGAAACGATGTGAAGTCCCTGGCTTGACTTACTGATGCATAAACAGTACTGAACGATTTTGAGTGAAAGATTAACGTTATCTGTCTGAATACAGAATCCATTGTTTCTTCAGAGGCTCGGATGAAGGAACTAAAAATACTTTTGTGTTAATGTGTACATCCGAACACTGATCAACGGCCATGCTTCGAATGCGCAGCTCCGTCTCGTCTGTCACTGAACATGGGCTGGCATATGCAAATATTTTGGGTCATACATATTAATGATCCCGACAATTGCGTCAGAGTCGGTATTATGTGGAGATTCGCCTGTTTTTCAGGAGTGTTTTTCAAAAACGAGATTTAAGTAAGAAGGAGAAAGCAATGGTGTTTGAGACTCACTGTATGTCATGTCCATGTACTGAACTCTTGTTATGTAACTATGCCAAAATAAATTCAATTTCACATTATAGGGCACCTTTAAAAATGACAAATGCAGTGACAATTCAGGGGTCGGTTATTGAAGTCCTTGAAATCCAAAAAAGAAGTGCTTGAAAAGTCCTTGAAAGTCCTGGAATTTCATTTTACAGAATCTGTACGAACCCTGATTACACTTATGAGAAAAAAAAATCGTGAAAAAATCGTGATATCAATTCTAAGCTAAAAAATCGTGATTCATATTTTTCCCAGAATCGTGCAGGCCTACCGGAGATAGTTATTTTTCTTATTATAGAGATGTAATTTTGACTGTGTAGTCATTTTTTACATTTTTTTTTTCTTCTTCTATTTTGAATGTACTTTATTTTGTATAGTGCTGTGGTGGACCATTTTATAAGTATGTCCTGAATAAAGATGATGATGATGATGATGATGATAATGAATATGAATGAATGCATGTGAATTTATGTATGCCTATATACATTACACAAACACATGCATAACCCTAAACCATTTAAATAAATTAATTGTGTGTGTGTGTGTGTATGTGTGTGTGTGTGTATAGGCCTATCTAATATTATATATATAATATATATATATAATATTTTAGATATTTTTTAAATAATATAATGATATGTTATACATTTATATGATGTTATAAAAATATTATATACATCAGGTTACTATAAGTTAGCTAACAACGTTAGTGAAGTGTTGGTCACATAAGCTATCGCTCCAATTAACCTATTATAGTCCAATAAACATTTACTAGACCTGGCTACAAAACATATAACTACAGACTAGATTCCCGAGAGGTCGGCTAATGTGTGTAAAAGTAAAAAATACAGTAATTTCATTAATTTATCAGCAAGCGTACTTCAGAAGCACTGAAAATGAATGGGGTTCAATGCTGGAAATATCAGTGGTTGGAACTATTGGCGGCTTCATGAAACGCGTTACTTCCGCATTCCTAAGTTATGGCGGTCTATGGCAGTGTCAGAATTCTCTCAATACATGACTCTGGAGAAGATTAAACTCGCGGGCTGGTCGTCGGACTGAGGGCTGTTTTAGTCTGCGCTTAATTATCAACTTAATGTGATGATATAGCGATCTTCTTTAAAAGCAATCCAAGGAATCTAGAACATAGGCCCGTCCATAGCGCGTCTCACGCTCTCTTGCAGTGTCGCTGCGCGAGGTAGCACACCAAATATGACATCCAGACTTTTGTCAAACGATCATCACACGCGATTGATGCACACACACATTAACACAGGGTTCAGTCAGTTCGTGATTGTGCGTGGTCGATATAAAGAAAATATCTTCGTGATTAAGGGACACGGTGTTACTACTAGCAGGGCTGCCCTTTTGCCACGTCATATTGCAACTACCTTTCCAGAGTTAATTTTATGTTTTAATAAAATTAATCATGCCATGAAAGAAAGCAGGAGATGCGTTTGTGGGAATAATCTGGGAAATAAAGACCCCTAGGCCTAGGCTACTTGTTTCAGATGGACATCCAGTTGATGATAATTATTAAGTTAGAGTTCTAAGGAAATGCTAATGTAAAACAAACAATTCAAAGTCTCCAAAACTGTCATATAGGCCCATATAAAGTTGTAATCCTGTTGCCTGTTGCCTTAATTGTGGATTTTTTTCATGTATTCTTTGCACAGTTAATAATGCAGATAATTGTTCTACTCTGTATTACAGTGTTTACTGCTGTTAAAAAACTGATGCAGAAATTTTATTTTATGTAAGAAGCTATTTTATGTGTATCTTAATAGACAACATGTTTTCAAAAAAGGAGCTTTACAACCTTACCAGAGCTAATAATAATATTAGTAAATTTGAGCACTTTTAAGCCCCTTTGTCAATTTTAATCATATAAATGTAATTTTCCAACAACAAAAATGTGGCTAGATAAAGTGCTGCATGGCTAGTAATTTTGGAAAACCACTAGCCAAATTGGCTAGTGAGTAAAAAAAGTTAATGTTAAGCCCTGATTATATTGGTTCACAATATCAACACTGCCCGCCACAAATAGATGTTCCAAAAGGCTTTGACATTGAATAAACATGAGGACTGCACGTTTCAAAGTAAAAATGCGGCGTTTTTTTTATATAAATGTATCTTTGAAGGGAACTGACTGTCTTTAGAAAAGTTACGGTGTTATTTTCATTGACAATTTTCTTTATCTTTCATAATAAAGCATCATTTTATGATTGCTGTGCTGCTTTGTGTACAGCCGTTACCGTGGAAACCACTGTTTGTAAAGCTCCCCCTGCTTTGTAAACAGCCTTGCAAACCCTTATTAATACAGTGAAATAGGCTCTATGCACAGCTCCTCTACTTCCTGAACTTCAGCCAGCTTCTTGTTTCCTGTCTGTCATTATTGGACACATTGATTAATTCAGGTGTGTTTGATTATTGTTGCCGTGACTACTGAGGTCAAGCACACCTGAATTAATCAAATTGTCCAATAATGATAGACAGGAAACAAGGAGCTGGCTGAAGTTCAGGAAGTAGTGCAGTTGTGCATAGAGCCTATAGGGCATACGCCTTATTCACGGCAGCGCCATCTTTGATTTTTAATGAGAATGAAAGCGAGGCTGTGAGGGATAGACTTGCATCTCTTCAATGGGCTGTACTGTTATTTCATGTGTTTTCGGATTGTTCTGCTCATGAAACACTTGAAAAATATATTTCCAAGAAATGTCAGTTGACAAGAAACTCCCGACAATGTAAACTGTGGAAAATTATAAGTAATCTAGCCGCTTTATTCAGCTTTTTACAGCGGATGCCATTGGAAACACGGTAAGTCTATCCCTCACAGCCTCACTTTCATACCTGTCATGGCGCTGTTCTGAATAAGGTCTATTCTAAGTCAATCTACTGCAGTAGAAACTACTGAAATCTACTGCAGTTTAGTAGAAATCTACTGCAGTTTCCTCTATCAATCAGTAGGAAATGATGCTCAGATCAGACACCTGTGAAACTGCTATTTTTTTGCGTGTAATTGATATACATGTCATACCACCCAGTTCTAAAAGTATGTCTTGGAGGTTGGTACACTCTCCATGTCAGGTGGTAGCCTACAACTACAGTATATTGGTTGTACTGTCTGACATAAAAATTGTCAAACGATTTACACATTGAAATGCTATTTAACAACAAAAACTTGTTGAAAGAAAGGATGTTTTTTTTTAAAAAAACACCTTTTTTTAAGCTTTATTTTTCAATGAGCCTCATATTTGTTTTATTGCACTATTGATTCAAAAATAATTCAGCTATCTTTAAATGTCAAGAAAGATCACCCTTTTATAATTAGCCTACAACATAAGCCAGAAGTTAAAATACTCACCTTTTAAAGCTGGGCTCGCCCTGAACAAAGCATCTTCCTCCTCATCAAGAATGACTTCAAGGCCTTGCCCTAGAGCAGCAAGTCAAACAAAACATTTTAAAACACAGTTGATGGAGATAATATACTGATTTACTTGAATATTATGCTCAGATGGAGATTTTACAATGGCAAATATGTGAATCGGGCCTAATGCACTTTAGTTATAACGCTTCCTTTTACAGTCCAGTTACCCATGTAAATACTATGTACTTATTTTAGTAACTACAATTACTGGGTAATAACTAGTACTAACCCTGAACCTACCTAAACCTACCCCTGTTCCATGTACTTACCTTATATTAGCCAGTACTTTACACTGTAAGTACTGTACTGTAAAAGGAAGCATTACCTTAGTTATCCAGAAATAGTGCTTCATTTCAACTAAAGATATACAATTTGATTGTGCTAAATTGGAAATATTGCAAGTTTAGGTACTCTTTAAATATCTTGCATTTAAAGACTGATATTATACAGAGATCATACTATCCTTATAATAGTGCAAACACATTTTAGGCTTTATATTAAGAAATGTGCATTGTGTAATTAACAAGTACTCCAAATAATGTTTAACTATTATAATTATGAGACATACATTACTATTTTAAATACATTTTGATATATTTTCAGGTTTAAGTGACTAAAAGTGACTATTTTTAATAACAATAAAGGTTTCCCTGATATCTTTTTTGTTGTTGAAAAGAAACAGTTTTGTCTTTATTTTTCTTTACTTTTGTGAATTTGTTTGCATTTAGCTTTGGTCATTAGATGTATTTGTGTGTTCTTTTTGGTGAACAGTGTTAGATGACAAACATTATCAGTGAGTATATATGATAGTGCTGGGTGGTATACCGGTTCATATCGAAAACCGTTTTTTGTGTGTGTGTGTGTGTGTGTGTGATGTCAATTTTTGATATACCACCATACCGATGTATTTAATTACACAATGTTCGGAACGAACGTTACACTGCGTGACACTGTTTCAGATGGACCCTTTACAATGTTGCACTTCTAAGCAGCGAAGGTGAGGCGAGGGTAAATCAAACAGCAGTGCTCTGGTGTAAAGTTACAGGGAAGGTGGACGCTGCAGAACTATGGCGTTAGTTTCCTGTCAAATGTCGAGAGTGCACAATTGTAGCACGAAAGGAAATGAATATAACGCGCAAATCTGCACGCACGCTCTCAGAAACACGCTTCTCTTGTAAGAATAGGTCTATTATCTCTGGGCTCGCTCAGAGAATCCTGCACTTAAAACGTGTTTAGTGCAATCGCAAATCACTCCTCTTCCCCTGCTAAAAATTTTCATAACGCTCCAATTAAGATTTAAAAATGTTATTTCTAAATGTTCTAGGAACATTCAAAACATCCAGTTTTTTAGACGTTGTATTAACGTTCTTGCTTGATTATAAGAATGTTATTAGAACGTTAGAAATAACAATTTTAGGTTATACTGGGCACTATTCTATTCTACAGTATTAACTAATGACAATAAAATAGACCACCCTAAGTAAATTTATTGCAATAATTCCTCTCTCAACCAGTAGAAAATGCTCTGAACACCTGATTATGCATGAAAAAAAAAAAAACATAAACCTGAAAATCGGCTTAATAAAAAAAAAAAGGTGAAATACATTTTTGGTCAAACCTCCCAGCACTAATATATGAACACACACTATAAGTTTTTGATCTGGCATGAAATAACAAGGTTTGCTCTTAAATCAGGAAACAGCACTGGGGAAAAGCACAGATTATGTCCTGATTTAAACTTCTTTTTTTCTTTCTTTTCTTTTTTTTTTTTTTTTGCAGTGAACAAACAAGGTAAAAATGTAATTGCAGTCCAAAACCTTTCAGCCTCGCTATTTTCTCCAGGTGTCATGTACAGTACATGGCTAGAGTCAAGTGCACTCGTAAAATAAGCATCCTACATTTTCTTGAGTCTCCGTTTACTATTCCTTTACATGCAACATGCAATTTTCTTGGCCAGTGATGTCGGTAAATCGAGGGCCTGTGCAATTCAATAAAGAGCACTTAAAATGCTGAGTGGCTCATGAATTATTCAGGAAACATCAGCTTGCATTCCCACAGAGCCAAACCCACGTCTGAACGTCCATCGGAGCGCAGAAGCTCGCTTTCGAAGATCTATACATCTCTGCACACAATAGCTGATGTGGCATGAAAACGTTTCTGATCTCCACACACTCCAGGACCCCAGTCATCCACTGGACCACTGTGATTAAGACGGGCTGCTCTTAAACACAGTGGTCCCCATGAGTAAACCAGTGACAAAGCTCAGACTCCCACTGGGATCTGGGATGGAGTTCACAGGGATGGACGGAGGAGAGACGATGACAAAGACCTTAGTTCCCTCCAGCAAGATTTTAATTCAAATTAATTACATGGTAGCGGTGGGCGATATGACCAGGGCTTGACATTAACACCCACAAACCCGCCAAATGCGGGTGTATTCCAGCAGTGGCGTGTAACGCAGTCACTTCTACAGCCACTTTGGCGGGATGAATTTTTTCTAATATATATACTGTCTATTTTGAATTATAGTCTTTTTAAAGGGCATCTGAAATAGAGTTGTTCCGATTCCGATACTAGTATCGGAAATGCCGCCGATACCAATAAAAATTCTGGAATCGGTATCGGCGAGTACTTCTATCCGCGCACCGATCCGATACCATTTTATTAAACAATGTCTAGTTATACACGCTAGCTTTGCTAACCGCTGCAAAACGGAGATGAACTCGCTAGTGTAAACACAGGAAGTCGTGCAACCACTGTTTAGACCAGCGAAGAAGAAAACGCGCGTGCGTGCGTCCTGGCATAATGTCCGCAGTTTGGCTGTATTATATTTCGGACTGGACCATGCCAGCCAGTACAATTGCTGTATTGCATGTCTCATGCAATACAGCAATTTCGAGGGGTAGAACAAGTATTAGAACCTTCAACATGAGTAACTTAAGCATTTGAAGACCCGTCAACCCGTAGAACACGATGGCAGACGGAGGATGAGCCGCGTCAGAATCAACAATCTCTAAAAGCTTCATTAAGGCTATGTTTACACGGAAACGACTCTGAAGAGAAAACGCAAAAGTGGCGTTGCGTTTTCACTTTTTATTCTGCGTTTAGACGAGCAGTTTGGGTGTGAAATCCGCTTGCAGATGGTGACACAAAAGTCTGTGAAATTCAATGTAGTATGCACTCCAGGCGGCTAGTGCATGCTAAAACACCAAGCCCACGCGCCTGCATACAACCTCTCGTGTAAACAGGGCCTCAAACGAAGAGAATTGTTTTCAAAAGACAGCGAACGAACAATAAATATATCCAACAACATGAAAGTTATTGAGTTTATTATTCTGGATGATCAGCCGCAGTCCAAACTGAAATGTCCTTTATTTAACAAAATGGTTTATTGATCTTCAGTTATAAAGAGATTATTTTCTTATATTATTCATATAGTCTTTTTAGATTCCTAGATTTATTTGTTGCACTTTTTTATATATATTGTTATTTTGTAAATCTAAAATACCTTTTTTAGTTTACAGTATTAGATGTGTAGTAGCTGCATTTTAACTTCTTTTTCACTTAAGATAAATATAGCTATGAATTGTAATTCAGATAATAAAAATACTCGAGTTCACTCTATGTATTTGTTCATGTTTAATTTAGGGATAAGTTTGAAGCATACCATAATAATTATATCAATTCATACAGTGCTAGAATGAATTGCAGCTGAATAGATACTATACACACAGGTATCGGATCGGTACTCGGTATCGGCCGATACCCTGAGTCCAGGTATCGGAATCGGTATCGGGAAGAGAAAAAGGGTATCGGAACATCTCTAATCTGAAATAATCAATAATTAAATCAAATAATTTTCGATACTGAAATATCTGAAACGCCTTCATTTCCCGCAGAATAGATACATGAGACCAGCAGCTCTTTCGCTCTCTCTCATCTCTCTGACAGCGAGTGACACACAAACCTGCCTCTCCTCACTCATTTCATTTGATCCGGATCAATATTGTTCAGGGCTTGAATTTTGACGTGGGATTGCGCATAATTTTACTCATTACCGCAGATTTTGTGCTCACACCCAAAGTTTGCGGTTAAAAAGGCACCTAAATTGAGTTATTTTGCGATGCTTATTGTGCTTAAACAGTGAAATACACACATAATAATGTCAAAAGACGGTCTTGCTGAGTATTCACATCAGTTATGTTTTAAGTGAATGTAAACAGTTTGTGTAAACGTATGTGTAACATTATGATGGATCCATCAGGTCTTAAAGTGACAGCAGCCTAAAATACCTGCTTCCAAATTATGAGATGAATTGGTGTGTCATCCAAGCATTAAAGTGTACATATCATGCTTTTAAATCATTCATTTTTACTTATAAATCATACATTTGTGGTCTATATAAAGCATAACTGCAATGCTTGGGTCTGAATTCCACATTATTATAGCTCAACAGGCCCCTTTTCTACCCCTTTTCTGATGTGCTTCTGTGAGCAACCCGTTTCGAAGCGTCCCCTTTAAATAAAAAGGAGTTGCGTCTGTCCCCGCCCGCTCTCCAGGTCGCTGAGTTCACGGTCGGTTCAACTCCCCGCGTTCGGCCATTATTGTAGTTTGATAAGAGATATACGATTACTATAGTTTCAAAGAACATTTTTATTCACACGTTAACAAAATGTCAACAAAAGACTTGTCCATCAAGCGTTACGTATTCGAGCCAGAGCGAGCGATTTGAAAAAGACGACGACAAATCTGCAGAACAACGTCTTCATATGGATGCAGTGGTATGTAAAGTTAAGTTAACTATGTTGTGTTATTAGTGAAAGTCGACTATTTCTCTTGTTAAAACAAGCACTCTGACAAGATAAATGACTGCGGTCTGATCTTACCACTAAAAATCTGTATGATAATAATATGATAACTTGCGTTTAGAAAGCGTCAGAAAACACAGCAGCTAATGATAGAAGGAATTTACCCCTCATTCAAACGAAGTCGATCGGCAAACCCTTCTGTATACTGGCGGAGGTTGTTGGATTGGGGATCCTTGAAGTGCTTCAGGTCACAACATCCAACAACCGAACATTTTGACTAGCCCTCCCGTAACTTCTGCATCATTGAGCTTGGACTACAAAATCGGAGCGAGAAATAATAATGGCGGATTGCTCGAAGTGTTGGACCGGTAGTCAATGTCCTTATTTGTCAGTTCCGCTGCAAATACTGTGAGGAATTGTTCAAAAAACGTAATAGACAACAGGAAAATCCGAACAGGTTGAAAAATATGACCAAAACAGAATATAAAGATATAAACGAAGCACCTCAAGAGAATAATTTCATCTTTTCTGTACTTATAAACACTCCAAATATACAACAAAATGCATTTAAGGGCTTAAAAAAGTGGATTTTGCATGATATGTCTCCTTTAAAGGAATAGTTGACTTTAAAAAAAAAAAAAACTTTTGCTGATAATTTACTCACCCCCATATCATCCAAGATGTCCATGTCTTTCTTTCTTCAGTCGAAAAGAAATTAAGGTTTTTGATGAAAACATTCCAGGATTTTCTCCATACAATAGACTTCAATGGGAACCAAACAATTCATGGTCAAAAAGACAAATTTTCAGTGCAAAGTGCAAACTGTTCAAAGTGCTTGTAAACAATGTAAACGATTCCAAACGATGAATAAGGGTCGTATTTAAAATAATAATAATTTAAGTTTTATAAGCTAAAATGCTCGCTTTGTTCTGTGATGCATGTTCGTGACTCTCCTGTTCGAACTCATTCATCAAAGTGAACAATCTTTTTCTGAGTCAGTTCGTTCATTTCGTTCGTTGAATGAATCAAATGACATGAAAAAAGATTTGTAAATTTTGATAAGCGACCATTTGCGCTTATAAAACTTAAACTGTGTTATTTAGTTTTTAAATGAGCAATCGTTTCGCTTGATAAGACCTTTATTCATCTTCTGGAATCGTTTAAAGTCCTTTGAACAGTTTGCTGTTTGCACTGAAACTGTCTTTTGGACCTTGAACTGTTTGCTTACCAGTAAAGTGCATTATGGAGAAAAATCCTGGAATGTTTTCATCAAAAACCTTCACTTCTTTTCGACTGAAGAAAGAAAGACATGGACATCTTGGATGACATGGGGATGAGTAAATTATCAGCAAAAGTTTTTTTTAAAAGTGAACTACTCCTTTAATGGCAGGGAAAGAGTTCCTGGGTGTTTCTCCCTAATTTCTGCTCCGAGGTCTTGATTGTGGCATTTCTTTGAGGTTTAGAGTCCAGTAAGCTACTCCCGCTAAAGATGTACTGTAAAGAGCGGCATATGATATGGTTATTTTAACATCAGCAGGAACACAGTGAGCAGCTTGTGAACATTACTTGGTTCAGGAATGAGAATAAATGTCCTTGAGCAATGTATGCACGTCCATGAACACGTAATGATTTATACATACATATTTATATGTGTGCTTTGTATTGTTTACACAGTGGAAACGGTACAGTCATCCATTATAAATACAGTGACATTCAACAGCAGTGTCCGTATCAAGCGAGGCTTGTTTTTGACTTTATGCTCACGCAGAAGCCCTCCATTGCCATTTCTCTCTGACCATGTAAATGCAACTTTCGGCCAGGCATCCTTCCAGAGACCTTAAAGGTAATATGCCCATGAGGAAATCCATTCATGTAATAAAACTACTGCTCTTTGATCTACCACTCTTGGATAGAGACATGACAATGCTTTATCTCCACTGCATGCCAAGGAGGCGATGTATCCATAGCAACAGGGAACATGTCAGATGATAAATTGTCTGGCCCTATAGTGGTGAGCGCTCTTTGACTAGCGCAAAGTTAAACCAAGGTTTGTTTTCCTCATGAGTCTTTACATGTCTTCCTGCTGAGCATATAGCAAAGTTTTCAAAGACACTGAAGTGACATTTACTTATTCTTGTCTTAGTGCAGATATAATATATATATATAATTGTACTTGCAGAAAGGTTCACAATAAATTACAACCTTATTTTTAATATACACGTTACATTTTGTAGTTATAATTTAATGTTTTATATAATTTAATATAATACAATATAAATAAAAGTTTTCAAACTAAAGTAATATATACACACACACACTCAAAAACTGTTAAATTTTTAAGTACAATCAACCTGTAAGTCATTTCACATTACCGGTAAGTTACATCAGACTAACTTTAAAAAAAAAAGTTGAAACTTACATAACATAAAAAAGTTGAAAATTGCTTATTTTAACGAATTAAAGCAATGTAAAAAAAATACGTTGTCATAACTTACTGATCTTTTTTTTTTACACAGGCTATGTACACGGAAACGATCTGAAGAGAAAATGCAAAAGTGGCGTTGCATTAGTACTTTTAATTCTGCGTTTAGATGAGCGTTATCGGTGGGAAATCTGTGTGCATGGTGACGCAAAAGTGTATGAAAATCGATGTAGTATGCACTCCAGGCTGCTAGGTGGCAATGTGATGCACTGCCACGCAACAACACCAATTCCACGCGCCTGCGTACAACATTAACTGTCTAGTAGACTTTTGCGTTTTTACCTATAGATATCCATAACAAAGGGTAGATGTCTCGCCTGCGCAGCCGGCCAATGGAGGTCGACATCCGCACTGGCGGCCATCTTGCCACAGTCAGCTCGCTCACTCGTAACATTGTTTTAATGCTGCATGTACCTTTTAAATAACCATAACTTGCTCAATTTTCTACCGATTTTCAAACGGTTTGGTTTGTTATAAACATGAGAGATGTAGTTACGCCAGTGCACACTTATGAATAATAAGTGTATCAATAAATAATCTTCCAGAATTATAGCCACGTTAATAACGTTTGTAAGAAACTAGATTTCAAGATTTCAACAAGAGTATTTGTGTGCTGATCACTCATCTTAAATCAGGAACCACAGAGCCCGCCAGAAAGCTTGCCTTAGACAAGATGGCCACCGGTGATGACGATAGAGACTCCGCCGTAACACATCTAGCCTTATGGATATCTATGGTTTTACCCTTTAGACGAGAACGTGCCGGAGCGTTTTTGAGATTTCCACTCTGGAGGATAATTTCACTTTCAAGCCCCAAAAACGCTGTCGCCGTGTAAACGAAAGGGACATCCAATGAAATGTGTTTTCGTGTAAACAAGGCCTTAATTCCAGTTATTGAAGACCACTCATTCCAAAATTAGTGTTTTTGTGTAAACAGGGCCTTAATTCTTAAGTTCACTTAATTCCAGGTATAAACAGTCATCCTTACATGAAGTTTTCAAACAACCTCAGCGGATTCATAAGTCAGATTCATAAATTTTGCTTAAGCTTTTCTGTTCATAATTCAGGACACCTCTGGCTAAGGGGCTTAAATAAGGTTATTCTTAGAGAAATGTAAGACTCGGACATGACTAAAGGCTGCGCCACCCCTGATGTCAGATGAAGGATTAGTACGATGTATATTGACATGGGAGTCCTACTTGTCGGGCATATTGATAAGTACATGCAGGATTAAAGCAGTCTGTGTGTTCCACCGCATCTGATGACTAACCTTGATATTGTATATGATGTTTTAAAGACACCATAACATTGATTTGCAGATGAATTCAAAGCATAAGAAGCATCCTTTGTAGTCTTTGTAAAACTGGACAAAGAGTGAGAGAAACAGCGGACATGAGAGAACAAAAATGAGAGTGAGAAAAGAAAGTAGCCTTGTATGACTTGATCTTGTTTTCATGTTATGCCTCCCACTGTGTCCTCTGCTAAACTATAGTTTATGGAGGAAGTGGGGCTGTTCATCACTGTCAATGATGAACACATTAAGAAACTCAGCAGGGATCACTGGCTCATTTCCATACATTTACAGACACTGACCTGAGCTAAACTGACAGTGTGTGCTGAGCATCTTCCTTCAGCCGTGCGTGCACACACACACACACACACACACACACACACACACACACACACACACACACACACACACACACACACACACACACACACGAGCAGAGTATAACATTAGAAGCATTATCAGGGTACTTTTTAAATGTCAAAATATATGAAAACATTAAGTAACATCACACAATCAATAGATTTTTTTTTTTAATTTATAAAGTACACCTATGTTGTGCAGCACTTTATTTTTCTCAAAGAATTAGTGCATTTCAATTTGAAACATTTTAAAATGAATTGATGAATAAATTTGATTATCCCATTTTTGAATAATCATTTGTTTTAAATTAAAAATAAATTTAATCCAGAAAACATTTTAAACAGATTTTGAAAAAAAAAAACTTACTGTTAAAGTGTTAATAAATTACTACATAACCCTTTAACATTCATGTGTGTCGACATGCTTTTTCGTGATTAAAATCAAATCATTAAAAAGAACCCCAGAATATTTTAAATGGGGGAAAAAGAATGAATTTGGGAAACACAGGTTTCATAGGGCCCTGAATGTGAGATAAAGTCACAATTATGAACCGACTTACATAGACATCACTAAATTAATCTAGGCTTCAGTTACAGCAATCAATATGATAATGATCAAACCGGCCTTAGACTTTAACAACTGTAGATCCCTAAACCTGTGAACACTAGGTAATAATCAAGATTAATAACCATCTCTGCACAACACAAACATATATAAAACACCCTGAAAAAGACAGGGATTACATCTATGGTGATGTTTATAATACGCCAGTCTCAGCCAAATCTAATTTCAATACTGACATAATTTATGTGCATTAATCCTGTTTAAAGACTTTAGTGGCACATCAATAACTCATCATATTTAGTTGGCAAACGTGCAATGACAAACCAGGTAACCCTCCAAATTTCTAGCAGCTGAAATTATTGTTTTGGCAGACTCTCTTAGATACAAAAACACACCCCGTATGAGTTCTAGTTTTTTAATGTTGATATATTATACGAGCAAGAATGCAATTTCTCTTGAACTTCTTATGCCCCTTTTTACAAGATGTAATATAGGTCTCAGTTGTCCCCAGAATATGTCTGAAGTTTCAGCTCAAAATACCCCACAGATCACCATGTTGTAAATGCATTTCTGAGTGGAAGGAGAAACATGTTTTCTGTGCATGTATCTTTAAATGTAAAGAGCTGCTGGTCCACCCCCTTTCCAGAAGAGGGTGGAGCCTACAGCTTGTGCCTTTGTCAAAAATGTACAAAACATCTGGGGTGCGTTTCCTGAAAGCATCGTTAGCCAACTATGGTCGCAAGTTCCATCGTTACCAATAGAGTTCAATGGAAATTGCGACCAACTTGCGAACCTAGTTGGCTAACTTTGCTTTCGGGAAACGCACCCCTGTTTGGTTTTGATTATCATCTCTATCACAATGACAGTTCTTCTTCATCATAAAAGTTTATTATCAGCATGAGTTTTAAACACGGTTGGTTATGTCTGCTGTATGCGGTTAATATGAATCAAACAACATAAGAAAAACAGAAAATCACACCCTGATCTTGTGTAAACTGTGTACGGCTCACTCAGGGCGGGGTCTATGCTAATAGGGCGGAGTCCATCAGCAGTTGTGGGTGGGGCCTAAACATTTGTGACATCACAAAACTATAATCTGCAAATAGATTTTTCTGAGACACGGCTTATGATTTATGTGGACTAAAAAATGGTTGTAATGGGTGGATTCATGATCAAACACCATGTAAAAGCGAATTTTACAAAATATAGTTACTAAAGTGATTTTAAAGTATATTTTAAACTAGGGCTGTCAGTTTAAAGCGTTATTAACGGCGTTAACGCAAACCCCTTTTAACGGCGTTAATTTTTTTATCGCGCGATTAACGGTCTTTTTGTCCTAGCAAACTTTGTAGTTTTTTCACATGCTTTTGCAACAGGACGCGGCATGCGTCCTGATCCATTTCGGCGTCTCGCACTCGTCATCCACTCAAAGCCGGCTCGCAAGCCGAAACGTGTGTTTGCGGCGTGCCTGTTGTTTTGTTTCCGGTCTAGTTCCGCTTGCGCTTTGGTCAAAGAAGCAACAAAACGTCCTCGCGCGGCGCAAGCCATTGAAATGAATGCGTTTCAGAGCGCAGCGCGAGGACGTTTTGTGCCGCACCCACTCGTTTCGGTTTGCGAGCCGGCCAAATAGTAACGTTTTGACCTGGATGACGAACGTGAGACGCCGAAATGGATGCCCTAAGATTCTGAATGGAAAGTTTACTTTTAAAAAGTTGCCATATTGTCCCATTGACAAGACCAATTGATCTGTGTTTTGTCGTTGTGAACTGAGCTATCATCATCGCAGCACGTCCAGTGATGGCCAAGCAAACACACACACACAGATGATGCGAATTCTCCGCCCCCTCGCCAATATTAGGACCTCGTCAGTATTCTTTCACCCTTTTATTGATAGACAGTGTTACATTGTGTGAGAGATTATTTATACATGTTAGTGTGAAATTGAACACTATTCCAATGTTATTTTCAATAAGAATTTTTCCACTTTTCCATACTGAGCATTAAAATGAGAAAAAAAATAATTTAACAAAAAGAAATCAAGAGACATTTAGAATAGATAAAAATGTGTGATTAATCGCGAGTTAACTATGACATTAATGCGATTAATCGCGATTAAATATTTTAATCGTTTGACAGCACTATTTTAAACACAACAATAGCCACAGAAGCACTCCACCACACAGCTGTGTTTCGATCTGAAGAGACAATGATTCAGTGAACCATTTATAAATACAGTCAGCACTTGCTTGTACGTTTGTTCGGTCGTTCATGAGTGAGTGAGGGAATGAATCTTTCCACCTAAAAAAGGCTGCTGAAAATCAATTTAAGGGGAGGGTAAATATCGTCCCTTATTTATAAAGGTATGACTGCAGTGTAAGTGGAAGAGGTTATGGAAGATAGAAGATGTTACGCAGAAGGATGTTCAATGCCTCAGGGGGTTCAGTACTCTAAAAAAGTATGGGAACAACAAACTGAATGTGGATATATTTACTAAATCCTCACTCGGCTGGTTTGTGTCACCAAGGCCAGACAATTGGAAAGCAGAGAAGCAGAAAAATATGGATGTGACAGACAACATGCATAAATAAATTGTAATTGTAAGTCTTATAAAATGCAGTATGATATACATTTGTGGTGTGGCCAGAGACAGGTCTGCTCAACTAATAAATGACTCAGTCCTGAGAACAATGCACTGCGAGAAAGACACCAGCGAGCATGAAACCAACCACAAATAATGGACATTTCTTAAGAAAAACACAGAGAGATTTTGAACTGTGTCCTGCACCCTCAGATCCATCAATAGACTTATTACGGGTCACTACAGTAACCCTTAACAGTGGGAAAGAGAGGTGAAAGGTCGTAGTGATGCCTTCATTTCACATGGCAGGTGGGCGGAGGATTGACAAGTAAATACTTTAATTTATTCCCCTTTTAATTTGGTGCAACTTCAAGCCGATTTAATTAGCGCTCCAAGGTCTGATCATGTGATCGCACTGTCCAGAACTCTGGGATCCCACAGAGATCCCACAGAGATCCGAAGCTCTAATTCATAGTCCTGTCAGGTCCAACTTTGCTCTCTGTACAGCTTGCCACACACACGTGGGAGACCGAAACATTGCAGAATAGAGGACGAAGACAACTAGAATGAATCACACATAGTAAACAAACCCTTAAGAAAAAAAAACGTTGCAATTTAGACGCGCAAACTGGGTGCCGGTGCAGTGAGACGTACAAGCTCGGGCAGATTCGGCTTGAAGCAAGGGGGTAATCCATCGACCGGAAGTTGAAGCCTCGCGGGAGCTGACATCTTGTGGCAGAACTTCACTTGCGTTAGCATTCCCATTGACTCCCGTTCATTTTGGCGTCACTTTGACAGTGAATAACTTTACATCTGAGGCGTTTGAAGACCCCATTTGTCCTTTATTTATTTCTAAAGAAACTCGACAATGTATAAATAGCTCCATTACCTTGTAGCTTATGTTATGGCCCCGTAGAAGCAGTTTTAGTGAAAGTAGGCTAACGATTGCGTCATACCCAAGCGACTCTCCGTCGCACAGTTTTGAGATTACCGTATGGACACGAGAAGAAGCTCGCGCGCAATCAGGAAACGTGGAGGCAAAATGACAAAATAATTTATCAGAATACCTAGCAAACTTGTCTCCTTCTCCTAGCCCATGGACAGCTCCTATTCATACTCTCTGCCTCTGCGCATATTTCAGGAGGGAATGATTCAGATTTCTTTGTTCTTGGAAGAACGAACTCACGAGGTGACGAGCACACAGAACGCTGCTGACAGTTTGAGACGATGTGTTCTTGCTGGTATTGCGCAATAGTAATGTTACCTCCGCACAGACGCCGTCTGCAGTGCCCAAACACAACGCCTAAGGGACTACTCTACATACACTACAATGTAATGTATATTCACAACAATAAAGCAACACATGTCTCATTTTAATTCTGCTTCTGTTGTTTGTTTGTGTACATCACTAGCCAACGGCGGGGAAAAACGCCGGTAATATTCGGTAAAATTCAGGTAACTTTTGACCTGCCTCTCTCTGCTTCCCGCTCCTTCCGCGAATGCCGAAATGAATTAGGGGATATTTCTGCCGTCAAGTTCACACAAGTTACCAACCGATGCATCCTCGGTAAAATGGGAGTGTCAAGAACACATCCGGGATTTTTAACCGTTCTTGCCTAAATGCAAACTTGTGTATTGGGACAGTACTTGGGCCGCGACTGATGACGTTTTACAAGTCGACAAGAACACAAGTACAGACAAGAAGGCTTATTGAGAAACGGCCGTAGTCTAGCTCTGTATGAGTCTGCGTGTCAGGGACGGAAGTGCTAAAAAATCACCCATAACGGGCTTCATCGTCTCAATGGAGTTCCAATGAGATCGCTCTGTCCATTTCTTTTACTGTCTATGGCTTGAAGTCGTTTATCCCGGACGCGGCGCCGCGCGCGCTGTTACAAAAAACAAGGCGTACACACAGCCAGCCACAGTCTTCCCGGTCTTGCGCACCCGACCCAACGCATCAGTTTTGCCGCGCGCACATTCGCGCTCGTGTGGGAGTACAAACAAGGCTTTGCTCCGTGTCAGCACGCGCTCTGATCAGTAGGTGCACAAACCTCTCCCAATTCATCTCCAGCAGTAGCAGCCTCCGATCGCACCACTAACTCCGCCTCCGTTTCCCTCCTCAGCTGATATAATATTTAAACATTCTCTATGATAAAAAATGTTAGTAAAAAATATTTTAATAACACGGTTTTGGCAGTTGTAGAGTTATAATGATGGTGTTCAAAATACATAACATTAGACTAACGTTAGCCAGCTTATAGTATCTTGATTCAGTATGCTAGTATTTATTTGAGATACATTGTTTTTTGATTAATTGAGCAGCAGAAAAATATTCTTTATATTAGTCGTCCAATTAGTCATCAGATTAGTCGACTAATCGATAAAATAATCGGCCAACTAATCGTTTAGTTAATAATCGTTTACCCCAGCCCTAGTATTTTTGTTTGCATCATCCTATCCTTTGTAGTTCTAAAATAAGGAAAATGAAAAATGTAGAAAATAGTTCTTTTATTATGTAAGAAAAAATGTAAATATTGCCATATATTGTAAAACATAACTTGTGTAAAACTAAAAAATTAATACTTTTTCATATTTTGTAGCATTTGTAAATGCTTTTGTTATCGAAGGCTGTTTTGTGGAGTGGAGGCATTTGTTGCTGGGTATTTGTCTTTGTCTTTTTTTCACGTCTTTCTTTGGTACAAGCAGCCACTTTGCTGAGTTGATTCAGTGTTCGAGGAATCAGAGAGTGCGTTCGCACACAACCCGCAAAGACATGTGATATGTCTCAGCGGCGTCTATAGTTTGCTGCCATAAACTAGCGCATTACGTACCGTTTCACGCTGGCGAACGATCCCGGCTTAAACGCCATCATTACAACAACAGGTTTTGCTCACACAGCACGTATCTCAGGACTGAACATGGCAATGTTACTAACGTATGTCCCCAACCTGGCACCAATCCCGGGCCGTGTTTGCGTTCACACAGAAGGTGTTTGTTTTGGCAATTTGCCGGGATCAACGCGCTTTGTGAAAGGGGCTCATGTTGTTTCAGTGTCGCAGACTGGATGGGGCGGAGTTACGTGACTACATATGCGGTAATTATGTGTAGCCCTCAATCGGGTCATGGGGTCTATACAACCTCAATCGACTTTTACTTAATAAAAAAAGGTTCCCTTCATCTCAGCGGAATAAGATTTTGTGACTTTTCATTCATTTTCTATCTATACACACACAAAAAATGTAATTGCAACATTTGTTTACTTAGTTACAATATACTTTTTTTTCTGATACTGCATGCTTTGAATTCTGTGTTCTCCATTTTTTGATGTAGTCTGTAGTGTTTATAATTTTGACTCGTGTATGTATGATCTGAGAGCATTGTTTGATTTTGAGCACAGGTAAAATTGTTTTGAGGCAATTCACCTTTGGCTAAGCCACGCCCTAAAATGTAGATTGACCAATCATAGCACAGCCCAGAACGAGCTCCCACAGAGGTCCAACACGATTTTTCACAGCGCTCTATTGACTTCCAACACAGGCCTCTCATATTGTTGGTCTCGGCAGGCTATTACCGTCGTAGTTTTATCAAAAATATGATTAAAAGTTGTGCCTGGGGCATTTGTAACCCAGATACGCATTTCCCAGAGAGGTTGGAGGGGGGTGTCCGTTTTTCCCTTCCTAAAACCGAAGTCAAATCCTGACAAGTTTCGTCTTTGGATTAAACTCTATGGACGTCCTCAGTCAGCTAAACCCCTCAAAGATCAACAAGCACATCTTTTTTGCTTCTAACCTTACTGTGAAGTTAAACTAGTTAGACCGTTTTATAATGTTTTAGGTTATGATTTCGGTTCTCATACCAGTTGTTGATACGCTAGCACACGCTGCTAATAATACAACGTTATACTTGTGTAGTCCGTTTGCTTTGTAATAATGACTATAGAAGTGAACAGAGACCTACCCAGCTTTGCATGAACAGTGTTGCTCCCTGATATTGGTACTGAACCAGACAGTATCTGGTCTCATTGACTTCCATAGTTGGAAAAAAAATATATACTATGGAAGTCAATGGGACAAGAAACTGTCTGGTTACTGATATTCTTAAATATCAGAAAATCGGCTAAATGGATTAGAAAACGGTAAAACCTGACTGTTTAACTCTGGGGGAGTTGTAAAATGAGCCTATTTCCAAAAAAAGTGGAGTATCCCTTTAACATGAGCTAAACTTGTAATATTGCTCAAATCTCAATGGCATTATGAGGGTGCATGTAAACCGTGGATGTTTTACATGCTCACTGCTCATGGTGTGACCGTCACAGCTGTTACTCTCCAACCTCTTACTGTTACACAAGTTACAGGTCTGTTTCTCTGCATGTCGGCATGTTGACTCGACTCTTGCTGTGCTGTCAGGACTCACGACTGCTAACGCTTCAGCAGAGACAGAGGAGAGTAAACCAACGATATGTGGTTCAGGGTTGTGCAAAGAGATTTAGGAATTAGCCCTGATTTAACCCAAGGTTTTCAATCTCCTTGGTCAACATTTTAAATCATTCAGTTTATGACCGCTAAATTTCACTCTTCAGATAAACTAAAAAAAAAAATAATCCAAGATACATTTTTTTAATGAATCAATTTCAATTAATATCAATCAATTGTATTGTAGGGATCCACAGATAATTATATTTAGACTGATATTGTTATTTTCATATTATGGCTAATGGTTTATATGTTTTAAAAACTAAAATCAGGGGTGTTATATAAATTATAGGCCTCACTAAATTATAATGTACAGCATGAAAAAAATGGAGTTTATTTTATGATTTGATTTAACAGTGTTATAAAACTAGATCAACTTTAAGTGAGTGTTGTAAAAGATAAAAATGTAAAGATATGTAAAGATAAAAATAGAGAAAATGAGCATGCACAATTAACCCTTTGAAGTACACACCAAGAAAAAAATGATGTTTTTTTTTTTTTGCATTTCTTATCTTCTTATGTAGTAACCACAAATAAATGTTTTTTTTTTTTTTCCAACACATCACATAATTTTTAAAATATCGGCCTCTTCTAAATGGTTGAAATGTCACTTAATAAATGGCACCGGAATTTATACACATACTTTGCCATACTTTTCCATTACCCATCATAATTCATGATCAAAACCTTTTCTAGTCTTGACAAAACACATTGTCAGAAAGGTCTGAGTCTCAAGGTTCCATATTTTTTAACAGAAGTGATATCTGGACCGAAATTTATTAATTTGTTACAGCAGAATGCATACAATTAAATTCAATGGAATTTATGTCATTTTTGGTATGACGCCTATACAAAATCTCATGAGAACTTCAATTTTTGTGATATCAACTTCAAATTTGGAACACAACTTGGCTAGATATATGGCTTTGATTTTATAGTAATTTTATAGGAAAAAATATTTTGCAATATATACATTTTATATAAAAGAAAAAAATATTTACTACAGTATATTTGATTTAATGTAAATTTAAAACTTCCATAACTTTTGCATACTTTTATTTTTTGAAGTGTTTTACTTCAGCAATAATCTGCAGTGTTTTCTTTAAAGCAAGGCTAAACTTAGGTCTTTATTCCAAAGCATACTTGAATTACTTACATACTTTTTAATAGTGTTTTAGTTTTAGTGTTTTAGCAGTTTTAATAGTGCATTGTAATGTCCATTCTCAAAAAGGGCGGTGACAATTAACCATTATGTGCCAAATCAACCGTTTGGTTGAGCATGTTTATGAAAAATTATTAAAAATGTACTAAAGTTTTTTCATACCACCAAGTAACATAATTTTGTAAAGTTAAGGCTCTGACAGTGTAATATGTAAAAAAAAAATGCTTAACTTGCAAAATTTCACTAAAAACAGTTCACATGGCTGGGGTGATTTATTTGTTTCTGACATCCATGTTAGAAGAAGTTTTGTGACAAATGCTGTTGATTGACACTTTTTTTGGCATAATATAACTCAACCAGATGATAGAGATTGCTCAATCAGATTGAGTTAAGTTAGGTACTCCTCTCAATAAAATATAGTGACTCAAAATGTGCTCAACCGTTTGGTTGAGAAGTCACTTAAAGGATTAATTAAAAAATAAAACCTCTAATATCAGCCAATATGGTATGCAGACCGTTCTCATCCCAAGGTGTCATATAGATAACGCTTTAGACATTTCGTCAACATCCAATGCACATGGCATCCTTTAGCGTCAATATGAGACGCAGATACTGTATATATGGGCCAGAAGGTGCCTCCTAGTGGTGTAACCCTAACCCAACACCAGACCTAAACCCACCCATAACCGAAGCGTGTTATATTGACGCTAAAGGGTGCCATGTGCGTCCGATTTAGACGCATTGTCAAAAGCGTCACTATATGACGCCCTAGGATGAGAATGCGTTGGATATGTTGTGCATCTATTTTTTTGTCACTTTAGCATTAGAAGTCAAGACAGAACCAACAGCTTTAGATTATATTTTTACAAACACAACTGGAAAAGTGGAAGCCCTAGTAAACCCTACAACCCTGAGTAAAATCCACAATAAGCCTGCTCTGAAAACTGTGTATTTGCATCTGAATGACTGAAAGTGATTTAAAGTGTGTGTGAACTCTAGCAGTATCTGTCCTTGTGTCTGAGCTGTGTTGACACACACAGATGAGCTGATTTACGTCACATGTACTGTAGACCGCTTGACTACTGCTCGGTCAGATATAGATCCGGTGGTCATCCAGATTCAAGGTGCTGACCAACAACATCATCCTGTATTATAATAGCATTTAAGTGACCGCAACTGCAGGAAAACAGCAGCACACAGGCTTGGAGTCTGAAATAAATGACATCTTTAATATGTCGTTTGATCTAATCTTGTACTATTGATCTTTTGAGAGGCATTACAGAATTTAACACATTCAATCTCTGCTGATATTACACTAGTGTGAGATGTGGAGAAACACAATGAGGGAGATAAATGTCAATCGAAAGCTCAACTTTCATCCCGCACAAGCCTTTTTTAAACATATTCTAGAGATTCAGATATTTCTGTACAGTGGCATCTTCATGAATAGCATGTAAAAAACAAGTTTATACGCACAATTTGTAGACGTCAATAAGACTCTAGGGTGAATTTGGAAAGGCAGAGAGCAAATTTAATTTTAAAATGTTTGTGTGCAGTGTCTATTGAACACAGCAGCAATAAATCATCAAATGATGATCAAATAATAAAGCAGAGCGCTGTAGTAAGCATACACTCTTAGAAAAAAGGGGTTCAGTGGGGTTCTGCAAATGAAGCATAGGGTTTTTTTAGGGTTCTTTATGCCAAAAAAGTTCTATAATGACAAGAAAGAACCCTTTGGCACAAAGGTTCTTTATAAGCTACTATTCATTCATACTAAATTATTCTGCAACGTTTTGTAGTTGTAATTTAATTACTGTTGTAGTATCTTAATATCCTATTTTTATCATGCTGATTTTTGGAGGAGAAAAACTGAAATGGCACTCTTCATGTGATATTGATTAACTACATAAAATTGTATATTAATTTTTGGCATGTTTTAGCTTACCTCAAGGGCATCTAATTTGTAGGTGTCTTTGTTTCCGCAGTAGTTTCAATTTTGATATTTTTTACATCAAACCATTCTTGTCTGTCAGTCATATAATGGAGGTCTATGGTCACCACCTCAAATGCACAGAGAACTCCAAATTAAACACGATTTAATGACTCGTGAATGTAAGTACACATTGATGGCCTAAGACACGAAATGAGCGGTTTGTGTGAGAAAACGAACAATATTTATATTGTTTTTACTATAGGGCTGTGAAACGATTACAATTAATCGCATGATCGCATCCAAAATAAAACTTTGTGTTTACATAATATGTGTGTGTAGTGTGTATAATTATTTTGTATATATAAATACACACATGTGCATGTATATATTTAAGAAAAATTTGTTATCAATATCAAATATTTATATTTGTATAATATAAATTTTGTATAAATATATATATGAATGAATGAATTGTTTATTTAAGTGTCAAACACCTTTTATGGTGCCCAGCCCTCATGGGCTTATTAGACACAACATCGTCACACATATCAACAAAAAATAGCCTATACATGCACACCAAAATATGTGCATGTATCTATATAAAGTAGATACATGCACATATTTCTTAAATATATACATGCATGTGTGTGTATTTATATATACAAAATAATTATACACACATATATATAATGTAAACACAAACTTTTATTTTGGATGTGATTAATCGTGATTAATCGTTTCAGAGCCCTAGTTTTTACCTCTTGCAACCAAAGCCACGTCGATGTAATCTTCTCCCCTTCTCTTGTGCTTTGTGGCTATGATTACAAGAGGTAAAAACGATATATAAATACTGTTCGTTTTCTCACACAAACCGCTCGTTTCGTGTCTTAGGCCATCAATAAGTACTTACATTTATGAGTCATTAAATCATGTTTAATCTGGACTTCTCTGTCCATGCTCTTTGAGGTGGTGACCATAGACCTCCATTATACGAATGACAGACAAAAACGGTTTGACCTAAAAATATCAAAATTGAAAACACTGCAGAAGCAAAGACACCTACATCTTGGATGCCCTTGAGGTAAGCTAAAACATACCAAAAATTAATTTCAAAGTGAACTATCCCTTTAAAGGAGACATATCATGCAAAATCCACTTTTTTAGCCCTTAAATGCATTTTGTTGTATATTTGGAGTGTTTATAAGTACAGAAAAGATGAAATTATTCTCTTCAGGTGCTTCGTTTATATCTTTATATTCTGTTTTGGTCATATTTTTCAACCTGTTCGGATTTTCCTGTTGTCTATTACGTTTTTTGAACAATTACGTCCCAGTATTTGCAGCGGAACTGACAAATAAGGACATTGACTACCGGTCCAACACTTCGAGCAATCCGCCATTATTATTTCTCGCTCCGATTTTGTAGTCCAAGCTCAATGATGCAGAAGTTACGGGAGGGCTAGTCAAAATGTTCGGTTGTTGGATGTAGTGACCTGAAGCACTTCAAGGATCCCCAATCCAACAACCTCCGCCAGTATAAAGAAGGGTTTGCCGATCGACTTCGTCTGAATGAGGGGTAAATTCCTTCTATCATTTAGCTGCTGTGTTTGCTGATGCTTTTCTAAATGTAAGTTATCATATTATTATCATACAGATTTTTAGTGGTAAGATCAGACCGCAGTCATTTATCTTGTCAGAGTGCTTGTTTTAACAAGAGAAATAGTCGACTTTCACTAATAACACAACATAGTTAACTTAACTTTACATACCACTGCATCCATATGAAGACGTTGTTCTGCAGGTTTGTCGTCGTCTTTTTCAAATCGCTCGCTCTGGCTCGAATACGTAACGCTTGATGGACAAGTCTTCCGTTGTTGACATTTTGTTGACGTGTGAATAAAAATGTTCTTTGAAACTATAGTAATCGTTTATCTCTTATCAAACTACAATAATGGCTGAACGCGGGGAGTTGAACCGACCGTGAACTCAGCGACCTGGAGAGCGGGTGGGGAAAGACGCAACTCCTTTTTATTTAAAGGGGACGCTTCGAAACGGGTTGCTCACAGAAGCCCATCAGAAAAGAGGTAGAAAAGGGGCCTGTTGAGCTATAATAATGTGGAATTCAGACCCAAGCATTGCAGTTATGCTTTATATAGACCACAAATGTATGATTTATAAGTAAAAATGAATGATTTAAAAGCATGATATGTACCCTTTAAGAATTATCTTATTTTTATCACCCAAAAGGTTAGAATCGAAATATAAAGCATTATTTTGCTAAATGTGTGAGACTGTCCTATTTAAGAGAGCATAGGGACTCATGAACAAACGGTTTCTTCCATTTAACAACTTTAGTCCGCTCACATCCGAATCGTTTAGGATTAACCGTGGCAGACAGCGGAGTGAGTTTGCTTAAAGTCAGCAAAATCTCACAAAAATATACAAGAGGCAATCTGCAAAAGCAGCCAAAAGTGTTTCTGACTATAGAGTCAAATTAAGTAAATTCAGTGCAAATGTAATATGGCTCATCATTCTCATGTGTTGAGCATAATGTAAACGTACTCATGCCAGAGGGACCCAAAGTCAAACTCCACACACGTATTTAAAGTGCCAAGACCCAGATAAGGAGAATAATTAGCTTTGGCAGAGACAGGAACTTCCTTTTAGCAAGTCAAATTACACAGTCTCCCCCCAACCGTTTATTTGTTGTGAAAATCCAATTCCTCGCTAATTTTGGGCCTACTTGACTTTCATGAGCACATTCTTATAAATGTTTAAAAAAGCGTCTGAATTTGATACACAGGATTCTAGATGAAAGACAAAATTAAAGTCTCGGCGGGGCAAACGCCTAAGCCTAAACAAACCAATTCATAACAACATGTGCATGAATGAAGGAATCTTAAAAGAGATGATCTGGTCAGTCATATATAATGATAATAGGCTTTATGTCGAGCGTCACGTGACCAAACCGGAAAACGGGTCTCATCGCATCCGCTTGTCAGAGAAAGTGTTAACGGCCGTAAGAACTGACTACGATATCTATGGATTTGTAAAGTAATCAGCTAACCTACCTATTTCACTTTGTTATTGGCGTTTTATTCCATTTAAATATCTAAACGTTACTGTGAAGAATAAAAAATATAAAACGTTTAAATATCAATCTGCACATGTGAGGGATATCGGTTATGCTAATCTTTATCGCTCCTTTTAAGTTATCTTGATTAAAACCGCAAAAAATTTCATGAAGCACATACAAAAGATCTGGACCGGAAGCGATGAGACCCGTTTTACAGAGAATGCGGAAGTAAGTTGTGCATAAAGCCTATTGCACCCTTTATGTAAGTCTCTCAGAAAAGCCCCTCCTCTCCCCCCCCCCCCCCCCCCCCCCAAAAAAAAAAAAATGCTATGACTTTGT
This sequence comes from Cyprinella venusta, assembly GCA_038021265.1. Classification (NCBI taxonomy): domain Eukaryota; kingdom Metazoa; phylum Chordata; class Actinopteri; order Cypriniformes; family Leuciscidae; genus Cyprinella; species Cyprinella venusta. Next base: position 13,624,186 of record CM075878.1, read on the forward strand.
TTGTTTAGTAGAAAACAATGTTTTAAAGTAAATACAGGATTTAAGCTTAACCTTAGGCATCATCATCATAATGTAAATTGACATAAAACCAAAAAGGCACAATGTAAAAAATGCTGGGTTGTTTCAACCCAAATTTGGGTCAAACACGGACAAACCCAAATGTTGGGTTAAAAATATAATTGTAAAAAAATGTACAATTGAAAGTGACAGTTGAAGTTGGGATAACATTTTATATTACATGTATAACCCAACACTTGGGTTTGTCCATATTTGGCCCAAATTTGGGTTAAAACAACCACTGATTAGAGTGCAGGTATAATGCGCATCAAAAGATTAAATCCATTAAATCGTTATTGTTGCTTAATGAATTTTCTTTTTTTAGGTAAAAATAATAAGATAAAAAGATATTTCTGCATGCTTATTGGAGATTTGAACCAATCTCAAAAAAAATGGTAATCTTTACAATACAGTTAATTAGTTAACATCAGTAAATGTACATGAAGTAACAATGAGCAATACATTTGATATGATATCAGTTAATCTTTGTTAATGTTATTTAAGAAAACTCCAGCTGTTCATTGTTTGTTCACGTTACTTCACAGTGCATTAACTAATGTTAACAAATAGAATATATCGTTTCAATAATAAATGAGTAAATGTTTAAATTAAGATTAACTATGATTATTAAATAGTGTGGGAGTATTGTTCATTCTTAGTAAATGACAACTAAGTTAGTAAACTAATGTACCTTGTTGTAAAGTGTTACCAAAAAATCAGTACATCTATAATGAATGAAACAAAAAAAAAAAAAAAAAAGACCACTTTGTAGTTTGGTAGGTCATGCTGCTGTGGTTCATCGCCATTAAAATCAAAATCGACAATTCTTGGGGATTTTTTAAGGAATATTGCCACATGTTTTATAAATGATTTATCCATGCACAACATAATTTCAATGTCCCATCATAATCTTGAATGAAAATAACTTACAGCAACATCTCTTCTCTTGAGCAACCTGTTACACACCAGATCCACCAATAGCGAACCACAACCATCCAATCAATTCCTCATGGACAATATCAAGCCCCGCCCCTAAGATCATTGCAACTTCCATTTCATGCCAACTTTACTGTAACACCCTTTGATCCACTAATCTGCCTTGTACATACTACACACAGCGGGGAAAAAAGTCACAACACCGGACTGAAATCAGTGAAGAGATCTGTTCAGCGACATTAGCAGTCGGGATGGAGCATGCGGAGACTGAGAAGAGCAAACACAACCTTACATTACCTTACATTTAATTAAACTCCAGCCTGGTGGCATCCTGCATTAGTCAGGCTGTCGAGATGCCACCCAGATAAATGAGCTGTGGATTTTTGAAACTTTGTTCATGATAACTTCTCATTTATACTGAAAGTAATTAATGCTGGCATTCAGCGCACCAGAGCCACTAATTACAGCACTGCCTCTTACACACACACACATGGTGACAAATGTGCTCTCAAACGCTCGCAAAACTGCAAAGAATCATGGGTTTGGGAGAAGATCACGCACAATTCATTATCTCTCTTAACACCGAAGAAGAAGACACGTTTTAGGAACGGGTTAAAGATGTTTTTTTACATCTTTAAAGAGTTAAAGAGCTGCTTTGCAAACATGCTGACGCCTTTGCCTTGTTGAATAATCTTGTGGTCCATCAAGCATATAAAGACGTTTCTTTGTGGAATGAACAACACTTACAACACTTGTTTCTTGTGTCTCTGGTGTAAATGCAGCTATCGCTGATGTAACAAGACAGGAGAAATGTGTGGAAATATGGATATTTTTTATTGGTTTAGTGAATTCAAATATGTAATTAGTTATATAATTTCAATTATTTTAGCTGAGAGAGAATTTCTTCCACTTGCAAAGGAAAAACTGGCATCTAACACTGGATCATTATTGTCAAATCATTATAAATCGAATTGGAATCTAATCAAGAAGATTAGAACATATTCAGGGAATGGGGATTATATAATGTCTTTATATCTCACACACAAATTCGCCATTCAAACCGACCTGCAGATATGTTAGCTGGATGGTTTGATTTTATTATTTTTATAATGAGTTGGATGGGGCGAATTTTAACAAGCTGTATCCACAATCAATCTGGAGCACAGTCTTCTTTCAGCCAACCTGATTTTAATGATCACTTTCTGTGTGACAGACCAGTTACACTTCACATGGAGCAATGAGGGGAAAGGGCTGATCTGACACAGGAAATTAACTCCTTATTTGAGTGTAGACCCATGACTGAAAGTATGTCGCTTAATAGCTTAATTGCATGACAAATTGGTAAAAAAAAGGGAGGGGGGGGGGGGTGTCATTGTGCAATCATAATTGAAAGGATGATAAATGGCACTGGAAATTTGAGTCAACAGTTGTAGATAAATGTCCGGGACAGTGTCTCCTTTTACAACCAAACCCCGGCATTGTCAGCACACTATTTATTAGCTCAACTCACAAATGTCAAATCTATATACTGTGCAGTGTCACTAGCGCTTACTAGTCGTTTTTCACCGCTGCGATCATGGCCTCTGGAATCCCAGATAAACGGGTCATCATCTCATCCGGGGCTGGCTCCTTCATCTCTGAGGTCAAAGAGCTTATTACCTCTCGGAGAGCTTTATAAATAACAGTACTCCAAAAGAAACAAATAAATAAATAACAAGAAAGAAAAATACTGCTGAAGAATGAGTAGACTTCTCTCTTCAAAAAGTATCAATTGCTTTTTTCTACTCATGACCTTCCACAAAATTATTGCAGTCAGTGGCAAGTGACATACACTGTAAAAATGTTTTGTAGGGTAACAAAATATATATATTTCATGCTAGATTATGACGTCAGGAGGCCCTGAGCACGAACACCACCTCACATGTGCTTACAATTTATTATCTGGTCTTTTGGAGAACCATACGCCTACACAAGCACAGTCAGGTTTATATAATACAATATTGTTCTTTTAAAGGGATACTTCACTTTTTTGGAAATAGGCTCATTTTACAACTCCCCCAGAGCTAAACAGTTTGGTTTTACCATTTACGAATCAATTCAGCTGATTTTCTGATATTTAGAAGAATATCAGTATATCCAGACAATTTCTGGTCTCATTGACTTGGTATATATTTTTTTTCTTACAATGGAAGTCAATGACACCAGAAACTGTCTGGTTACTCATATTCTTCTAAATATCAGAAAATCGACTGAATTGATTAGAAAACGGTAAAACTCAACTGTTTAACTCTGGGTGAGTTGTAAAATGAGCCTATTTCCAAAAAAGTGGAGTATCCCTTTAATGGCAGAATTTTAACTACTATAGAAAAAAAACCCTGCTTTATATCATTCAAGAAATTAAGAAATTCAGCTTTATTTTGTACATGTTTCAATATCTTTATGTAGATCTACAAATGCCATAAAATCTCACTGTATACTGACATGTAGGCCTTCTGAATTAAACGAGGAACTTTGTAAAGTTGTTCGCTTGCTATTTATTTAGCGAGAAGCCTACTCGAACACCATCCTCATTTTCTGAACGCATTTATTCCTGAAGCAGTCAAGCGCTTTGGTGGCCGCGTGAACTTGTTTTCTGTCAGGTTGGAGTGTTTCCGCTTGTTGAAACGAAGCGATTTAGTTTTCACCGCGTGAAAAAAAACCCACGTGAAATATGATATCTGTATCATACAGGATTTAATGACACTGACGTATAGCCTACTGTACGAGAGACCGAACCGAACAAACTGAACACAACGTGAAGTTCATCACAACAAACTCAATCCACACCAAAAGAGCATCATGTAAAACACACAAACAACTATATAAACCGCATCACAAACACTTCAACAGCTAATTAAAATAAAACAGAAACTGTTGCCTCACCTGATTTGTTGTCCAAGAGGAGTGTGTTCCTGAACGCCATTAAAGAAACGTTTTCTCTCCAGCTGGCGTTGTACATCCATTAAAGCAAACGAGTTTATTTTCCTTTTAATAGATCCGCTTGGCTGTGGTTTTATTGTGTCTATGGTGAATTGTTTTAAACTTGCTGGCTTGTTATGTCTATTCATGTTCCCTCACCTAGTGCTGAGCTTCGTTTGTTATTTTGCAAATAATGCAATAACTGCCAAATCAACAAAAAATTAAAGGGACAGTTCACTTTGAAATACATTTTTGGTATGTTTTAGCTTACCCTCAAGGGCATCCACAATGTAGTCTTTCCGCAGTAGTAGCTATGAATTTTGATATTTTTTAGGTCAAAACGTTCTTGTCTGTTAGTCATATAATGCAGGTCTATGGTCACCACATCAAAGGGCATGCACAGAGAAGTCCAAATTAAACATGACTCTAAATGTAAGTAGGCCTACACAATGATTGCCTAAGACACAAAACGAGCGGTTTGTGTGAGAAAACAGTATTTATATCGTTTTTACCTCTTGTAACCACAGCCTGAGGGCGCGGAAACAAAGACACCTAAGTCTTGGATGCCCTTGTAAGCAAAAACAGCTAAAACATACCAAAACATACCAAAAATTAATTTCAAATTGAATTATCCCTTTAACAAAAATAAATGTGCATTGTTTGCTTATCAGCACCCACTGCAGTTTTTATTTATGTATTTTTTATTCATGTGCTGAAATTAAAATAACTTCCCGTTTCTCTTGCAGCCACTTGCAAAATCTTTTCCTTGATGACATGTTTACAGGGAACCTGTCACTCAAATGAGATCAACCAAAGGCAATTCAAACATCCAATCAATTCCCCATGGACAGAATTTGCAATTTTTTTTCTTGTTCCAGAAGCCAATTCACTCGGATATACTTCACAGTAGGGAAGACTAGACAATCGCAACTTCCTTTTAATGCTGACTTTAACAGTTAAAAAGTGTAGTTTGTTTTTTACAGTGAAGTGGCTCCTTTTTTGAAAAGTGCAGTGTGATTTTTACAGTGTGACGCCTGTCGCTCAGAGTTCAGGGCGAGTCGGGTCACTCATAAATCATTAATGTGGCTTCTTCAGATGTCTCTGTCTCTGGGCTCGACGTGGCCGCTGGTGATTTGTGACATTAGAGCAATGTGCATCCTCAGATACTCCTTCCTCTATATCACAAGACAACCTGAGCTGGAGCGAATCTCAAAGACAGTGACCCGCTGTCACAGAGCTTATCTACTGGTTAATTGCACACATTGATAAGGTATCAAAAATGGTGAATATCCTCAAGGAACTAAGATAAGAGCTATTCTTAAAGTGTTTGTGCTGTTATCAGACGAGCAGAATTATTGTAATCAAAAACTGAGCAAATAAAATAAAAAAAAAGATCAACAGACATTTATTTTTTGTGTTTTCCCCATTCACTTCAGAGTGATACAATGTTGCACTGCAGTATTATTAGGCCTATGCTATTCTTTTTTTTTTTTTAGAAATTGGTTATCAGTTATGAATCTGAGCCACCACCCACTGTCTTGTTTTGCTGTGTTATTGTAAATTTAATGCATTGCATTCATCTTTAATGTGATAAGATTTTGTCATGTGTTAAATGATTACAGTGAGTGCAGCTGGCCAAATTAACCCATGCATGTAAGCAGGGGCTCAAATTAACAGTCGCAAAGTGCCAAATATGAGTTGATCATTGCTAGAGAGTATGTGAAAGTGTCAATCGCCAGTTGGCTGGTAACATTTTTTGCTACCAGTTTTTTATGTTTTATGTTACCAGATTTTTACAGTATTCTAACAATGTTATGAGATGCTCGGGACAGTTGCCTGGCCAGTGGTGCATCATCACGAAAGTTTAAGCGTTGCCAATTGAAATATTCAAGCGGATGAAGAAGCAAAAGAGAATCGATTCACACTGAAGCACATGCACATAAATCTGAAACGTATGTGTAGCTATAAGTATGGATCCGTGCAGCTCTTAAAGTGACCGCAGCCTAATAGTCCTACACTCTCAGAAAAAAAGGTACAAAAGCTGTCACTGCGGCTGTACCTTTTCAAAAGTACCTAAAGGGTGCATATTGGTACCTTAATGGTACATATTTGCACCTAAAATGTACATAATAGCACCTTAAAATGTACATTTTAGAACCTAAATGTCCATATTAGCACCTAAAATGTACGTATTAGCACCTAACATGTACATAATAGCACCTAAAATGTACATATTAGCACCTACATGTCAATATTAGCACCTAAAATGTACATATTAGCACATAAATGTCAATATTAGCACCTAAAATGTACATATTAGCACCATGTGCATAGTAGCCCCTAAAATGTACATATTAGCACCTAAAATGTCCATATTAGCACCATGTGTAGCCCCTAAAATGTCCATATTAGCACCATGTGCATAATAGCCCCTAAAATGTACATATTAGCACCTAAATGTCCATATTAGCACCTAAAATGTCTGTATTAGCACCATGTACATAATAGCACCTAAAGCACCTAAATGTCCATATTAGCACCTACAATGTCCATATTAGCACCTAATAGCACCTAAAATGTACATATTAGCACCTAAAAGTCCATATTAACACCTAAAATGTCCATATTAGCACCTACAATGTACACAATGCACCTAAAATGTACCTATTAGCACCTAAATGTCCATATTAGCATCTGAAATGTACCTAATAGAACCTTATTGTCCATATTAGCACATAAAATGTCCATTAACGCCTAAAATGTAGGCTACATATTAGTACCTAAAATGGACAAAAGTTTTCCCTTTTGAAAAGGTACAGCCCCAGTGATGGCTTTTGTACCTTTTTTCTGAGAGTGTACTGTGTTTTAATGTTAATCAAACAACAAAAGAACAATCACTGACTTCTCTGAATAACTTTTGTTACTTTAATAAGGACGAATCTATTTTTCATGGCTGGTATATTTTCTTAAGTCACTGGCCATTGTCGGGTTATGCAAGTTAGTTTGCTCTTTGTGTAAATTTGTTCAAAGTCAGCCTAAAATCGGAAGTTGTGATAGTCTTGTCTTCCCTACTGTGATGTATATCCAAGTGAGATGGTGTCAGGAACAAGAAAACTAAAGTATTGGGCAGGGCTTGATTTTGTCCATGGGGAATTGATTGGATGGATTGCTATTGGTGGATCTCATGTGATTGACAGGTTGCCCCGCCTTCACGCTAGTAAACACATCATCAGAAAAGAGAAGTCCCTGCAAGAGAGAGGGGCGGTTATTTTGATTTAAGATGATGAGGCACAATATTTTAGCACAAATAAATCATTCATATTAAATACTACAATATTCCAAAAAAAGGGGGAAAAAAATAATAGCCAATTTTTATTTCATGGTGACTTAAAATATGCCAGCCTGAGACTTTCATCCTTATTTGCTTTTATAAAGTTAACATTTTAGAAAGTCCTTTCTTGCCACATTCACTGTTAGTTTGGGTTGCCAACAATATGCATTGTTAATAGTTCAATACAAATAAATGGAATTAAAATGAGGGTGTTCTAGGTCAAGGCAACAGCTCTGGCCAAGTTTTACCAGCTCAAAATTAATATTCATAAATGATTTATATTGTTGTTCATTGCACAGTGTTCTACCTCTCCAGAGCTGCCAGGTGATCATTACGGCCTGAGTGAAATTAGCTAGTCTTCTGCAAAGTGGAAAAAGGAAGAAGTAAAATAATAATAATTCTGAAGGGCACTGAACAGGGTGCATTGTGAGAAACGGCACCTTCGAACGCCTGCACAGCCGGACAAAGGTCAGCCAAGTAGCCGTGTTTCACTAAGATAAAGCAGTGACCGGCGTACATAATCATCCTGTTATGATAAAGCCCATTGTGTACAATTGTCCATTGTGATTTAAATTATTAAAAGGCTGGAGGCAGGAATATCTTCACTTGCACTCGAGGAGGCAAAACACTAAGGGATCTCAAAGTTATTTCTTCTTATCTGGGAATGGGACAATGTCCTCACCGTCCTGCGAGTTGAGTTATGTACAGCGCAGAAAGCAAAAATAACCAGAAGAACAATATTAGTTTCTGTTTTGATTTTGCTAGCCTGTGACAAGCTTCATTTCTTAATTGGTGTTTTGCGTGGGATAATTGCCCACAACCAGAACTCACTGCAGTTTCAGTGTCAAAAGCAGACCAATCTTTAACATTTGCCTGGGGAAAGAAACATTCTGTTTTAATTTATGTTTTACTTTGAATTTAGAAGTTCAAGTACACCCAAACCAGCGCATATCTCCACCTCAGATGACCTGAAAGTGGCATATAGGTTGAAGATGTTTGATATTCAAGGAATTCCTCCATCTTTGACTGAATATAGTTTACATGCAAAAAGCGACCTCTTTGGCTGATAGATAATCAAACTGCTCAACAAGGGCACAGCGCTGATGAAAACTAAGCAAGGGAGGGGAAAACATCATTGGCCTTGGGTGCTTTACCTTCAAATCAAGGCTTCATGTCATGTCTTGCTATATTGAGAAGTTTAAAGGCAGTAGCCAATGGGCAGAAAGAAGCGGGGTTGATTTAATCGCTCAGTTGGGAACAGAAATATGTTTGTCTATCATTGATTTGTCCAAAACTGTTATCTACACAAAGATAGACATGCCCGAGGCCAGTCTGAGACTCTGAGTAGGCTACTTGACCACTAGTAGAGATGAGATCGTTGTGCCCGTCAGCCGAGATTCTCTTCTGATTGTGATATTCTCACTTTCAGATCATGTAATCTGTCCACTGGCCTCAAGCAGCTGAACTTAAAGGGATAGTTTACTTTGAAATTAATTTTTGATATGTTTTAGCTTACCTCAAGGGCATCCAAGATGGCGGCGTCTTTGTTTCTGCAGTATTTTCAGTTTTGACATTTTTCGGTCAAACCGGTGTTGTCTGTCAGTCCTCAGGGAATGTGAGGCACAGAGCATGCATAGAGAAGTCAAAATTAAACATGATTTAATAACTCGCAAATGTAAGTACACACTGATGGCCTAAGACATGAAACGAGCGGTTTGTGTGAGAAAACGAACAGTATTTATATTGTTTTTACCTTGTGTAATCACAGTCACGTGCAAGTGATTTGAATCAGTTGTGCAATGTCCAACTGAAGGAGAATGTTCCTTAACCTTAACCTTTAGGGAAAGTTCTAGGAACGTTCTGGGAACCAAAAACTAACATTCCCAGAACCTAAATTTGTTTGCTGGGCTTTCAAATAATTGATCCAATTATCACGTCATTCCAGCCAGCTGTCGGTAATCAACATGTCTATCCAATCAGCTTGAGTTGGAGACCTATATACTCATTTGACAAACCAATGTCCCTCGACAGTTTTTCAGCATCCATCCACTTCACATTCACCTGGTTACTTCTTAACCAGCAATACAGGGGAGTAGCCTACTCCGGGTTTGGGCCAAATATTCGAGCTCGGAGTCCTCTCCCTGGACAACACGCGAAATATGCAGAGAAGGCTTCCATTTATTCTAACGTATTTGTAAGTGTGAACTAGTGGGTAACGCTTCCTTTTACAGTCCAGTTACCCACTATGTACTTACTTTAGTAACTACAATTACTGGGTAATAACTTGTACTAACCCTGAACCTACCCCTAAACCTACCCCTGTTCCATGTACTTAGCTTATATTAGCCAGTACTTTCTAGGTAAGTAAGTGTAAGTACACTGTAAGTACTGTACTGTAAAAGGAGGCGGTAGTGAACTCGCATTAAAGCGTTGGAGACGATGAAGCTCCTCCATCCAGAGACAAGACACTCAGACTCAGACAGTTCCCACAGTGATCAGAGGTCTTCAGACCCACATCCACTGCGGTCAGGACCTTTCCTCAAGCTGAGGATGGGCTTTGACTCTGAGGGTGAGCTAGTGGGACAGAAGGTCATGAACGCTGCACCTGCCACTGTAAGAGCCGGATGTCAAAGGTGTGTTTTCAATGGAATCAACATGTGCACAAAACCCAATCACACGGAGAGAAGTCATCGCGCGCGCACTTTCTTATGTGACTAGCCATTATTCACCGAAAAATATATTTCATAACAAGATCAAATAGAATGGTTAAACTATATAAAAATATACAATTTTATGGATATATTTTTTTATAATTCACTGAAGTTTGCTCAACTCATATTAATAATAACAAGTTTATATAGTATATATTTAAATTATAAACTATAAAACAGTTATACACACACACACACACACACACACACACACATATATATATATACACACACACACACACACACACACACACACACACACACACATATATATATATATATATATACTATATAGGCTGTGCAAAAGTTAATTGCGATTAATCGCATCCAAAATAAAAGTCTGTGTTTACATAATATATTTGTGTGTGCTGCTGTATATAATTATTTTGTAAATATAAATACCTATGGATGCATGTATATATTTAAGAATTATTTGCGCTTAAATTCTGTAAATATATATAAATACATAATCTATATTATATAAATATAAATATTTTATTTATGAATAACACATTTTCTTAAATATATACATGCATGTGTGTGTATTTATATACAAAATAATTATATACAGCACACACAAATATTTTATGTAAACACAGACTTTTATTTTGGATGTGATTAATCGCAATTAATTTTTGCACAGCCCTAATATATATATATATATATATATATATATATATACAGTTTTTTTTTCAAATAAAATACAGATCATTGGAGAAAATGCTTATGTTTAATTCAATAAGTTGCCTGCCGCATCTTGCAACTGCTTCTACAGCATTTTTTTCTCAGTGTTTACACATTAAACTATATTTTAGGAATTTTTTTTTTTTTTTACTGGAATTAGCTAAACTCATAATCTGTAAGAGCTTTGAGATTTCACATGCCAGCTGTCAGGATGTAACCCCTTTCTTTGAATATTTGAAAACACAAGTCTAAGATACAAGATAAGACTGAATCCTGCCTTGAATGACTGTATATAACAAGCCTTTAACCAAGCACTATTGGACCGTGATCAATAGCAGTTCCTCAGGCACAGCACTGAGAGGTCAGAGGTTACGTTCGGTGTGTGTGTCGAGACACGGCGAGCACAGGGACTACAATCCTCTGACTAAAGTTGATCAACCGTCAAAAGGTTAGACCAGCTCTCCTGACTGAACAGAATTATCAATAGATCTAGCATCAAAATGACAGGGAAATTCAAATTTTCTTTAAATAAATTAATAGACAAGCTAACCCATGTACATAACTCATTTGTGCAATCTGCATGTATGTGTGGATTGATTAAATTGCTTATATTCTTCTATTGTAAGTTTCTTTGGAAAAAAGCATCTGCTAAATGCATAAAAGTGATCAAAAGTGGCAGTACATACATTTACAATGTTACAAAATATTTCTAATCCAGATAAATTAAAAACAAATGTTTCTTGAGCATCAGATCATCATATTAGAGTGACTTCTGAAGGATCACGACACTGAAGACCTTTACTAAGGTATAAATATATATATATATATATTTTTTTTTTACTAAAAAATGAGTTTAAATGGAAATATTACATTTGACAATATTAATGCATTTTTTTGTTCAAATAAATGCAACCATAGAGAGCAGAATTAATCAAATTAAGAAATGATTACAAACTACAAAAATTTGAAAGAAAACATTCTGCTGATACACAATAATGTACACAGATAATTGCTAAAATGTTTTATTATTTTATTATTATCATTATTATTATCATCGTCATCATTATTATTCAAGTTTAGATGTAACAGACATCTTTGCCATCTTTATTGAATCTGTTCGCATGTAAAAACCTACCACACACAAAAAAAATGAAAGACAGAAAAAAACAAAAAGTTAAGGTGGCAGCTGAAAAAAAAAATGAATATCCTAAAATCATCATCTATGCACTTTATATGCAGCAAGTGTAAAAACAATAACATTCTAAGAATAATGGTTAAAACATTTACATATTTATGCCCTTCACCTTGACCAAACAAGCTTCCAGGCGCCATCAAATACTCCTTGTGTTTCAATATTGCTAAGACCTTCGAACAGCGGCAAGATCTCGTTCATTTATTATAATGCAGTACCTGTACTTAGCATGCTAATAACACATCTCATCTTTCTTTTGCAACAGAGTAACTGAAGTGCAAGCATTAACATTTTCAAATTAAAATGAACATTTAGAGACAAAAAAAAATGCATGTTATTTAATACCCAACTGCATAAATGGTTTGTTGAAAAGCGACGGTTTATAATGATTTCAGTTGTCTTTAAGAGGCATTCGCAGTTAAGCAGCGTTGTAAGGCTAGTTTCGGAGAAAGATGGAGAGAGCAAATGAGACGTTCTGAGTCTCGATCTCTCCTCTTTTCCCCAGTTCATATAAATAATATCTGTCTGAGTAAGTCAGAGCAGTGACTCACTGAACCTGTGGCCATGAGGAGCAGTGAACAAAACACAAAGTTGCAAGCAAACAAACAGAATCTGAAATGATATTTCCCCCATTTTCAAATAAATGAGCTCATTATTACTCGTCCACTCGACTCCACGTGATGAACATTGCAAAAGGAGCGTAAACCAAAGTACAGCTGGGTGAAACAACAATATAAATAACGTTACGCCTCTTTGAGACGACTGCCACGGAAAGGCACCAGAAACACCTGCAGTTATTGAGTTTCGTCAACACAACAGAATCATTTCAACTGCTCTTTAGAATTAAAGGTGGAACGATAAATTTAGACTGGCAGAAAGTTATTATTCTTATATTATAGAGCACTGGCTCCAACAAAAGGACCAAATGAAGCGGCTTCCCTTGAATGTTCGCAGGAGAAAAATACAGGAAGACTTCAGTCCAATACAAGAAGCTTCTTCATCAACTACAGAGCACATGTACACGGAGCTTGGAATGAATAGTGCCCTTAAAGATAAACAAACATAGTACTTTCGTTTAATATTCCACCTTTGGAGGAAAGGAAACTGAATTGTCTTACTGTTTTCGTGGAAAAAAAAAAGAAGAGAAAAGTTCAGGCGTTGCTTCATTACGTCGTTTGCTACATTTGCAAATGTAAACGTTTGTCAGAGCCAAACTCCAGGCCCTTATTCAGATGCATATCAACATCTCATGTAGAAAATACTTTGTACAATATATCAGGCACTGATAATGTGATTTTTACTATTAACAACCTAGAAAAAAAATAGGTTTGTATTCCTTCCCAAACTTCTAGAGTAATAAGAATTGCATCCCAGCAACTAAGGCAGCAGCTTTAAAGTCCCGATGGAAATCTGTGACAAGAAAAACATGTAGTATGTTAACTATAAACTATATTACGCCATACACATTCCCTGAGGATGCTGGATGTCTGTTTGTTTCCTACACTGAGCCACACAGGCAGAAACACATCCTCATTTTCATCAGAACCAGGTAAGAGAACATTTCATAAATCGAGTAGATGTACCTTGCTTGCTGAACTGCCTTGCACGACTGGACTAACGAAAATATATCTCGAGTAGCTACATGTACCGATGTCTTCAAAAAGTCATTAAAGGGATACTCCACTTTTTTTGGAGGGAATAGCTCATTTTACTACTCCCCCAGAGTTAAACAGTTGAGTTTTACCGTTTTCAAACACATTCTTTTCTGATACTTAGAAGAATATCAGTAACCAGACAGTTTCTGGTCTCATTGACTTCCATAGTAGGAAAAAAATATACTATGGAAGTCAATGAGACCAGAAACTGTCTGGTTACTGATATTCTTCTAAATATAAAAAAAAAATCGGCTGAATTTATTCGAAAACGGTAAAACCCAACTGTTTAACTCTTGGGGAGTGGTGAAATGAGCCTTTTTCCAAAAGAAAAGTCGAGTATCCCTTTTAAAACTGTGCGTGTCCCACAGAAACGCTAGCATTAGGCACCTTGATCCGTCTTGGCACATTGGATTGGTTGTGCTGGGACTCATTGGTTGGAGGGTTCGGCGCTGGCCTCGGGGACGGCCCGGTGGAGGCCTCGCTGGATGTGGGTTGTGAAGTCGTATTTATCGGAGCAGGAGTGCAGACAGATGCTGCACTGGAAGGGCCCACTCTCCCCGTGGCAGCTCATGTGTAGGGCGTACAGGACCTCGTCCAGGAACACGATCCCACAGTGGGCGCATTTACTCGAGAGCTCGTCTTGCGTGGCCTGATCCACCTTCTCCGGTTTGGGGGTTTGGGAAGCAGGGTGTTCCTCTTCGGGTTCCTCCGTCTCGGACACAGGCGACGCTCGTTTCTCAGCGGCGGGGGTCCCGTTGGGCGTCGGACTGGGTTTGGAATGTTTCATGGCGAGGTCGAGAGGCGTGTCGTTTTCCGGACCGGATGGGGTCGGAGGGGGGAAATGAGGAGGTAAGCTGAAGGCAGGGTAAGGCACGAAGCTTTGGCACGGATTGGAAAGGCCGGCTACAGGGCTCAGGTAGTGGCCCGGGTTACCCGGCACTGACATCTTGTACTTAGTCCAGAAGCGCAACCAGTCCGACTCATTTTGCAGGTCGTTGTGGAGGAAGGGGAGGCTGAAGAACGGGTACTGGTACTTCTCAATGGGACTCCCGGGAGGAGAGTAGCTGGCCTGCTTTGACGGGCGCATGTACTTCTCGATGGGACTGCCCCGTTCTGAGCCACCCTTACCGTCCCCGACGTGGGGACCCGATGCAAGCCCGTTCCCCTCGGCCCCTCCATCCGCAGGACTCTTGTGCATATGCAGCGGCGGCATGCGCTTGTGGATCTCCAGCGTCTGGTTGACGAGGAACGCGTGAGTCGAGAGGGGGCTAGGGTGATTTTTGGGTCCTGAAGGAGCATAAGACTCATATTTGGCCAGCTGGGATTGGGCCTCGGAACGTGATAATGACCCGTCGGATCCAGGCTCCTCCGTCCTCCTCTCTAACGGGCTTCCGTTGAGACGCTCCTCGCTGTTGACCCGCTGCTGTTTGGACCCCACCTGCTCCTGCGGGACGGGCTCAGGGTTCAGGCGCTTGCGTGTCCGTCGACGGATGATCTGCTCGCCGTTGTTTTGCTTGATAATGTTCAGCGGTCTGGGGGTCTGAAAAAGAGGCAAGTTGTGGATGAAATTATGTAACAATTCATTATACAGTTAAAAGATGTTTAACCCTTTTTTTGTCAAATTAATAGTATAATTCCATCAATTTTAATTGAGCGATCCTTACATATTATGAATAAACACTTTGAAATGATTAAAAAAAAATAGAGCTTAATAAAACATTTTGTACAAATCTTAATGGAATGTTTGTATGATTCGTATTTAATATTTTTATATATATATATATATATATATATATATATATATATTAAAGATTTATATAAAATGCTTTATGAGGCTATAGTTTTCTTAATTCATAATATGAAAGGATTATTCAATTCAATTTGATGGAATTTTACTATTAATTGACGTGTAAATATCAAAAAAAGGCTTAATTTGTTTCAGTGTATTTATGAATTATTAGATATTTGTTGGAATTGATGTCAATGACATGATTGTCATTTTTCGGATCTATAAATGTATTCAAATATTAACAATAACATTTTGAGGAGAGGAATAAAGTGAAAAATAGCTTGATATAATGAAGACAAAAAAATCGAGCGGGACAATCAAACCTGGCGTTTGGCATTATCTAATTAATAATACATTCTATTTGAAAAATAAAATATTTTTACCTAAAAATATATTTATATATTATTGATCTAAATAAATAAATAAATATATTAAATATAAATAAATATATTTATATATTTTTAGGTATATATATATATATATATATATATATATATATATATATATATATATTTATAAATAAATTTTAAAACCATTTTGAGATTAATTACAAAGAGTGTACAGTTTTTAATTATCATTTACTTGCTAGATACACCGCAATCATCAAAACAACAATACATATTAAAATGTATAAAGTCGCATCCAGCGAGTCTATGTTAAAAAAGTTAAATTTTAATACTTTTTTTCGATGCTTTTCGGAATGTTTTTTTTTTTTTACAACCTCCATGAGTGTGAACCAAACAAGCAAATCCTCACAAGTGTGTGTGAGACTGAACGAGACTCATTTAATGCCTCATAAACAGGTCTCTGATCTAATATTGTGATTTCAGTCAAATGATTCGTCCCTTCTGGGACTCACAGGACACACTCCTGTAATTATGCCGGTTAGCCTAATAATCTGCCATCAAATCACTATTAATTACAGCGTTATTTTCATCGCCAAGCTCCAAAAATCAAGGAAGTACGACGAGTCCACGAACACAAATGATGATTTTCAGCTCGACTACTAGAAAGAGACAGAAATCGACGAGTGGAATCGTTATCAATTGTGCTACTTTACGAGAAAAAGCCCGAGGTAACCGTATGTTCCTTCTCATTTCTCACCCTCCACGTCTACTCTAAAATGGAAACTGCTGTGGTTGGAGAGATGTGAGATATGCATATTTCCTCTGGTGGCAGACCTGCAACGGGAGGGAATAATGGAGCACTTGTCTGTAATCTATTTTCCTGACTCGAGATCCTGTCCTGGTAGGCAGTGGCTCGGGGGAAACTTCGGCAAGGTGACGCAACTCATCTAGTCTCTGCTACACTGCCAGACACATTCTTCCAAGCCAGAGATCACCCACGATCACCCAGAGCCAGAGATAATTGGCAGAGAAGCCCCGTCGCCCCCCTCCACCCCTCCACCTTCCACTGCTGGTCGACTCTGAGGTCGAGGCACGTCCGGGGAATCAATCATGTTAGATCGCCGTTTGCCTTTGTAGCTGGGATGAGGAAAGACGGCCTTGGGATGGCTAAGTGTTTCAGAATGACAGAAGGAACATATTTCTCTGCCACCCTTTAAAAGCTGTATGAAAAACATTATTTATGCAAAAATGTAGGCCGGCTGAATCTCGCCTTTGGCTCCGCACCAGATGTTCTAGGGGAAGATGCATATTTTCAAGAATGTCTGACCACTGGGGGCCAGAGTTAAAGCTAAAACAAATCTTTCTGTGTTGCTTAACTTCAGGAGGGTGTTAAAATGCAAGCGTCAGGCCGGCTGTCTGTCTGAAGAGAGGACGGGTTAAACGGCAGATAAAGAAAGAGTGCCCTCTACTGCTCGACCCTGTCAGGCCTTCCCTGCACAGGACAGAGCGGACATCTCTTCTGTCCAACTTTGGATAATTCCTTTTTTTTAACTGGACATTGCTTGATTTATCAGTTCTTGGGTTTTCTGTGTCAAATATCAAACAGAGACATTAAACATGTAATAAAGCCTTTGATTACATCTACTTACTACAAAACAACTGAGAAATGGGGGGGGGGGGGGAATGTGCATGACATTTTTTGTATATATACAGTACACTGTATATAAATACATATTTTGTGATTATATAGCTAGTCAGCAAGCTTGGCTGTCTCAGAGCTAAAGTCTCATGTGTGAAACAGAGAAAAGAGGGTTTTTTTGAAACATTGAAAGGTATTTAATGCTCAAATGAGCTAGAGGATCCGTCTCGAACGCGCTGTGTGTGAACAAAGCCTTTCTGCTATTCCAGATTTTTGATTTATTTCTATCTTTTGGGCTTTGTGGTTCCAGCGGGTGGTTAGAGTTCAGAACTTTAAGAGAACGCTGAACATATTCTTTCTAGAAAAGCATCATGCCGGTGAGTTTAATGTCGGGCATTGACACACGGCTCCGGCGCATGTCGGGTCCCATTATTAGAAGATAAAATCTGAGAGACATTTATTATTGCAATGTGTTCTGGCATGAGGAGTCCAGACCTCCATTTAGGGCTCTCTACAGTGTGCTTTTATGAGGTGCTATTATGAAATGATTTCTGCACAGCATATAAAAGGTTTTATTCAAAAGTATAAAAATACTACTGGAAACCGACTGCCAGGCTGACATGAAGGACACCGTCTCCGGCGTTACAGCGCCATCGCTGAAACACTCAATCGATTATTTATCAAACCAAGAACCTGAAAGACTGCAAGACATTTTCTACTAAACAGCCCTGGCGTCTTCCCTCGGCTCTGCGAATCAAACGACTGAAGATGACTCAGCAGAAACCAGAAACAGAAACATCACGCGAACAAGTCCTGCATCCAATCCGCAGTGTTTCGAGGGATCCTGAGGGCTTGGAGAGACGTCTCTACATCTTGTTTATTAGCTTCTAGTGGAGTGTGACGTGTACACAACCTGATGGTCCACTGCAGAAGCTACTTTACAGTAAAACAACATAGAGAAGACTGTCCATTCAGTCCATCATCTCACCGCAGTTTAAGTATCATCAAAGATGAGAACTCAGAACTAATAAAATACAGATCCATATATGCTTTTGCTAGTTTTGTAGACAAGCCAAGGGAAATTCACCAGTACTAGATGTAATCATCGTACAAATGTGATTACAAAAAACAAAAACTCTCTTTCAATTGAAGCACATGAAGAGGAGAATCAGCCCTCATTAATGGATTGAAGGTTTAAGGCCATAACCGATTACATCAAATATTCCACAACCAATGATTATTATGAATTTCCTTTATTAACGTTCTGGATTGTCTACATTCTTCCAATACGGTCATAGTCATCTTGCCATTTTAAAATAATACGATCAAGAAGATCAGTGTGACTTACAATATTTTCTGTCGGCAATCATCTTTCAAATGCATGACTCATTCTTTCCTGGGATCATTTAAACGTTATCAGTGGTTTCCATGTCACTTCGGTATAGCCTAGGCTCTGGAGAAACACTACACATGCCTCAACCTCACTAAATACAACATATGGGTATTGGAGCAATAATGAAAATGCTGAATTATTATTATTGTACACTGTAAAAATGAATGTGCTTTATCTAATAAAAAAAATTGTGGCAAGAGATTACAAGCAATATTATTAATTCAAATTAACAATAGAATTGAGTAATAAAATTAATTCCTTAAAAGTTAACTATTTAAAATGAGTAAACCTTTTTTAAAAAAGTACATTTAAGTCACCATTATGGTGATCAGTGTTTTAGGTTTTAGTGTTTTAGAAAGTTTTTTGCCTTCAGTGATTCTGCTTGTTAACATCAGGTGTCTTCAATGTTGGCAATTTAAAATAAGAGTTAAGGGGCCCTATCTTGCACCCGGCGCAATTGACTTTATACACAAACGCATGTCTCATTCCTATTTTGCACGCGCGCAAAGCCGGATTTTTTATGGAAAGCCAAATGGGTCAAATTTCGCCACTATCCAAACGCGTTTCATATTCTAAACACCGGTGTTTACGCCGTTCAAGACGAAAAGACGCCGCAAATTACGGCGTACTATGGTACAAACGCCGCAAAATACGGCGTTTACAAAGCAAATTCGCCGTCATTTTCGTCGTTTTTTTATCCAGCCAATGACGCCGTTTCTGACGCCGCAGGCCATCCACAGTGCGCCGTTATTTGCGGCGCTTCTGTCTGACAAAGACGGCGTAAAAAGCGGCGTTTTGTATAATATTATAATCGGCCCCACCCTTTTCTTCAAAGTTCAGCCCATCTAATGAAGTAACGTTAGGTGGAAAGACATTTGTAGTAGATTGTCGATCTGAATAGCGATCCGTCTTTAAGGTTCTGTTTTTGGAATGTTATCATATTTTTATTTCTTCATTGGGCACGTGTAGGCTATCGCCTTTTCCCTTTATTGAATGTAGATATGTATGCTAGTATGATTTTAGCCTCTATAATGCTATTTTAAGCACGCATGCTTGGCCATAATGTAGCGGGTACACAACGCGCATACACTGATTCTCTCATCAACATAGATGCAGTAGTTTTTGTTTTTGCAAATCATACATTATAACAAGGAAAAAATATTAACACATGAGGGAAATCATTGTGGTTTACATGAAGATGAAAAAACCGAATTACCCATTTCTTAAGGCTAATTGTAGGCTAGTACTAAAGGATCAGACCTGTTTGCCCAATAGTGGCAAGAAACATACGTATAGGCTATAATGTTTAACCGACGCTGATGTGCTAGAGTTTCTCCCATCCCCACACAACGTCACTTCTGTCTATCACTGTCCTGACAAGAACGTCGGTCTCATCGGCTGTGAACACTCCTGGCGCGCGCCTGGTAAATCCGCAGTTATAATAACAATCCGTCATGCAACATGCGCACCTGTTCTTAAAGGGTATGTTGGATGGCGCTCGGATTGGTTTATTTCACGTTACGCCCAAACCACACCTATGAATAATGAAGCTACTTCTGACCAACCTCTTTTAGATTTGCGCCAGGCGCAAGAGGCATTTATCCCGCCGGGAAAATAGCAACAGCGCCGGGACCCGCCCACAAAGTTACTTGCGCCATGCGCTTTGACACTTGCGTTTCAGATCGTTAAAATAGGGCCCAAAGAGTTCTTAATTAATCTTTGACATCTGTCTGTTATTCAGATATTTTTGTTTAATTTTTTGGTGTAAACTTTACTCATTTTAAATGGTTAAATTTTAAGGAATAATTTGATTAATTATTACTCAATTCTAATCTGTACAATTAAATTAATAATACTGCTTGTAATCTGTTGCCACAATTTTGTTGATTAGATAAAGCATTTTCATTTTACAGTGCACACTACAGTTCAAAATTTTGCAACTTTTAAATTGATAATAAAAATATTATCTATAAATATATTATATAGAAAAAATATATTAAAATAGAAAACCATTTAAAATTGTAATAATAAAATTTCAGGATTTTACTGTATTTTTTATCAAATAATTGCAGCCTTGCTCAGCCTAACAGATCCCAAATTTTGAACGGTAGTGTTTTCAAATCAATGTCTATTCTTGTTTCCTCAACATTACAAAATAAAATCGTTATGGAGAAAAATCATTATTTATAACTGGAATCAGAGCCAAGACAACCAAAAAAAAAAAAAAAAAAAAAAAAACGAGATTTTTTTACATAAGAGTTTTGCATATAAATGTGGTAATTCATTAATAACAATAAATATTGGTGCATTCATTACAATTTGGATCAATAATTGGATCATTACAATTTTTGAACAATAAAGCCATCTGTGCAATAACTACCAGACTTCTCATAAATATCTCATTGTTCTCTCAGTGCACTTGTAAGCAGGCATGACTTTAGGCCTGAATAATAACTCTCATTAAATCCATCTGCCCTCTGCTTTTAATATCAATGAGATCTCAGTTGTAAAGCTATCAATGGTTTCCGTTTCCCTTAAAGCCACGGCCACACCATTTTTTGTGTCTCAGGAACCCAGAGCAAAGACTAAAGACTGCATCAATGCATGATGGGACTCCAACATAAATGTCAAAGTTAGAAAAACTTACGGCGTGAGGAAGCGTATTTACTCCAGACAGTGTTTAATGTGGGGCAGTAAAAGTATTTCACAGGCCTGACTGTGAGCGCTCATTTGATCGCAGGCTCTGTGATGGGGCAGATGTGAGGGGTCAAGTTAGCAGGACTCGTGCCACCAGGTGCCACGGCCCCTGAAAGAGCCTGTTGTGATCCGCATCCTGACCGCTTTACCCCAGTCGACCACACTGATTCAGTCGGCCCCTGTGTCCGAGTCTGTGCCACCCAGGCACTGCTCCTGAAAGCCCGGGGCCACTGAGGAAAAAGAGCGCTTCCAACACTGCATATCAAGACAGGAAAAAACTGAAACACTCACAGACTTGACCCAATTCTGAAGGAGCTCCAAAGATTAGCACACGAAAGCAACGTTAAGTCTGTGCACAATACTGCTTCTGTTTCTCCGGCTTAATCACTCACATGTTGTCGAGTATGTTTACTCGTCATGTTTATCCAGACATCGCTTCAAAGCAAGCAGAAGAACACTTTTAAGACAAAGCCTTAAGTACAGCCACAGATGGACATTCAGATCAGAATTAAATTGGGAAGGCAGAGAACTGCGAGGCAATAAAACAAATCAAATCATTTTGAGACCAGAAACGAGCAGTTTCTTTTCTTTGGGCACAATTCACACTTTCTAACTGAAAAAATACCAATAATACAGTCTCTGCTTTATGCATTTAAGCAGATAGTATAGTAAGTGCAACAGTGTCCACCCACTTTTCAGTGGCCTTGTTTCCAGAAGTATTTTTACAATTCATTTTTCTCATAAAGATTTTTAAGCTATAAGCTGTGAATCAAATCAACCAGCCACGAGGTGAATCACAACACACACACACACACACACACACACACACACACATATATATATATTAGGGCTGTGCAAAAGGTAATTGCGATTAATCGCATCCAAAATAAAAGTCTGTGTTTACATAATATATTTGTGTGTACTGTATATAATTATTTTGTGTATATAAACACCAATGCATGCATGTATATATTTAAGAATTATTTGCACTTAAAATCTGTATATATATATAAATACATAATCTATATTATATAAATATAAATATTTTATATATGAATAACACATTTTCTTAAATATATACATGCATGTGTGTGTATTTATATATAGAAAATAATTATATACAGTTCACACAAATATATTATGTAAACACAGACCTTTATTTTGGATGCGATTAATCGCAATTAACTTTTGCACAGCCCTAATATATATATATATATACAGTACATACATACATACATACACAGTATATATATATACAGTACATACATACATACATACACAGTATATATATATATATATATACATATATACATATATATATATATATATATATATATATATATATATATATATATGTCATATATTTATATATGATGTATATGAAGAGTTCAGATGCAAAAGCCTCTAAATGCCATTTGAAATTTTCTTCTAAAATGATCATTTTTATCAAGCTTATATGTTCAAGTTCAGTAATTTCACTTAAATGACGATTAATAGGTAATCCTCATTGCAATTTAAGTGAAATTACTGAACTTAAATATAGAAGCTTGATAAAAATGATCATTTTAGAAGAAAATTTCAAATGGCATTTAGAGGCTTTTGCATCTGAACTCTTCATATATGGACATATATGTATGTATATATGGACGTATATACAGTATATGGACATATATGTATATATATCATAATTCTCTAACTGTTGGATTTTTTGCAGAATCATGGGTAATGTAGTTTTTCACCAGGAATTCTGCTGTTAAATATGATTATTTAAAAAAAATGAATTAGGGCTGATTACCACTAATTAACAACCTTGTAGCTCAAAGCAAGTCTGTCTTTAAAGGGATACTCCAGCGTTTTTTCATAGTAAACTATGTTATTCCCTTAACTAAAATGAGTTGATGCATACCTCTGTCGTCTCAGTGTGTGCACTCAATCACTCTGGCGTGAGAGACACTTAGATAGCACTTAACTAGCCCAGTTCATTCAATATGGGCCAAGCAGAGAAGCGACCAATCACCTCCACGTTTTCACGAGTAGTGTAACTTGACCTAGGACAGTGACACAAAATAAAACGTTGCGCTTTTCTAAGCGTGTAAAGTGGATAACTATAATGTATGGCGGAATACCACAGCAAGTGCTTGGGAGCACTTCGACTCGGCACAGTAATATCATCACTTGTGAAAAGTCCTCTCCTCCTCTCACTCTCCGGAGTGATGATATTACGGCGCCGAGTCCATAGATATATGCGCCGAGTCAAAGTGCTCCCAAGCTCTTGCTGTGCTATTTCGCCATACAATATACTGTAGTTATCCACTTTACACGCTTAGAAAAGCACAACGTTTTATTTTGTGTCACCGTCCTAGGTCGAGTTACACTACTCAAGTAAATTCATTCTGTTCACGTGACGTCGCTGTAGCTTTGCGCCGTCATCTTTGCGACCGACGGTCGTAATGCTTCCAATATAGCCGAAAGAGGAACCCTGGACTGGTATTTTATTCTGTACCAAAAGAAAAGACTTGAAGTCTCATGTTGCTGTTTGTGGTTAATTATATTTCTATTATAGCAAACTCTCAGTGGCCAACATTATACAAACAGATATCGACAATGTTTTTTCTTCATTTTATTTGTTGGATCCGCTTAAATGCACTTTATCATGGTAAGTTATTAGATTTGGCATTATTTTGAACATAACTGTCTGTCTGTCTGTCTGTTAATACCAAAAAATGCTAATTCTGCCATCTTTAACTACACACGTTCATGTGCAAATCCTTAAGTTTACTTTCCGTGGAAGACAAAGGCATATTTTTTGAATATGTAGCCTAATGGAGACTCGAAAGACTCATTTCGATATTTGTGTGTATTAAACCTTCTCTGTAGCTGAACATCTGTTCTTTCGGATAGATCTGGCAGTCTTTTATGATATTTGACTGATGTCTCTGACTGTGCTGATGGAGGTGTCTCTCTGGAATCTGCAAGTGCTGTTGTTCGGATTAGATACAGTAGATTCATTCATGCCAGCCGAACTGCTGTAGAAGATTCATTCATTGCCTCGACTCTCATGAACGTGTGCCATAGTAGCTTTATGACTTATGTATTTCTATATCATGAAATGCCAATTGGGGCAAGCCTGGGGCAGATAATAATGGACTAAAGAAAACTGGGGGTAACAAATAAGGATCGGAGCCTAGAATTTTAATTTTCTCACAAATATGTCACAAATATGGCGGCGTTCTATTTGTGGTGACGTAGGTGGCATATATGAATAGGGAAAACGTGGAGGTGTTGGGTCGCTTCTCTGCTTGGCCCAAATTGAATGAACTGGGCTAGTTAAGCGCAATCAAATGTGTCTCGCGTGCCAAAGCGATTGAACGCACGCATTGAGACGACAGAGGTATGTATCAACTCGTCTTTTAAAGAGCCAAATGCAGGTTGAATTTATTTCTGAATTAATAGTTTAAATTGTCTGCAGAGGTCCTTTAAAAATCCATATGTAAAAATTACTAATGAAATCTCATTTGATGTAGAGATTTTAATGAAAATGCGCTAGGCTCTGTAATACGCCTTTCCCGCTAACAACGCGTCATATGACGCAGCCCGAGGCAAATAATAGAGCTCGCGGTCCGCTTTCTCATTGCTGGGTGTTGATGTAGTTAGAGCAGTAGCGAGAGACAAAAAAATTTAGATCGAGTTTTAGAGAAGCCATAATGGTAGATTATTGTGTTTGTTGCACGAATTCCAGCCTGTCAGGACATCATATCCATCATTTTCCTTCTAGGAAAAACAAGGCTTTTCGGTCTTGGGTGCGTTATGTGCAGGTGAAGAGAGCAGACTTCACTGCCGCGGTGCCGCTTCACTGTCTTAAATTAAGACAATCTAAATGGATGTTTAATCAAGAACAAAGTCGAATGTATGTTTGCTAAAGCAGATTTATTACAAAACACCAAGGTATAGCCATACAGTAGATGAACCAGCGTTAGCCGCGGTGCTAACTTACATGAACTCACTTGCCCTATTCGCCACTGGTTTTCTCGACACCACAACTCTAACGTTACTTCTCTCCTCTGCCCATTGTTCCTCCCCCGATCTCCCCCTGACTTCTATCTCGCCTAGAAGGCTCATAATTATTTGCCTGTGGACCATTCATAGGCATATTCGTCAACATCGGAGAACGCAGTTTCGTCGTTCGCATCCATTGTAACCTGAGCCTGAACTTGAACAGACTCCCTCGGCGAGAGTCACTTCCGGTTAGTGCGTCGTAGACGCGGGAGTTATTTTATCACATTTTTTCTCAAAATATCGTTAATGGCTAAATACATATTACTCCAGTTCAGAAAATCTAGTTGTTTTATCGTCAATATACACAATGCAATATAGGGGTGTCCAACCTGCATGTTGCTCTTTAAGGGAATAACATAGTTTTGTTTTCACCCTTCCAAACAATGACTTTTATAGGCTTTGGAAAGCAGAAAGAGATATTGAACAGGATGGCCCAAGCTGCTTTTTTCCATAAGGTGAACGGGAACTAGAAACAACATAGTCACCATTCACTTCACTGTATGGAAAAAAGCAGCTTGGACATTCTGTTAAACGTCTCTTTTTGTGATCCACGCGAGAAAGAAATGCATCCGTCTCGACTGGGGTTTTAAGGTTCTGCCAGGTGCCATTGTGTCCGTCTCGGGTTTTAAGGTCAGGTGTTTGTTAGGACTGTGGGAAGTAGGGCTCCCAGCTGGTGCAAAATTACTTCCATAGGACCATTAGCTGGCTTCAGGGTATGGGGAAGGCCAAAAGGGCTATTCCCTCGGGATCCTCGCCTGACAGCACGGAAATGAAGCGATCAAACCGAAGCTGCTACGCTGTCACCTCTCCATTCATTTGAACTCTGTTTCTGCGATTTGTGGGTGGGCTGGCGAGGCGTTTGCACTGATGTTTTCTTAGTTTCCCCCTTACCGAGTGCAGCTTCTGATAGAGGCCACACGCGTTGCACACGTAGCCGCCGTTGGCATTCTTCCTCCACAGTGAGGTCTTGGTGGTCAGACAGTTGGCGCAGAAGACCCCCGAGCCCCGCCGTCTCTGAAATCATAAAAAAGAAAGAGAGCCAAAATGAGTTTTTTTTTTTTTTTTTTTTTTTTTTTTTTTAAAGAGTGAGCTGTGGAGAAAAAGAAGGATTGAGATTCAAGCTCAGCATGAAGTTGGGAGCTGAATGCAAAAGTGAGCAAGAAAGGTAGGAAAAAGGCAAAGACTCAGTAGGGTGTAGCTGGATTTGACAGCTCTGATGGTGACAGACATAATGCATCCAATCAGAAAGCCAGGATTAGGCATAACCAATCTAATTCGAACACTAATTAACCTTCCTGTGATGTACAGGCCACTGTGTCAGCGACAACACCGGCCTGACATAAATATTTTGATCTTTCAATAAAATGTCTCTTCTCAAACACATGCATGACGTGAACCTTTAAATACATGGCTGCAACTCAAAATATCTAGTAGCTTGAAATATTGCACTCTACTGTGAGAGAAGGGGAAAACAAACTCAAGTAGGGGAGAAAAAAGAAAGAGATATAGCCGCATGAATCATCCGCCGGGAACAGACAGAACTAAAAGTGAATCCCGAGAGTCAGCCGAGGCAAATCACAAGAATTATCTCGATTATGGCCCCTGTAAAACTCGTTTAGGCTTATAGAATGTGTACGATTTATTTAGCCTAACTTCAGACGGCTTGCGCAGAGAGCACATTTCTCCTGCCAGAAAAGTACAATGCTCCTAATTGTGCTCTAATACATTTAGAATGGAAAGCTTTCCGCAGACATAATTTTGGCTTGAGTCGGTAGAGCTTTTTTGGCAGGGAAAGGGGCACTTGATTCATCGGGTGTTTCACAACGTATCAGTAAAAAGTTTTGGAGCTCCGCCAGCTTCCTATAGGGTAATTTTTCCATCCAGATGCGCCATTGGAGGGCCTGCAACAGCTAAACTAATTATGATCTCACCTTCGCTGATGCTCGCTCACTCTACGATTCGACATCTCCCATTAATCATAGATATGTAGAAAATGAATGTGAAAAGAGAATGAGGGACGGTAGCCCGCACGACCATAAAGAATAAAAATGATGGCAATAACTTAATGAGATGGAGCAATGTTTTCCATGAGCTATCAGCAAATGCAAAGTCACTGACAACTGGCCTTTGCAACCACAGAGCATCATTTTGATGCACACAGCATTTCAGGCAAAGAGGGAGGGATCTCTCGTCGTTATTGTGCTCATAAAACAGAAGTTGCACAACGAAGATTCACAAACACTTTTCTAATGGCTCTCCGCAGCAATAATGACTGACTCTTACATCAAAGTGTTTAATTCTCCCAAAATCTATGATGAATATTTGGCGTAATTTACTCAACCTCAAGTTGTTCCAAATCTGTAAGAGTTTCTTTCTTCTGTTGAACACAAAAGAAGATATTTTAAAGAATGTTGGTATTCAAAAGGTTGATGGTAACCAGTGACTTCCTTAGTAGGAAAAAAAATATGACTACCGTCAACTTTCAACAATCTTTAAAGTATCTTCTTTTGTACTCAATAGAAGAAACAAACTCAATTCAATGATGACAAAACTATCCCTTTAAGCATTACGCTTACCCAAATCAATAGTTTTATCCCTTACAACATGTATGTTGATGGTTTTAGATGCTAATGCTAATTTTATCAGCACTTCTTTAAATATGTAGTTATTTCACCATAACTATACGGTGTGTTACTGTTTTTGTGTTAGAGCATATAGCTGTTCAGTTAAAGTTTTGTACTGTAGCTGACAACACGGTATTTAGCTTTTAATTTCAAAAACAGTAACACACCGTATTTTTACGTAATTTTTCACACCGTATTTTTCACCGTAACTTTACGGTGTGTTAATGTTTTGTGTTAGAGCATATAGCTGTTCAATTAAAGTTTTGTACTGTAGCTGACAATACGGTATTTAGCTGTTAATTTCAAAAACAGTAACACACCGTATTTTTACGTAATTTTTCACACCGTATTTTTCACCGTAACTTTACGGCGTGTTAATGTTTTTGTGTTAGAGCATATAGCTGTTCAATTAAAGTTTTGTACTGTAGCTGACAATACGGTATTTAGCTGTTAATTTCAAAAACAGTAACACACCGTATTTTTCACCATAACTATACGGTGTGTTAATGTTTTTGTGTTAGCATATAGCTGTTCAATTAAAGTTTTGTACTGTAGCTGACAATACGGTATTTAGCTGTTAATTTCAAAAACAGTAACACACCGTATTATTCACCGTAACTATACGGTGTGTTAATGTTTTTGTGTTAGAGCATATAGCTGTTCAATTCAAGTTTTGTACTGTAGCTGACAATACGGTATTTAGCTGTTAATTTCAAAAAAAGTAACACACCGTATTTTTTACCATAACTATACGGTGTGTTAATGTTTTTGTGTTAGAGCATATAGCTGTTCAATTCAAGTTTTGTACTGTAGCTGACAATACAGTATTTAGCTGTTAATTTCAAAAACAGTAACACACTGTATTTTTACGTAATTTTTCACACTGTATTTTTCACCATAACTATACAGTGTGTTACTGTTTTTGTATTAGAGCATATAGCTGTTCAATTAAAGTTTTGTACTGTAGCTGACAATACAGTATTTAGCTGTTAATTTCAAAAACAGTAACACCGTATTTTTCACTGTAACTGTACGGTGTGTTACTGTTTTTGTGTTAGAGCATATAGCTGTTCAATTAAAGTTTTGTACTGTAGCTGACAATACAGTATTTAGCTGTTAATTTCAAAAACAGTAACACCGTATTTTTCACTGTAACTGTACGGTGTGTTACTGTTTTTGTGTTAGAGCATATAGCTGTTCAATTAAAGTTTTGTACTGTAGCTGACAATACGGTATTTAGCTGTTAATTTCAAAAACAGTAACACAGTAGTTTTACGTAATTTTTCACACCATATTTTTCACTGTAACTATACGGTGTGTTACTGTTTTCGTGTTAGAGCATATAGCTGTTCAATTAAAGTTTTGTACTGTAGCTGACAATACGGTAGATGCTGGCAACCACAGCTGCCAGTATTTTTCCGTTTTTTTACCGGATTATTTTTTACAATGATTTTTCAAAATATCTTCTTTTGTGGTCTGGATTAAAAAACATTTATTCATACAGGTTTGGAACAAAATGAGTATGCATATTTTTAGGGTGAACTATCGCTTTAAGAGTGCAAGATGTCAGGCATATCCTCCAACACAAACCCACAATACCTTGCAGGAAGATTATCTCAAAATCGAATTACGGCTCATTTACGTCAAAATCAGTGCTTTCTTACAACCTTTAAGCAAGAACGTATATATTTTCTAATCTCAGTGGGGTTTTTTAGAGGGCCACATGCTAGTCCTGACAGTTTAGACATGATTGATTGATTTATTCTTTTCTATCCTGTTCTAGCGTTACAAGCCAAACAAAGTGTCCGTCATCAGCTATGTGTATTTCTCTCCCTGGCCTTCTGGGCTCCAGAGCCAAATCACTCACACGTGTTCTGCAGTCCTTCACTGCACAACAGCCACACAGTTAATATACATGCAACCTACACACATCTGATCATTTATCTTGTTGGTCATTTCATTCATTTGTGCTGGGCCTCCTGTTTAGCCATCCAGAAAGCTTACAGGGTTAGTGAGCCAAAAGTGTTGGATTTAAAATGAAATAAATCAAAAGC
Organism: Cyprinella venusta; assembly: GCA_038021265.1. Taxonomy (NCBI): domain Eukaryota; kingdom Metazoa; phylum Chordata; class Actinopteri; order Cypriniformes; family Leuciscidae; genus Cyprinella; species Cyprinella venusta. The sequence continues at coordinate 13,654,309 of CM075878.1, forward strand.
TCTGACACTTAGACTGATCGTATCTGCATCTGTGTGATAATGGCTGTTTCAATGTTAGAATTAATCAGACTCTTGTATTTCCACCATTTTATCAACAGGCAGAGTAAAAAAAATGTGGAACTTGTACAGTAAAATTAACATGTTTCCAATTAATGAACATGTCATTATCTGTAAAACCCAATGCCTAACATAAGTGAGTTTTCCTACCATGATTCAGTTCAACCAAAAACGTACATTTCCAACTCGGCAGGAACTTGCTATAAACGACCAACTATACACATAAACTAGACACAGGGATTGCAATTGGTTGGACTAATATCAGGTCAGAGGGACTTCCAAAACCATCCAAAGTTATTCAACAACATGCAACTTAAGGAAAAAAAAAAAAAAACTTTTGCTGATAATTTACCCACACACGTCATCCAAGATGTCCATGTCTTTCTTTCTTCAGTTGAAAAGAAAAGAAGGTTTTTGATGAAAAATTTTCTCCATATAATGGACTTCAATGGGAACCAAACAGTTCAAGGTCCAAAAGACAATTTCAGTGCAAACTGCAAACTGTTCAAAGGGCTTTAAATGTTTCCAGAAGATGAATAAGGGTCTTATCAAGCGAAACGATAGCTCATTTAATATATATATATATATATATATATATATAACAAAGTTTAAGTTTTATAAGCTTAAAAATGGTCAGCTTGCTCTGTTCTGTGATGCGCGTACGTGACTCTCCTGTTCGAATCTTTTTCGAGTCAATTCGTTCATTTAGTTTGTTGAATGAACCAAATGACACGAAAAAGATTTGTTCATTTTGGTGAACGAGTTCGAACAGGAGAGTCACGAACGCGCATCACAGAACAGAGTAAGGCGACCATTTGATCTTATAAAACTTAAACTTTTTTAAAAAAAATGAGCGATCGTTTCGCTTGATAAGACCCTTATTCATCATCTGAAATCGTTTCGCCCTTTGAACAGAGTGCAGTTTGCACTGAAACTGTCTTTTGGACCCCATTGAAGTCCATTATATGGAGAAAATCCTGGGATGTTTTCATCAAAAACCTTCATTTCTTTTCGACTGAAGAAAGAAAGACATGGACATCTTGGATGACATGGGGGTGAATAAATTATCAGCAAAAGTTTTTTTTTTTTTAAAGTGATCTACTCCTTTAAGGGAAAATACATAAAATATGCATTACAATATAAGTACGAGTGCAGGGTCAAATAAAGTGGGAGTGTGAAAACGTTGAGATGTGAATGTCTGTGTGGAGGGGGTCGTGGGTCAATTACACAGGAAAGCCCAGAAATAGCCTTTCCCTGTCGACCGGTGCAAAATCCCAGACTTCCTTTTCAATTATCAACTGGACCGCCATCTGTAAAAACGAATGCGTACCTTGCCTTGCCAGGTTCTGTTGTTTTATCTCTTTCTCCCTCCATTACATCTCAGAAAAAGGACAAGTTGGCAAGAGGGAAAAAAAAGTATTAAAAAAATCCCGCACATTTGACTGGCTCGCTGCAGCTGCTCACCAAAGGAAAAGGAGGGGAGGCGAACGAGAGAAAGCCCTGATTGTCTTTGTTTTCCCAAAGTGTGGGCCGATTTTTCTCGCCTGCCACGTCTGGCAGTGCTGTGAGGTGATGCATTGGGTTTTTTTCTTTCCGCGGGCCGCAGAGATCCCAGGTCTGATCTGATCCCACAGTTTATCACTGTATCTGCGTGATCATGGCATTAGCTACATTATCACTGGTTAAAACCCCACCAATCAAAATCAGAACAAACTCTGTCCTACCTTTCATCCGCACTCGTCATAATAAGCTGGATTATTTCTACATTTCCACGCAGACAAAGGTATGAGTTCAGGTAGGGCAGGGTTAGAGGTTCTCGCAGTCAACAACAAAATGGCTGTTCTTGTTTGCATTGCAGGCTGTGATGAATGACCATGCTGCTTTCTGTGGGTGTAGCCTGTGCTTTCTGTTTGTGCGTGATTGATTACGCATGCCTAACGCTAGGCGCTCTAGGGAGTCCGACTAATTCGGTCCTGGTGAGAGGAATCTGAAGTAATTAGAGGCAGGACCTAATTACATCTATTTATTTAACAAGCATGTTCCCACAATCCCATAAAGCTCTCCATTAAAAGCTTCAAGTCTCAGGTGAAAGAGGTGGGGAAGAGACATCACACCTTTCTGTCTTAAACCTATTATGGTAATCAGCTGCTCTCGAGGTTTTGCACTCGTTGTGAACTTTCGGCACTAAACAATGCACTGTCGATGAAAAACGACCTGAAAATAATAGCTTTCAGCACCGGGGAGATTTTCAGGCCTCTGCAACGTCAATCCAACAGTCAGTTCTGGTGAGGTGGACAGCAAAATCATGTCTAAAAGCAGAGACAGTAAAAATGATGTGAGGGGAAGCAAGGGATGCTTGGAGACTGAGACACATCACAGATCTAATATGTGAAAATAAGGGATGATAATGCATTTGGCATGCCGTCTGGTTGTAAGAGCGAGGATTCTTTGGTTTAAAGGGGGCGATTTGCACACAAAGCTGGTGAAATGAAATTACATGTAATTCACTTAGGCAATCCGCGGGGCCTCTTACATTAAATAAACAATTATTTAATCAGTTGCGGGGAAATTAGGTGAACCCCTACTGACAATTTCAATTTCTGAAATCCTGCATCAACTTTTCAAAGCTCAGGCGGTACCGTCGAAACGCCATCGGCAAACATCTGGATCCGATTGCAGACATTTCGAACCATCAAGTCCTATCTTAGGTGGATGTTTTACTGGGTTTACGCAAATCTGAAGTCTCTAGCTGAAACGGAGTCCTAATTGTATAATTCAGTTTGATAAATAAGGTTTCATATATTCCGTGAAAGCTTCATTCCTCCAAGAATCTGGGAGGCCACAGTTCAGGGTAATATTCCCACATCACATCCTCATTTCTTCACGATGCTCTCAATATGCTTCCAAGTCTATAAAAAGTGATAAAGACATCATCTGTAGTCATCTCACATCATCTGTAGTCAGTCGGAAGAGTTTTTAAGCAATTATTCAATTAGGTATGGGCGAGCGGGGCTAGTTGTCACATATTTTACTACGAATAATATTTCTCAGGGTATGGTCTACTTTTTTGAATGTCTGTAAACTTAAAATGTCTGCAAGTTTAATGTATGTGAAGTGTCTATAAAAGTTGTTTTTGCCCAGAAAGAAAATGGTCCGAAGGTTAATTAGAAACCAGTGGTTCTCAACCAGTAAACAGGTCTCTATGACTTACCATTTAAAATAAGCTAAAACAACTAAAAATCAAGATTTTTTTTATTTTGATTCATGTCCTCAAGAACTTGAAGAACCAGGGTTTTCACTTTCTTGGAAAACCAGGATATATGAGGTAGCATAATTTTAAAAGTGTGATTTCTAGACCTATTTTACAATTAATATATATTTTAATGCCAAAATCGATTGTATTTTACCAGATAGAAATTGCGAAAAATAAAATAAAAAATTAAAAGTCCTTTTGGGTAATCATTTCCAGTTTCGTTCGTTGAATGAACCAAATGACTCGAAAAAAGATTTGTTCATTTTGATGAACGAGTTCGAACAGGAGAGTCACAAACGTGCATCACAGAACAGAGAAACGGGAGCATTTGAGCTTATAAAACTTAAACTTTGTTATTTATTTCTTAAATGAGCGATCGTTTCGCTAGATAAGACCCTTATTCATCGTCTGGTGTCGTTTAAAGCCCTTTGAAGCTGCACTGAAACTCTCATTTGGACCTTGAACCGTTTGGTTCCCACTTAAGTCCATTATATGGAGAAAAATCCTGGAACGTTTTCATCAAAAATCCTAATTACTTTTCGACTGAAGAAAGAAAGACATGGACATCATGGATGACATGGGGGTGAGTAAATTATCAGGAAATTATTAGCCTAAATAGTGAAATTGAAATTTGAATTAGAAACCTTAGAGCAGTGGCTCTCAATTATTAAACAGGTCTCGAGATGACTTACAATTTAAAATAAGCATTAAAATCAACTAAAACAACTAAAATCAAGATGTTTTCAACTTTGATTCATGTCCTCAAACACTTGAAGAAATAGGGTTTTCACTTTCTTGGAAAACCAGGATATATGAGGTAGCCTAATTTTAAAAGTGTGATTTCTAGACCTATTATACAATAAATGTATATTTTTAGGCAAAAATCTACTGCATTTTATTGGATAGAAATTGTGAAAAATAAAATAAAACATTAAAAGTTCTTAATGCGTAATCATTTCCAGTGATTGGAAAAGCCATGTAAATTCATTGGTTTAAAAAAGTGGGATCTCAGAGCAAACATTCAGCTCTTAAAACTTTAAGAGATTTAAAATGTAATTTCCAGAATCTAGAAGTCTTTTGAATATTGTTGTGGACAATGGTTGAGAACCACCGCCACTGATAACTAGGCCACGATCTCCCATGTTAAACATGCAACTGTAGATTCACCATGAGGATCTAGAAACAGCATAATGCATGTACAGTAAACGAATGCCCAGCTGACCAGTTCCCTCAGCTTATATTCAAGCATCTATACAAAACTCTCAGAGGGCTTTCCACTCAAAGACAGCTCTTCTGTTATCTCCATCCAAATCCCCATCCAGCCCTTTTGTCCTGCCCTGCGTCGTCCCCCGCTGCTACACGAGACCATCTGAGCCTAGGCTTTCTCTCCGAGTCAGATCGAATCGGGGGACACGATCAAAGACAGACGGGTCTCTATATGGAAGTGTGAAGTGTAGATATCCATTTGCACTCAGAGGGCTTATGGTTTCATGAGAGTCGCCTATTGTCCTGCAAAAATCAAAGGCCTCCTTCCTTCTCCTGCAAACAGAATGTGGCTTTATGTATTCTGGAATAATCTATTCCAGAGGCCGAACAATACTCCGGTCTCTCCTTACCGCTACAAAGGCATCAGGCCTTTTGACACTATCGCTACACCCGTATCCCTTATCTAGGTCTTCCTTAGATATGTGGTATCCTCTTCTGAGAATCAAATCCCATCCCGGCGACAGGAGAGGAAATCCGGATACACCACAGCTGGCCTCTAAATGTGTGATCTGTCATCTCTGTAAGGTCCTGTTCAATGCTGTTTGCGTCGACTCGTCCTGGATGTCATAACACGGGGCCAGCTGACCCGAGACAATGGTTAAAGTGACTGACAATGACGGGCAGGGAAAGAGAGCACAGAGTTCAGGCATGACTTCACCAGCACACCTGCTCGAGTGTCACACAGGCCAGCGGGTTAGTGCCTGATCTGCAAATCAACACCGTAAACCATCAAAATATGAGGTAAATATTAGATATTTCCTATATAAAATATTTTAAATGCGAGGGAAGAACAACACTATTTTTTTGGCAAAAACAATGTGTAGAAAAACAAAAAGCTCACAAAATATATTATAATAAATAAATAGATCTGAATTATCCTATAGGCTGTATGATCTTTTTTTGTATGAATTATTTATTATTTGATTTTTCCAGTAATACATTAACTATGCAATTTATACATACAAAACTTGAATATAAATTTCTATGATTTTTAATTTCTGAATACAAATGTACTGTGGTCTTTTTGGAGGACATAAAAGCAAAACTTTTTAAATTATATAAATTCTAAAAAGCCTCATTAAAACAGTCCTTTAAAATTAGTTTGGTAATATATATATATATATATACATACTGTACTATATATATATATATATATATATATATATATATATATACAATAGATATATACAAATACATAATGTGTGCATATATATATATATATATATATATATATATATATATATATATATATATATATATATATATATATATATATATATATACCAAACTACTATTAAAGGATTGTTTTAAAAAAATATATTTAATATAAATATTTATAATTATTATAAAATATAATAATACAATAATCTTCAGCATAAAGGTTAGTTCAAGCTGGGAAAAAATATCTTTTTAAAATTTATATAAACATATTTTGAAAATAATAAAGATGTAATCATGATGTAAGAAAACATTTATTTTTACTTGATTACATGCCAAAAGGCGAGACTTTTCATAAAAAAAGGTAAGACAGAATTTCAAAACCCTAAACCTACATAAGTGAGTTTATAAGAAATAAAAATAAAAATTGGCATGTGTTTTAAACAACATTTTAATAGATGTTTCCTTTTGCTTACCATGAACACTCTAGCATGTCATTGACCTTACTGTATATTAGTTTTAGTATATTAGTATTAGTTAGCCTCCAGCCATGTCACAAGCCAACTGATGCATGTTGCAAAAATAATATTATAATATTATAATAATATAATATAATATAATATAATATAATATAATATAATATAATATAATATAATATAATATAATATAATATAATATAATATAATATAATATAATATAATATAATATAATATAATATAATATAATATCAGATACATTGGAAGCAGACTGGAAGGATTTAGAAACTGCAGATAGATTGGAAGGATTGAGAGGTATCTTATAAAATAAGACTTCACTCTGAAAGTTTGTGCCAAATATTTTCAATCTGCAGGCCCAGGGCACACAATCTGATTTTTTTTCTTCCCTAAACTATATAAAATAAGAGACTGTGGGAACTGCCACTGGCAAAACGGTGGCACACTTTGCTTTAATAGTGTGTGCTGTAATATTGTGTGGAAAGAAGGACATAGAAACCTCAGTTCACCTTGCCCTGGAGGGGAAACACAGGCCACAGAGACATGTGAGGCGATCTATGTGTGGGAGAGAGACAGATACTACACAACACCTGAATGTGAGCTGCCCCGTAATCTAACAATGACAGACATTTTCCACTCAACTACTGTTTCTCTGCTGTGCATTTCACACAAGCTTGCTAAAGTAAGCCGTGGGCTGCTGCTGTACATGTGTGGCTTTGCAACACACAAGTTACGAGAACGCCACTGCTATTCACACTGAGGCATTCGCACCTAGCAAAAGCACACAAACTCTCGTCTTCCATTTATGTGCAATTAAGCCAACTGGAAAAATACTCTCAGCTCATATCAGTTTCACTGTCAGACATGAAGCATCACAATAATTGCCCTGTAACTCAGAACCCAATATTTTACTGTGCTCAGAGAAAATATCGAATTCACAAGGATAACACTCATACGCTTCACCTCAGAGAACAGTCTGGCAAACGTACCCACTCGAAAGCAGTGCGAGAGAGAGAGAGATTTTGTGGTGTAGGCAGTGACTGCGTGGGATCTGATATAGCGGTGACACCGTTTCACTTGATAAACATGGCTTGCTGATCCTGGATCAGGGGTCTGTGGTAGGCGACAGACATTAGGTGACTAAATAAAACTGACTGTTGGAAGTATTTGGGAGATTTTGTTTTTATTTATGAAATATTCGTCCTCAACATTATTTTTAAGTGGTCTTTCTTTTAAATTTTTAGATTTTCATCATTATATTATACAACAACTCAAGATGGGACACATTAGTAGACATTTACTTGGCGACGTCTTTAGAATGTGAATAATGAACCACCTTTCCCTGATTGTACTTTAATTACTTGAAAAGCTCAACTTTTATTTGTTCTCATACTTTCATCTCTTGGTAATCACTTAAAAGTGTTACGAAAAGTTACTTTCATAACTCTAAAGAGGTAGCAAAAATATATGTAGAAAAAAATACCATAACGCATTCACCAAATGTACATTTAACAGCCATTAACACAAACCTTTGCATGTGCCTCTCCATTATCACATACAAATCAAGGTTATATTTATATATCTCATACCAGTTTTGTACCTCAAATGCACATTTCCATACAACCTAATTATGTGCATAAACATTTTAAATTATAAGCATCTCATTTTTAGAAATATGTCTAAAAACTGAACATTAGCAATATATTGCATCAAATTAAGAGTGTCATGTGATATTAGGAGCAGCTTAACTTTGCCATCATGAGAAAGAACCGACATTAGTTGCAAAGCAATCCAATAGAACGTACATGTATGCAGGATGACTTAAAAGTCAGAGAAAAAGGGGTAAAGTAGATGAAAAAATGATAAGCTGTGGGAAGGCAATGCCCCACTAAGCTAAAATTAGCCGAAGATCGACAAACTCCAAGGGGCACAAACTGAAAAACCTCCATCATGTTGCCCAGAAATCATTCACACACTCAAGAACACATGAAGAGACCATCAGCCAGCAACTAACACTAATGAAGCCTCCATGGAGCGTCTATAGTTCAGCGGCCATCGGCTCAAAACACTTTACATTGACCCTGAGCTCAGACAAAACGCCCGACACGACAGCACAGCGGAGTTTGCTTGTGTCTTAAAGGGACAGTTCACACAAACTCATCATTTACGCATTTACTCACCTTAGTGTTGTAGAAATGCCGTATGCCCTTCTTTTTTGTTTTTTTGAGAGCCAGAGCTTTAAAAAAACACTTCAGAATGATCTCAAGCGAGACGAGTCGCATGTTCCAAGTGTTCTGGGTGGATACGATAGGGTTTGGTGAACTGGAATTACACGTATTGTTTAATGAAACCTTGGCCGTTGGTCACTTTCATGAGACTCTTATGCCGAGTTCAGACTGCGTGATTTTCAAAGTAGTCGGGTCGCTGTTCTTTTCACGCTGCATGACGATCTTGGCCAGCATTCAGTCGCTGCTGTGTTCAGACTGCACAATGGATCGGCGACAGAAGGTTTCACACTGCATGACTTTACAATAAAAATAATCGCCGACAACTCTGTCTAGCACGCTGCGTGCAAACTACATACGTTTCACAACAAACACACGCGAGATGGGACAAGGACGCTACATCACACGTGCAAGACCGGAGTTCTCATGTGAGACTTTCTTTTTCAACCCGGTACAGCTCAGGTGAAACGCCAAACAGACACGTGTGCTCCTGCCAAATTTCTACACATTTTTCTTCCATTTCTTGGGTCCAAATAGACCGAGAAGCCTTTTTCTGAAACAATACCATGTTGATATGTGATCTATAACCCCTCCCTGAACTCCCCGCTGCTCCGTCTTGCTCTCTCATTGGCTGTCGGAAATCGCCGATGTAGTTTTCAGTCAGAACACTTTTCACACAGCAGGATTTTGAATCGCCGACAGGTCCAGATATTTAGCAAGGCAAATATCTCACGGCATTGGCGACTCGTTGGCGATTCTCTCAAGCCCCTTTTCCACCAAAGCATTTTGAGAGCCGGTTCGGAGCCGGTGCCTGCGAACGAACCAGTTTGTTGTGTTTCGACAGCCAAAGAACCGGTTCTCGGCTGGGAAAACTGGTTCCAAAGTGGCACCAACTCTTTGCTGGACTAGAACCGTTCTTTTACCACGTCATGCTTACGTCGGGGGCTGGGGCGGGTTTAGATGTGTACTAAACATCTTTTCTGACCATAATATAGGATCGCAAAGCCAGGAGAAACATTTGCAGAAACACGATGGAGTCCGCCTTTGTAATTGTTATGCTTGAAGTTGGCGCAAGCGTTTTTTTAAAATTGAAAACATTATAAGCAAAGAAGAAAACAGTCACAATATAGAACAAATAAATGGAAAGAAAAAAAAGACACAAGACGGGAGCAGAACTAGATAAAAAGATAACATATCAAAAAGATTAAAAAGACTTACATATTTCAATTGTTTTTAAAGCCTTCTTGGTACACAAGATAATCCCAAAGTAATGTTATACTTGCAAGCGTTTCTAGCTAAGACGTATGGCGATGTACACAGTGACGTAACAACGTCGTTCCCTGGGCGCTCTAGTCAGTGGAAAAATAAACAGGTTCTGAACGGGTTCGCAAGTTGAACCAACTCCCAGCACCAGTTCCAAATCAGTTCTTTTTTGGTGGAAAAGGGGTATCAGATTGCGTCTTTGCTCATTCACTCGCGTGAACAAGAACCGATTTGCCTGTGATTTTGGGCATTTGTCGGCGATTTCTCAAAACCTGTCGGCGAGCCAAAATTGTGGCTAAAATCTGCAGTCTGAACTCGGCATTAGTGTCACAGTTCATTCCAACTCGCCTAGAAAAACACACACAAGTTGCGAGAAATCAAGATCGATGAAAACGTGCCATAAAATACAACGCCTAGAAATCCCCATAAAGGTGTCGTGCTCTTTCTTCACTGAGTTGAAAATCTCTGTACTGGAACTCTGGTCGTCAGAAGCACTGATTATTGAACTCGATAACTTCTTGTTACGACGAACACAACAGATATATTCGCCTCAGAGAGGAAGTTTCATGGATTGTGTTTTGGTACTGGTCGAGTCATGAACCCGCTTTTGAAATACTTTTGTTTTCAAAGTATTTCTGCTGCAAATATACTGCAGATATTCGAAAGAACGTGGGAGTCCATTTCTGTAGAAAGCGAGCAGAAATTAGATATACATTCTCTCTGCTTGCAGTGCCTCAGTCACGCTTGTCAGGAAAGTGAGTGAAAACAAGCACACATTTTGTTAAAATGTATTTATATAAGTATATATAAATATACTTTTTATGCGTACTCTGGTAAGGTTTGCTATGAGACGTCAACCGAACCCGGCTTTGCTTTTCACCGTCGTAAGCACCCAGAACACCTGGAATATACGACATGTCACATGGGATCATTCTTTGATATTTTTGCATCTTTATTAAAGTTTGATGCTATTCATTGTCATTATATGGACGAGCACGAGTGCGACATTTTATAAAAAAAATCTCCTTTTATGGTCTAAAAAATGTGGTCTCCTAATGGTCTAAAAATTGTGGTCTGAAAATATACAGCATTAGAACAATACCAGGGCGAGTAAATGATCCCTACATTTTCAGGTTTCGATGAACTGTCCCTTTAAGATCTACAAGAAAACAAAAAGGAGCGAAAAGGAATAAGGAACATTACAGACATTATAGTGATTTACCAGGATATGTTTACTGATGCATTGAAACGCAGTTGTCTGCACTCACTAAAATTATATGTTGGCTTTAATTTTTTTTTCGTCATCATGTTCCACATAATTAGGTTACATTAAACAAACATTTTATCTTCATTTAACTTCAACATCATGGAATTAAGTCATTTTAAGGGACCATATTAAAGTAGTCTCAATGTGATTTTTTTAAAAAAAAGCTTTCTGACATGATTAAGGTATTTTGTATATTCATGAATCCGTTAATATTTTATTTATTTTAGTGACACAATTAAATTGATAGACTATAGCTAGCTATTTGTTAGCATTAGCACATATTAGCATCTTAAATGCTAAGATTTAACTATGAGTGTGTTTGCATTGGTAAAGTGCTTCTTAGCGAAACCACTATACAAGGTAACAATTTACTTGAAGGGGTGTGCATAACTTGACAACCAGTACATCATAACCTGTCAGTGTCTTTGACATCTTGACATTACTAAGACAACACAACCTGTCATAAACATCACATACCAGATTAATTATCAAACTTATGAAACCACCTAGCTTTATTGGTTAACATTACATTAAACTGTCGGTTGGTTTCGACATTGGCTGTCATGAAGCCATTATAACTATTTAATGACAAATTCAATTAGTACCACTGTAGCTGAAGTCACGAAAAATATTCATGACACACTTATAATGCCTCATGACAGCCAATGTCAAAGCCAAACACATGACAGTTTAACTTAATTTAATGTCAAGTTGTCATGATGAAGACACTGACAGGTTATGATGTTACGGTTTATGTCAAGATGTCATAACAAAGACATCTTAAACTATGCCATATTTGCATCCAAAATGTCATTATTGAGCGAAAGACACTTAATGACAGTTGTCATAAACATGTATAAACCCTACTTCATATTCAAGACATATGTTATGGTTATGAAGGTGTCATGTCAGTCTTACGCACACCCCTTCAAATAAAGTGTTACCCTATTCGATTTGATAAAACGAACAAGGCTGTTGATTATGTAGCAAGACTAGGGAAAAGTGTACTATCCATGAGACCGGCTTCACGAGTCGAGTTTCATGTGTTGTAATTGCCTAGCAACCCTGGACAAGTGAGTGAGCTCTCTAAATTAGCTGCTAAAGACTGGGAGACGTTTGAGCTAGTTGAGTAAATTCCATTGTGCTAAATTTGGATAATTGCATGAGTTTTCAGGCAGTGTGGTAATGAATGGCACTTTGTTGTATTAAATCCGGGGCTAAATGGCTGGAATACGGGAAAGACATACTGGGGAATTGAGGCCAACACCTCCATCAGTCTGCAGGAGAGACTACACAATCAAGTCATAATCAAGATCGGACTGAGAGGGACGTTCCTGGAAGTGAGATCTCATGGAGAAATAGAGGCAGAAACAGACCATAGTAATTCTTGCAATTTAAACATAATAGCATCATAATCTGATCATTTTTCATTGAGAAAAATACAGCACACTCACTCCTATTACCAGATTCTGGACTAGAATTAAAATAAAGATAAATAAGAATACTAGGGCTGACAATGTAATGTTTTCTACGTGAATAGATAGTAAAGTGTAATGTATTCCTGTGATCAAATCTGAATTTTCAGCATATATATGTTTTTATATATTAAGTTACATTAAAACATAAAAAAAGCTATTTTAAAGTTATCAAATAAATACAGCCTTCGTGAGCTTAATAGACTTCTCTTGAAAACATTTGTTTTAGCATTCAAAATCGTAATATTTCCAAAGAACACTAAACAGAGCTGGGTTGTTTGAACCCAAATGTTGGGTAAAATATGGACAAACCCAAATGTTGAGTTAAAATGTAATTTAAAATTTTAAACCAACTTCAACTTTCAACGGTAATTTTTTTTAATTGCATTTTTAACCCAACATTTGGGGTTTTCCAATTTTGACCCAAATATGGGTTGAAACAACCCAGCATTTTTTAGAGTGTCTGTGTATATTTTATAAACACAAACTTCTGCAAAAGATGCAATTAATTAATTTGACAGGTCTAATATATATTACAGTATATACATACACAGGTATTAACAAATTAACATCTTGATCACAAACATTTAATACAAATCTTTGATTATCTGACACCTATCTAAAAAAAATCTGGGTTGTTTTAACCAAATTCTGGGTCAAATATGGGTAAACTCAAACACTGGGTTAACAATGTAATTTAAAAATGTAACCCAATGGCTGGGTTCATCCATATTTGACCCAAAATTGATTGGGTTAAAACCAGCCAGCATTTTTTTTAGAGTGTAAGGGGGCTATTTACACCTGGCCACTTCATGCGTTTTCTCAGATCGGATAGCTATCCGATCGTGAAAAGACCAGGTGTAAATGCCCCCCGAAACGCGTTCGTGTTGATTTGAATCCGATCGCTCAAACCACTTCAGCAGGTGGTCTGGGCCGCATTCCAGACGAAACTGGACATGTGTAAATGCATCTGGTTCTTGAAACCACATATGTAAATGTTACTACTACCAAAAATGCTAAAAAATAAACGCGTGAGAGGGTATTACAGGCTATATGTCATGCTATTTTAGTAAGATATGACGACGCTACTGCGACGCGCATCACCTCAGATGAGCAGAGCGCGTAACAAGCACAACGCGCCGCAATCTATCGCAAATTAAAGTGAAAGTAAGTCGCAGACGATTAACACTACCATCTTCATTAAAAGTAAAGAAACAAAATGATCTTACCAGTTCTATTGCCGTTCTCTCTTATCACCGTCTTTGCTGATTTTGAAATTAGCCAAAGATCAATAAAATGTAGCTTATCTGTTGCTTTCGGTGACGTGCACTTCATTAAATCCGCATATAGCGAGGGAATTGAAGATCGGATTTATATCCGTTTTGCAAAACCACATTTACAGTATGTGACCAGGTGTAAATGGAATCGTTTTGATAAATCAGATAACTATCCGATCTGAGAAAACGCATGAAGTGGCCAGGTGTAAATAGCCCCTAAAAAGAAGGGAAAATATAGATGAAAAAGTAAAAGTTTTTCTGCAGCCTGTCAAAGGCTCTTGTCCATGTTCACCTTGACCCGGCCTGCCTGAAGAACACTCGATCCTTCCCCTTCACTGGGCTGATCAGAGCGGGTCACGGGTCACATGTCACAGGTATGAGGGAGACAGTCTATTTCAGGTCTTCACTTTCAGAAACACACATGGACACATGAACGCTGTCATTTGTTCCCTCTCCTTCAACCATTATGCCTTTACTGTAAAGTCAAATTGAATCAGTCATTTGCATGAACAGCCCCTGAAACTGAATCTTAACGGGAACTATTTATTTTTTTATAAAGAATACCAAAATCTACCAGCAAAGAGTAGACACTGGCCCTTAACTCATTGCTCAAACATACAGATATGATGAAACTAGGTTTGTAATATTTCACTTGCCTCCTCTATGCTGGACATTTCCCCCAGATCCACAGTGTTTTTAATGGGCGCGAGCAGTGCTAAGGTCCATTCCCAATCCATCTGGAAGTGTCTCGAACTTAAGGACACCTATCTGCCCTCAGGCAAATTCAAACACTTTCCATTTTTTACACAAACTCGAAAATATCAGAAAGAGACCAACATTCAACCTCTTTGCCATTGGGTGCAACTGACCCTCTCAACCACGACACACATTCAGCATTTTTCCTTTGCTGTAAGTTAACACACTTTCTATCTTGACCTTTGCTGCTATAGCTAGCCATTGTTAATTACCCCTCCCGTCACCTAAATGTGCTGGTGTGTGGAGTTTTAATTAATGTAGCCACTGTAAATCCCCTCTGAGGGTACGTGATGAAGGCCTTTGGTGTGTAGGCATTGCGTGACTCTTTGATTTTAATGAAGCACTGAATGTCAAGCACACAAACACTGTAAGAGATTGAGTTATATTAGAACAGATGAGAATCTTGACCCTCATTTATTCAATAAATATCTATTACACGGAATATATTTTTAAGCTTGCACCTTGTCAAACGTGGCACTGAATAAACAAGATATTGACCTCAGATAAATCTCACCGATGGGGCTGAGTGTGAACTGCTGTCAGGTCTCAAAGTGTGTGATCGTGTAAAAGACTGGTTTCACTCACACACATTCATAAGATGTGACTTCTGCGTCAGAGGATGTGAGCGTGAAGCATTAGTGACAGTAACACTGAGTGTAATGTGTCCTGTCCCGTGTCATTATCCGGGACTCGTCCAGCTGTGTGTGTGTGTGTGTGAACCTCCACCGCGGGATCAGTGTGTATCTCAGCAGCCGGAAGCTCCTTATCATTTTCACAAAACAAAACACTGATATATCTTTCCAAATATCTGTTAAAAACTGTTGGGGTCCAGAGAAGTAACAGGTTTGGAACGACATGAAAGTGAGTAAATTATGACAAATTTTTTTTATTTTATTTAATTATTATATACTTTTTCAGTTTTTATGTAACTATAATTATATATTTATACATTTTTTAAATATTTTTAAACATATTTATCTTGATCTACTATATATATATATATATATATATATATATATATATATATATATATATGAAGAGTTCAGATGCAAAAGCCTCTAAGTGCCATTTGAAATTTTCTTCTAAAATGATCATTTTTATCAAACTTGTATATTTAAGTTCAGTAATTTCACTTAAATGGCAATGAAGATTACCTATTATTTGTCATTCAAGTGAAATTACTGAACTTGAATATATAAGCTTGATAAAAAAATGATCATTTTAGAAGAAAATTTCAAATGGCACTTAGAGGCTTTTGCATCTGAACTCTTCATATATATATATATATATATATATATATATATATATATATATATATATATATATATATATATATATATATATATATATATATATATATATATAATGTATTTAATTTAAATATCTTATATAAACTATAATAAACATTTATATTTCAATAAATAATTATAACATATATTTTAAAAACATATTTACAATTAATATTTTTGTCTGAACATAATTTGTTTTTAAATATCATATATTTGTATATTTATTATAAATATCTTAATAAACATTTCTATATTTATATTAATAGATATAAAATATATGTTACACACAGATATCAGTGTGTGTGTGTGTGTGTGTGTGTGTGTCAGTGAGAGAGAGAAAGAGAGAGAGTAATGTGTGTACATCAACCATGAAAATCAAATTTGCCTTAATATTTTGAAGAAAAAACAACAACATTTGCAACAGTACAGTATGGAAATAAAGCTGCACATTTTTTACAAAAAATTATCAAATGTTTAAACAAGTGTTCAGTGTTTTTCTGAAATGAAAGGA
Source organism: Cyprinella venusta (assembly GCA_038021265.1). Classification (NCBI taxonomy): domain Eukaryota; kingdom Metazoa; phylum Chordata; class Actinopteri; order Cypriniformes; family Leuciscidae; genus Cyprinella; species Cyprinella venusta. The sequence goes on from CM075878.1 coordinate 13,670,600, forward strand.
AGTTGTGGATGTTCTACGGGAGGTACATCCTGACCACGCGCTGTTTTCTGTGGTTACTCAGTGATGAGCATTACACTGTAAAAAAATATTGTTGGTTTAACTTAAAAAATTAAGTAACCTGGTTGCCTTAAAATTTTAATGGAAAAATTGAGTTAATACAATGAAGGAGATTGATTTAATCATCAAAAACTCGAAATAATAAGTTATCTGAACTAAATCAATTATTTAATTGGATTTGACAAAAGAAAAAAATCTAGAAAATATTTTCTACAGTGTATGGGATACGACTATTCTCTGAGTATCTCTCACACCAAAACCTAAAGAGATGAGCACAGCAGTGATGATCAATACATGAATTACACTTCCGTTCCGTCACACTGCAGGGAGAGCGTGTTCATTGCATGCGTGGACCTTGTGGGTTTGCAAGAGGCTCGGTCTTGAGCGTGACCCGGTGCGCGTCGCTGGACAGCGGATCGAAGCCTATCTAGCGTGGGCAGTGATCAAAACTGCAGTGAACTGATGGAAGTGGAGAGCCGGGTCACAGGGTTCTTTTTCATAGAAGACAGCGAAACAGTGAACCAAAAGAATTACTGATTACAGAACTTTATTTCTGCTCCAATTAATGAATTCCGATGCATAGGCGGACGCTCGATTCTGGACTAGACGGATTGTGTTACTGATCTATTTATAAAGCTAGCCTGAGAGAGCACTAGAATGTTGTAAATGTCATCTAAACACGAACTAAGATGTGTGTTTGATAACCCGTGACGTAGAGAATATGCACGTCAAGCACACGTGCCTTCCTTCATTCAAGTCGATCAACTCTTTTGGATTGATTCTCGTTTCTTGCTAAACACACATCAGAATGTAGATCCAAAATAACTCAATTCAATTCAATAGGCTTTATGCACAACTTACTTCCGCATTCTCTGTAAAACGGGTGTCATCGCTTCCGGTCCAGATCTTTTGTATGTGCTTCATGATTTTTTTTGCGGTTTTAATCAAGATAACTTAAAAGGAGCGATCAAAGATTAGCATAACCAATATCCCTCACATGTGCAGATTGATATTTAAACGTTTTATATTTTTTATTCCTCACAGAAACGTTTAGATATTTAAATGGAATAAAACGCCAATAACAACGTGAAATAGGTAGATTAGCTGATTACCCTACAAATCCATAGATATCGTAATCAGTTCTAACGGCCGTTAACACTTTCTCTGACAAGCGGATGCGATGAGACCAGTTTTCCGGTTTGGTCACGTGACGCTCGACATAAAGCCTATTCAATTCAATTGATTCAATTCATAATGCAAAAAAAAGTTGCACAGGACATACATGACCTTGACTGTCTTTCTGCTTTATCGAGCGGACTGAAACATCACACTTTCCTTAGAGCAATGACAACAGTTTCACTTTGTCTGCCGAAATGTCGTTCTCCTGAGCAATCTCGAGTTGGATCCATCAACCTAAGTGGCTAAAGTATATGGAACCCTGAATCCTCTCCAGTCAGATCAATAAAACTGCTAATAGTCCTATTGCTTTACAAGCTTTATTAACCCAACACCTACTTTATTTCCTTGATGACATGAGCTCCATTTCAGACGTAATAAGCTCAGCTGACACGTGGTTTGAATGTCTCCGATGCACATTACGCCGTCTGTCACGGACGCGACGGACCAATCAGAAGACACGGCACTCGCTGATGTCACTGGTAAAAGACGTTGTGACATCATGAGGCTCGTGGGACCTAATTCACCTTTGTAACAAGAGGCTGTCAAAACTCAATCGATAATTGAGTGAAAGGTCAGCATGGCCTCTGCGAGCACTATTCAATACTTAATTACAAGAGCTGACCTGCTGTACGAATTCAAATGGGTGTTTAAAGCGAGAGGAACGTCTGCGACATCATGACATCAGCAGGAACGAATTATGCTTCAGGTATTCAGGAAAAACACACTAGCTCATCTCTGGTCAGAGCTGACAGGGTCTATCAGGGGAGGAGGACTTTACTCGGACGTTAAAAGACAAATATGCAAAAATTTAGCCATTTATTAATTTGATTTCTGTTATTTTGCTTGGCTCAAATGTGACTTGTGTGTTTTCAATTGCCCTGCTGGATATCCCACTGTGAGCAATTACATGCATGTGCGTCGAGTCCAGACAACTTGACAGACCGGGAAACATATGTAATTATGTTTGGTCTATTTGTTGATGCTTTGTGTGTGTGTGGGATGTATGCAGGGGAAATTCACACCTTTCTATACTTAGTTGTGAGATATGCACATTTCACCAATCATGTGACTACTTTGGGAAGTTAAGAAAGTTGTAAAAAAAATTGACAATATAAAATAAATAAATAAATGTTTATTAATCTGTTTATTGTATTTATTAATATAAATATCACAACATTCCGGTTATATGTGCTGCACTGTAAAAAAAAATATTATTGGTTTAACTTATATATAAAAAAAAAAAAGTAACCTGGTTGCCTTAAAATTTGAAGTTCATTGAAATGGAAAAAATGAGTGAATATAACACTCTCAGAAAAAAAGGTACAAAAGCCATCACTGGGGCTGTACCTTTTCAAAAGGGAAAACTTTTGTCCATTTTAGGTGCTATTATGTACATTTTAGGTGCTAATATGGACATTAAGGTGCTAATATGTACATTTTAGGTGCTAATATGGACATTAAGGTGCTAATATGGACATTAAGGTGCTAATGTGGACATTTTAGGTCCTATTATAAACATTTAGGTGCTAATATGTACATTTTAGGTGCTATTATGTACATTTTAGGTGTTAATATAAACATGTAGGTGCTAATATGTACATTTAGGTGCTACTATAAACAATTAGGTGCTAATATGTACATTTAAGGTGCTATTATGTACATTTTAGGTGCTAATATGAACATTTTAGGTCCTAATATAAACATTTAGGTGCTAATATGTACATTTAGGTGCTACTATAAACATTTAGGTGCTAATATGTACATTTTAGGTGCTATTACTGTATGTACATTTTAGGTGCTAATATAGACATTTAGGTGGTAATATTGACATTTAGGTGCTAATATGTACATTTTAGGTGCTAATATGTACCATTAAGGTAGCAATATGCACCCTTTAGGTACTTTTGAAAAGGTACAGCCCCAATGACAGCCTTTGTACCTTTTTCTGAGTGAATGAAGAAGATTGATTTAATCATCAGAAACTCAAAATATTATGTTATCTGAACTACATAAATGATCTAAGTTGATTTGACAAAAGAAAAATGTTATGATTACAAATCATAATTTTTTTTTTTACAGTGTGAAAATGTTTTTGCATATAGCATTAATATAACATATTAACATACATTAAATATTTTACAAATGAATGGCATCTCATTTGATTCTTTTTTTTTAATTTTAACTTTAGATTTAAAAGTAAATAAAAGATTACTCCTAACAAAGAATGATAAATCTTGCATCAGAGCTTCACATCAGGCAAAACTTTGCAACAAAAGACTCAAAGTAATGCATTGTAAATTGTGAAGTGTTTGAAGCCATTCAAGCATAAAAACTCAATAAACCTGTTCACCTGTGATGCATGCAAATCAGCTGAATATTTATAATAATGCACCAAGGTGCAATGTGATGATGACAAGTAAACTGTAATGCCTCAGTGTGTGTTAAGTAGCGGTGCTTGTTTGTAAAGTTTCTCTCACCTCTGTAAAAGGATGTTTCTAACAGGGAAAACACTGACAACAACCAAAGCTCTGATCCGTTTTGTGCTGATGTCGGCCAACATCTGAGGAAAGGTGCGCCCCGGTTTCAACAACAGAGCATGGTTAAGATGCCAGAGCAGAGGCAGAAAACTCAGAAATCAATTTAAGGGTCACTACCCATGCAAGAGTGGAGAGGAGAAATAGATTTTCTGCTTCTCACAGGTGGCCACCTTGACATTTGCAGCCACTGCGAAACTGTGAGTGGAAGAGATGTGTTCATAAAAACACAACGGAACAGATCGCCCAAAACCGAAAATACTCAAGAGTTAATCATTCTTGTGTTGTTGCAAACCCATATAATTACAGCAAGCCAAATATTCTGTAAACATGAAATCTGAATATAAAATGAGAGCGAGGAAGACCTGGCAGAGAACCAGAGTCTCCGATTTTCAATTCCATTGTTTTATCCCCTGTGATA
>CM075878.1:13679790-13844790 GCA_038021265.1 Cyprinella venusta
CAGTTGGGGCCCAGCTGCACATCTGTACAACATCAGGCTCTCACCGGCCCAGACAAGAGGAAACCATTTCTACTCCTGGCATCCAGCGCCTCCAAACAGATGTTATCACTTTACCAATAGCCTTGTTTTGTTGTCTTTTTTCTCTTTAACACAGCACAAGAAAAACACAACACAAAACGGCCATTTTTCAAAAGAGGAAATGGGAGTCGTTGGCGTTAGGGAGGGCAGCATGGAGAAACAGCACGATAGATTAATAATAGTTACCGTAATTGATTTAGCATGAAGGAATCCATTGCCTCACAGGGAGACTAACAGAACTTGCTAAGTCTCAAAAAATACCCAACAGCCTGTGAAATTAGCCTGTATCACAGTGGTGTCGACGACATCACTGTTTCTTGACTGCAAACTAAAGTCAATATAAACTTAGATTGCAGTTTGACTTTTCCGTCTACAAGACATGGGAGGGCAGCACTGAGTCCTGTCATTCACAGGACGTTTTCAGGATAGAAGAAGAAAAGTAGCAGATCCGTCATTGCGTGGATTTAGAAGAGTAACCGAAAAACAAAAACGATGGAGAACGATATGCAGCTTTGTTTACTGTTCATATGCAACGACTACTCTTCACACTTCAACACGTCACACACTCCCTCAGCCAGACTGAGTGGCAGAAGAGCTGAGTGACTGGATTTCATATAGAAAAACGCAAGTAAAACGAATGATTATCAGTTTAAACTAAAGGTTGGACTCGTTATAGTGTTCTTTACTACTTAACAAAGATACAGTGATCACAGACGTATAGAGGGAATGCATTGACGTCACTTTCCTGCCGGAACAACCCCCCTCAGCTTGACTGAGTGGCAAAAGATCTGCTGCGTGACTGGATTTAATAGGGGAAACTGCGAAAATGCGACTAAAACGAACAATTTGATCAATTTAAACTAAATGTTGGACTCAATATAGTGTTCCTTACAACTAAAGATCCAGTGATCCATGGATATAGACATGCAGCCAGGAATCGTGTTGCCTGACATTTGTTTGCCTGATTTCGACACCGAAATAAAAGCAATATAGACCTAAACATAAAGCAAATTTTATTTAAAGCAACACTTCATATAAATGCAATATAGGTAGGTCTAAATCCAGGTGATCACTTATATCAGTGTTATAGCAACAATATCTAGTTGTACAGAAAATCGCAAAGCTCTTTCCCACTTTATATGTGTTGTGTTTGTTTTTCGCGGCATTCACGCTGAAAACAAATACAGCAGCTCAGTCTTTTTGCCACTCACTGTGAGGAACTGCAGACACTCCGGCCAATGGTGACGTCACGCGCATACCCTCTATTGTGTTTCCTGACTGATTTTGATGCTGAGGAAATACATATAGCATGCTTCATATAATACAATATAGGTAGATCCGGGTGATCATTTAAATTAATATTATATAAATAAAGTATATCATTATATCGTCAAGCCCTAAAACGTGTCAGTTGTCAGTATATTTTTTTGTCAGTGTTTATTTAAAAACATCCAATTATGCAGAATATGTGATGGAAAAAATTTAATTGATGAGTTGTCAATGCAACATATAACAATACAATATGATTGTACCTCTAAATTCAGCATATTGACACATTATAATAGCTGCAAATCCAGCTTTCTCTACCTGGATCCAGTTGTTTCTGTGAATCGCAGCGATCCATTTGCATCTCTGTTCTGTAGCTTTCGGCAGTCTGTAAAAATACACCTGAGATTTCTTATCAAATCTAGTTGTACGGTCAAATCGCATAGCTCTTTCCAGGTTTTAATTGTGTTGTGTGTGTTTTTCGCGGCATTCACACTGCAAACCAATGCGGCCACTGAGTCGTTTTGCCCATAGATATCCATAGTAAAGGCTAGATGTACCGAAACCAAACCGTTTGTAAATCCGTCAAGGTTTCAGCAAGAGTTTTTGTGTTTGTGCTGATCACATTACATCAGAGACAACAGAGCCCGCCAGAAAGCTTGCCTGTGACAAGATGGCCGCCGGCGATGACAACTGAGACTCCGCCATAAGACATCTAGCCTTTATTGTGTGTGTCACCAGTCACTCAGTAATGCACATAACCTCTACACATCACAACTGTGTACTGCCACCTAGTGGACTCTTCTGTCTAAACATTCACCATGTGCTGTTTTACGTGCAAACACAAACAAAAGGGCTCCATGAGGGAAAATTATTGTGGGACGCAGACACACGAAGTATACTTGGGTTTAAAGCCTGACGTGATTAATCATCATACAAATGAATAGCGATTCAGTTTTGTTCATGTTACATATAATTTAGTGTGAAGGAAGACATCTGACATCTTTACTTCATAAGTGCTTTTTATACACTTAATTCTTTATTTCCTGCTAGATAATGACTCTTGTGTTTTCTCGTCTGTGATAAAAACGAACGCTACAGGCCAACTATCCATCCTGTTTCGCTTGCTACATCCAAACCTACATACAGCTGCTTCTATTTCTACTAAGTGCGAAGCTTGTAATAATCAGGAAATGGCTAAGCCAGAAGCCACAATACAACAGGGAAAGAAAAGAAACACACAGAACTTGAGGCTATTGCAGGCGTAAACTCTGGTTTGCTGACGTCCCAAGTAGGCTTCCAACTTTCAGCAAGTCTTTGGAAACAATGTTAATTGTTCACAATTTGACAGCGAAATGCGGAAGTCTGGGTTAAGAAGTGAGCGAAACCAGTCTGGCTGTTGCCGTTATGTGATAATGAGTTTTTATTAGCATAGCATGCCTAATCGCAATCGACACCATCCGCCCCTTTAAGAAGCTTTTGTAGAATGTTTTTGGAATAGTTTCATTTTTTGACTCCCAACGCAACAGCGGATTTGCTCCAAATTCCAATTTAATCACAACAGACCGACTCCGTTCTCCCCTTCATCTTTTATTTATCATTAAATATAGATTAAGCTTCCGTTCGCTGGGGATTGCAGTTAATTCTCGCTGTGCCGGCCCTTGCTACGATACCTTCCACTGATCCAACATTGGGAAATAAATCTAAATCATTCCTTTACCCCACAAAAATATCCACGACACCCTTGGGCTTGTAGGAGGAGATGCTTGACGCAACTCACCTTTCTGACCTTCAATTACAACATCTCTATTCTGGACATCCACAAGCATTCAACATCTTTTCTGGTTCAAAAGCCGGCATCCGATGAGGATTTCAGCCATTTGATATTGAGAAGTCTTTTCTCCCTCTTGGTAAACACAACGACTGCAAATAAAAACTGACGTTAAATGAAAAACAGTCCTTGGCGAATTAAACTCGGATTGTCGAATCAATGAAAACGAGTGTATCTGAATGCTGATGGACAGCAGCTACTGTGTTGTTATCCATTTTGCGTTCCTTCATTGGGAATAAGGCTTATTTGAGTTTTCTCCTATATTAAATTATAATCCACCATTTCAGCAAAGGCAAGGCCAAAAGAAGGCATATTTCACACACACAGTTTTATCCGGACGGCAGGTTTTACAGCTTAATTTGAGAACAAGTGTTTCATTAGTACTAAACAAAAAGCAGACACACTCCCTCGGTTTGTGAGGAACGACAGCCAAGTCAAAAATTGGGGTGAAGGAAGTTCTGCATTGCAGTCCAAAAAAAAGAGAGAGGGAAATGAAGAGAGATAGAGCGATAAAATTAGATATAACAAAACCACCCAACACCACATGCTTTTCAGACCTTTGCATAGATTAGTCTATACTTAGCCACAGAAACTTCTACACAGAATTACTCAGAAGCAACAGTATGCTGTAAAACTAGATTTTAATATTTTCTAAAGAGTGTTGCATAACAAGTTAAGTTGTTCAATGCAGAAGAAAGCTATTCTCTGTGTGATTGACCAGTGTGTTTATTATTACGATAATACAGTAATATGATACCAAATATTAAGACGTTAAGAACAAGGAGAATAAAGCCCTGTTCACACTACAAGATTTTAAAACGTCGGGCTGAACTGTGCGGTTCAAACTACATGACTTGCTCTCTGTGAAATCAGGAGTGTTCAAGTTGTTCACTTGTAGCTGTTCACACCACACAACACAATTGATTGATCCACAACAGGAGGTAACGCACTACACGAGTTGACAACGCATGATAAAAGCAAATCATTTGCAACTCTAATGAGAGCTGTTTCAGTACTATGGTATGGTCTAAATCCTGAAAATAATCAAATAAATAACGAGTTGACAAAAACTCTGTCACCCAACGATTCTATCTTGTCTACAAACCACGTTTTGTCACGAAAAACCATGCAATAAAACGAACCAGAAATGACGCGAAACAGTATGTGCTCAAATACCCAGCGAAGAAGAGAACACAACACATGAATATGGACGTCAGACAGAAACTAGTGCAGCACACTGTTTGCGCGATGATTTGCTCTGAGAAAAAAAATGCAAAAAAAAAGAGAAAAACTAAGATTTACCTGGTGACCTCAACCCATGCCTTGCTATTATTGGCTGTACTCATGACATCACTGAGGTTGAGTCGCGCGACAGCTCTGGATATCTAGCAAGCTAGATATTTTTCTGGGCTCGGCGAGGCGTCTGCGAGCGTATTCGCTGCGTTGTTGGCTCTTTCATACTAACAGAATGGCAAGCGTTCATCGTCCGCTAATCCCCTGTGATTTGTACACGATAACATCCTGACCTGTCTGCGAGCTCAACGATTTGCAAATCGGGCTTAAATCGGGCTTTAAATCGGGCTTTAAATCGGGCTTTAAATCCTGTAGTGTGAACTTGGCTTAAGTCCTTATAGACAGGATTATACATATTTTTTATGCAAATTTTGGCATATTACATTAAAAAATGCTACGTGCCAATGCACACGAAAAACACTCACTTAAAGTGGATAAATTGTGTATTTATCAAGAAGAGATGAACATGAACTAGAAAGGTAACAGACACAAAAATCTAAAAATATGATGATTATATCTAATTATTCAATTATTTAGTTTCTGTGTGTGTGTATATATATATATATATATATATATATATATATATATATATACTGTATATATATATATGTGTGTGTGTGTGTGTATGTATATATATATATATATATATATAGAGAGAGAGAGAGAGAGAGAGAGAGACAGAGAGACATTGATACTGCTTAAGCAAATACAACAGACTGATCTCAAGTTACATTTTAATCACATAAACCTAGAAAGGCACATTGAAGGGGTTAGCAAGATACACTCGTGTGTGTGTGTGTGTGTGTTCTTTCAGTTCACACACACACCAGGAAATGATGACGGCCTGGAGGAACCTCCAGTAAAGTACACTGACCATAAAAGAGTGACTAGGAGACAACACACAGCTGTTTCATCCTCACGTGAAGCATCTCGCAAACCCTATGAATCCGCTCCTCACACACTCACACACACACAAACACTCGCTCAGCCTGCGACATCCAATGAGTGAGGGATAAAATCCACGGACAGACGGAAAGATACCATGAATTGGGGGGGGGGGGGAGTGAATGAGTGAGACAGTTTGCCACCTTTAGTTTCTCCCGCCGTCAAACGTGAAAAGAGGATTATGCTTCCCGCCGTTTACTTTGACAGACTGAAAGAGAACAAAGAGGGTGGAAAAAAGGAAAAACTGGACGAGAAAGAAAAATGACGAGGAAAAAGGAGAAAGAAAAGTAGTAGTATGTAAGCCCATTAACTTCTATCCATCTGTGTGCTGTATATTACCCTCAGCTGCCCTGCAGGAACCACACACACACACACACAAACAGGAGCTTAAGGAGAAAAAAAAATGAGTCTTTCCATTGAGCGAGGCCTTCTGAATCTCTAGTCTGAGCTCTCTCTCTCTCTCGCACACACACACATATCATTTCTCTGCTGATTAGGGAAGAGGGATGGATTCACGATGAAGAGTTTAAGTGCAACAGACTTCCAGCTGTAGAGCCGATAAGGGATGATATAAAAATGCTGAAGCATGTTTTTCCCTGTGTTTTAATCTTCTCCTTGTAATGTAACACTGGCTATGAGGCTTTGCCTTGAAGCTTTTATTTAAAACACATGTTTCCAGCTCTCCTCTTAAAAAAGCCTCCCTTATCTCTCCATCAATCTACAGACACTGGCGGATTCATTCTGAGCGTGGCGGGGGCCAGCTTTTAAATGCATGCGTGTGTGTGTGTGTGTGTGTGTGTGAGAGAGAGAGAGAGAGAGAGAGAGAGAGAGAGAGAGAGAGAGAGTGTGTGGGTGTGGTGTGGTGTGAGTGTGTGTGTGTATTTGTGTGAGACACACACACACACACACAGTATATAAATTAAATAAATAAACAATTGCTATTCAGTGGTTATTACACTTTATAAGTTAATTAACAAATAATCAAGAAAAAATTATTACGTATGTGGTAACATTTTACTTGAAGGGGTGTGCATAAGACTGACATGACACTTTCATAACCATGGCATGACATACGTCTTGAATATGAAGGACGTTTTATGCATGTTTATGACAACTGTCATTAAGTGTCTTTCACTCAATAATGACATTTTTAATGCAGATATGACATTGTATAAGATGTCTTTGTTATGACATCTTGACATAAACCAATACATCATAACCTGTCAGTGTCTTCATCATGACAACTTGACATTAAATTAAGTTAAACTATCATGTGTTTGGCTTTGACATTGGCTGTCATGAGGCATTATAACTGTGTCTTGAATATTTTTCGTGACCTCAACTACAGTGGTACTAATTGAATTTGTCATTAAAAAGTTATAATGGCTTCATAACAGCCAATGTCAAAACAACCCCCAGTTTAAAGGGTCATGAAACCCCCCTCTTTCAGCTCAAGTCTAGCTCAAAATCTTTTTGAAAAATGCAACTGAAATGGGCGTGGCTAGCTGTGAGAAGAACGGAGGGAGTGGGTGTTGTATGACCATCACTGTCACTGTCCTATGCATTTCGACTGTCACTAAAAAGCAATGGTAAAACGTGAGGAAATGCTAGATTTTTATATAGCTGGCAAAGTTAAAGTCTTATGAAGTACACTGACACTTTATTATCGTCCTTTCAAAAAGTAACTGAATGTCCTGCTACAAATATTAGCCTACAGTAATCGTAATTCTAATTAAAACATTAATGTAGGCTACATGTATAATTTAATGTCATTATAAAATATATAGTGGTTTATATAGACACTATAAATACATTTCAGAAAAAAAAATATTAATTTTCCGCTTAAAAAAAATTGTTCCGTGCATAGTCATAGACAGTAAAAGAAAGTGCATAGTCTACGTGCCCTCTGAACCCTCATAATAAATGACTTCTCATTTTACACACACACACACACACACACACACCTCTGAAGGGATAGAAAGTCCTCGGGATACCGCATCACTCGCAAGACGCAACTTGCATTAGTTGTCAACAAGGAGAAGTCCATCATTCTCCACTTGTCACAGCTCTCTTGCGAAAAATGTTCGCGGCACACACTATAATTTCGATCAGACGTGTCCGTGTTTGATGGCAAACCAACCGTCTAGCCCTGGCAGCATCGCGGGGAACATATTCAACGCACTTGGACTTTGCACCATGAAAAAAAATAGTTTGCGTCCCATGATTGCCTCTCTCATCTAACGTTACTACGCGATATCACAGTTCGTCATGTCTGTCGTTGGAAAGATCCACGTGGGGTCATGAATAATTAAGAGGCCGTGTTTTCTCATAGGATAACTCCGATGGGTCATCAACGCACTGTGCAGTGCACTGCCACGTCACCCGCTACAAAGAAGATTTTAAACCCGGAAGACGAAAAAAGCAGAAAAAAACTCAAATTTAACCATTTTAACCTTATTATTAAATCTAACAGATGCTAACATTGTCTTCAATGGTGCTCAACACACATCCTCTGTTATAATGTCAGAAAATTTGGTTTGGGGTTTCATGACCCTTTAATGTAATGTTAACCAATAAAGCTAGATGGTTTCTTAAGTTTGATAATGAATCTGCTATGTCATGTTTATGACAGGTCATTGACATGACAAAGACACTGACAGGTTATGATGTATTGGTTTATGTCAAGGTGTCATAACAAAGACATCTCAGACAATGTCAAATTTGCATTAAAAATGTCAGAACTGAGCGAATGACACTTAATGACAGTTAAGCGCATAAAACTTCCTTCATATTCAAGACATATGTCATATCATGAATATAAAGGTGTCATGTTAGTCTTATGCACACCCTTTATGCAAGTAAAGTTTTAAATCTCTGAGGATGGAGACAATTGTAACACTAAGATATGAAATAAAACTTTACAACTGTTCCAGTCACCCCTGTAATGACTTGTAACACCCATTATATTAAATTCAATATTCTAATCAAATCTTGTACATTACAGTCCATTAATGACACTGGGTAATGAGCCACAGACCCTGGATGTGTGTGTATAAGCAGGTTACTGGAACCAGTGACATTTCAATATTTGACACATATTGATACAAAGGAATAAAACAAAATACAGTGTGTAAGCTCTGTCAGCGAGGCCTTTAATAAGACATTCAGGAGTAAAGATGATTAAGACGGAGATCAAGACAGGTTTGTGCAAATAGAGTTTGAATTGACATGTGGACTACACTCATGAAACTTCAATATCCCTGAAACAAGCCGAGTCTCCAGGAAAAAGAGAGGAGGGAAGAAAGAAAAAAAGAAAGAAAGAAACGAGCTCGAGGCAAGGAGAATAATTTCAGCTCTCCTCTTCAATTATTAATTCCTTCATTTTCCCCTCTGAACGTGTGTGGATAGACTAGGAAAGGGGAGGTAGAGCGTGAGTGAAAGAAAGAGAAAAAAAGATGGAAAGAAATAGATAATCTGGGGCATGCTTTATTCTTTACAATTATTATTTTAGAACTGGCCCTGTATGACAAGTATGTCGCTGTAGGATTAAAGGAATAGTTCAACCAGAAATGAAAACTATGTCATTAATGACTCTTATGTCTTCAGAACACAGTTTAAGATATTTTAGATTTAGTCCGAGAGCTTTCTGTCCCTCCATTGGAAATGTGTGTATGGTATACTGTCCTTGTCCAGAAAGGAAATAAAGACATCATCAAAGTAGTCCTAGGGTTAGTTACAATGTTTTGAAGCATCGAAAATACATTTCGGTCCAAAAATAACAAAAACTACGACTTTATTCAGCATTGTATTGTCTTCCGGTTCTGTTGTGGATCCGCATTCAGTGTCGCTGCTGACGTAAGACGTGGCTGCACAATACAACCATAATGATAACGACATATCGTTGGAATCGTTTTTTTTTCCAGCTGATTAAACTATATAAAAAAGAACAGCAAAACAGAATCCTTCCTGCATTTAAAGCTACAGACGATGAAACTGCAGCTTATAATACACTCAACGTTCCTGTCCGCTGGTGTGATGGTCGCTAATATAGTTAGCGTTATAGTCATTCATTCATTAATTTGTAGAGCACATTTAAAAACAACCCATGGTTGACCAAAGTGCTGAACAGGACAGATTAATCAATACGATAATTTCAAGAGCAATCGATACAATTACAAGCAATAGAATAAATAATACATTAGATAGAACACATTTGAAGGTTGAGAAAGTGCATTAAGTATCCACATTAAGTGTTTTTTAAGGTCTGATTTGAAAATGGCAAATGACGAAACTGTTGTAGTTATTGTTATTCTTGGTGTGAATGTGCCTTTATTCTCACAATCCAGGGCAAAGTAAACGATTTTATTTAAAATCTGTAGAAATAATTCACAAAAAGATGTTTCTATGCGGTAGCATATAATTTGTGCAACGTTATCAACACCCCCATTTGTGTGGAATGCATTAACATCCATCACACACTCGCAATCAGCTAAAAACATAATAATGAAAGATGAACTGTGTCGAAGAACAGAACACAAGCATTAAAGCTTTATATTTCACCAGAAGAGTGAAAGCCTGGAGAGAAATAAATGAGAGAGAAAGAGAGGCTCTTGACATGTCCAACGCATCCTCTGAAGAGACCGACACAGAGAACTTCAAAATGAGAAAATAATACGTAATATATCCTTCTCGAGAGGCCTGACAAAGGCAGTATTTCACTCAAATACCCATAATGCTTCTGGGCTTGTGGGAAAAAGAACTCATTCAGCACTGCGTTAAAGGGATCAAACATTAAAGACGTTTCATTATGTATCTTCCCACATTTTACAAGCTAAAGATGCCACAAATCTTAAAACTAAAATATATTTAAAATTATTAATAATCACAATATCATTATATATATATATATATAATTATTGAATAATTATTAAATAATAGTATATACTATTTTATATTATATTAATCTAAAATGTATTTAATAATGTAATATTAAATTATTAAATTGAGTAATTAATATTTAATACATACATACATACATGATACAATATGTCTTCATTGATTACATATTAATTACATATATGTATATTAGGGCTGTGCAAAGATTAATTGCGAAAATAAATTAAATAAAAGTTTGTGTTTACATAATATATGTGTGTTTGCTGTGTATAATTATTGTGTATATACATGCATGTATAAGACTATTTGTACGTAAATACTGTATGTATATATAAATATATATATATATATATATATATATATATATATATATACATATATACATACATAATCTATATTATATATAAATATAAATTTCATACATGAATAACATTTTCTTAAATATATACATGCATGTTTGTGTATACAAAATAATTATGCACACACACACACACACACACACACACACATATATATATATATCAAAAATGTATTTTAGTTTAAAATAATTTAATAAATTATTAAATTGTGTTATTAATATTTAATCAATGGAGAAAAATTCATTATATCATGTATATATATAAATAAATAAATATTGAATCAATTGAGATATATTGTATGATGTATATATGTGTGTGTGTGTATATATATACATGATACAACATCTCTCTCTCTATATATATATATATATATATATATATATATATATATATATATATATATATATAATTCTTACATTAATTATAATATATACATTTATTTACAATTTATTTAAAATTATTGTAGAAATTATTTACTAAATCATTTTAATAATATTTAATATTAATAATGGATTATTGTTGTTATTATTACGGGAGAATGGGAGAATGAGAGAACGGGAGAGCGAGAGAATGGGGAGAACGGGAGAATGAGAGAATTGGAGAATGAAAGAATGGGAGAACTACAGAATGAGAGAACTAGAGAACGGGAGAATGGGAGAACGAGATAACGAGAGAATGGGAGAACGGGAGAACGAGAGAACGGGAAAATGAGAGAACGTGCAAACGAGAGAACGGGAGGACGGGATAATGGGAGACGGGAGAACGAGAGAACGGGAGAACGAGAAAACGAGAGAAGGGGATAACGGGAGACTGGAGGACAAGAGAACGGGAGAACGAGAGAACGGCCTCCTCTGATTTCTTAAGGGAATGTAAACAGCGTTTTCAACAGCTCCCCTCGTCTGGTATCAATCAAGTTCAGACTTCATGACTAAAGGCTGCTTTTCTGTACTGATAAAATATGGCTGTAAGTTAATGTTGTGTGTGACAGCTGCGGTCAGAGTTGTTGAGGGGAAATGGAGAGAGAAAAGAGAGACTGAATGGAAAGAGAGACAGAGAGATAGACAAAGGAAGAAAGCGGGAAATAAACAGACAATCCAAGTAAGATGTTTCTCAGTTAATTGGACACAGATAACAGAGTATGGCTTTGTGAAGAGGAATCCAGAGATGCGTGTGAGAGTGTGTGTGTGTTTGTGTGTGTGTGTGTTGCCAGATGAGGCTAATGAAAGCAGTCAGAGTCCTGGTGCTGCTCGGCTGCTCTTTGTGTCCACTTGGAGCCCACACACACACACCACTGGCCTGATAATCCACCCGTTGCCATGGTGCTGGCCTTGAGGACCCACATTATTTCCCTCCTGCAGAATTTACCGCTTTGCACAAAGACACACACTCTGTCCCTCATCGTAATGATTCCTCGCTAAACGAGCGAGAGGAAAAACTACACTGGGAACGAAAACTCATCAACGACTGGAGCCGTTGTTCCACTGCATAACTGCACACGTCTTTGTGCTCTTTAAAAGCTCAGAGAGTGAGTGAGTGAGAGAGAGAGAGAGAGAGAGAGAGAGAGAGAGAGAGAGAGAGAGAAATTATAAGAGAGCAAGCAAGGAGGGAAGTGAGAAAATGATAATGATGCTTAAATAATAAGTATCATATATAATGATATAATGATACATATAATGATAAATATAATATATACATATATACATATTAAAATACTGTAAAAATATTGAGAAAATTCTTGAAGATTTTAAACAATTGTTTTCTATTCCTCATGTGATTATTTACGTGATCCTTCAGAAATCATTCTAATATGCTGATTTGCTTATTTATTATTATTAATATTGAAAACAGCTGTTTCTTTCAGGATTCAAAAGTCCAAAAGAACGTTGTTTATTTGAAAGAGAAATCTGTTGCGTCACTTTCTGTCACTTGTGATTAATTTAATCCATCCTTGCTGAAAAGTATTAATGTCTTTAAAAAACAAATCTCATTTTATTCTTCCTTTATTCAACTTTTAGTGAGCGTTAAATTGAATACATCTCTCCATTTAACCCAGTGCTTCCTCTAGAGAGCTTGAAGGAAATTGCATTTCACCAGCAACTTCAGCTCCATACTGTATTGATGTGCATTTGATAAAGAAAAACCATGAATCTTAACACTCGGATGAGAGCATATATTGAAGAGGTTTCATTACAACACTGTAGATGCCAGATATAAAGTCATGCAAAGTGTATGTGTGCACTGTGAACACATGCATCAAAGATACACACTTATACCTTATTAATACATAAAGGGATATTCGTACCTTAAGACAATAATTTGCACATACTGTATATTATATTATCACATTTATCCATCAATGATACACATTTATACCTTAATACATAAAGAATGCATATTACTGCCTTAAGATAATAATTTGCACATATACATATTATATTATATTTAATATTATATATATTATATTATAGATTACCCTAAATATAGATTACCTTACCAATACATAAAGGGATATTAGTACCTTAAGATAATAATTTGCACATATATTATATTATCACATATATGCAGAACTATCAATGATACACACTTTTACATTAATACATGACGAGTGCATATTAGTGTCTTAAGATAATAATTTAAGCATAATACTGGATGCAATATATTATATTGCATGATTATAATATATCATATTGCATATATGCAGTCCCATCATACACATGTATACACTCTCAGACAAAAAGGTTTTCAAAAGGTATTCCTTTATCTAAACATATTAGAACCCTTTTGAAGGGTACTGTCCCAGTGACAGCTTTTGTAAAAAAAAATAAATTCTAGTGTTCCTTAATACATAAAAAGTGCATACCTTAAGATAATAATTTACATAATAATTTACACCCTTTAGGGGTAACTTAGATACAAATGTGGATATGAAGAATCTGTAAAACAATACAATACACTCTAAAAATTGCTTTGTTGTTTTAACCCAACTTTGGGTCAAATATGGACTAACCCAGACATTGGGTTAAATTTTTATTGTACCTGTGTACAGGTGTACCACACAGAGCTATGTGAAGTGCTTTGAGCGTCCAGAAAGGCGCTAGAGACACCACAGGACTGAGACTGAGGACTCGAGGAGGGTGGAGAGGAGAACATTAGCGCTGACGACAGCTGTCTGAAAAGAGCTAAGCTATCGGTTAGCATCCCCATTCAACACATTGGCAGTTTGCAATAGGCTCTCACATTACTCCGGAGGCATATTCATATTTATAAAAATATGGCTGCGTTTGAACAGGAGTCAGTGGAGAAAAGATTCGTTTTGGAACCAGGTGATGTATTTATAGCGATCTCCCAGGTGAAACACCTACAAAAAGTCTAGGAAAAAAAAAAACAAGCCAGATAGACAAAAACTTTCTCATGGAAGAAGATAAGAACTTGAGATTGATTTCAGAATTTGAGATTTTTAAAGATAAGATTATTAGGCGTTGGTGGAGTATCCACTAGTTTGTCTGTTTGTTTTTAATTGGCTGTTATGGCGAGATTGATGTATTTTAAATAGTGGTAAAATACAGTAGTTCTGAAAATAGAATAAAAATACAACTAAAAACTCGCATCAACAAATGATTTTTTCATTCAAATATTTGATTTTTAGGATCAATCCAGATGAAACTTTTTTCATCGCATAACTTTCTGAATAAAAATATTGCTTAGTGGCATTTAAAGCAGTAAATTCCAACAAAATATGTTTTATCATAGTAAAACATTACTAATTATCAAAGAATCCTGAAAAAAAGTATTTTTTTTTCCACAAAAATATTAGGCAGTACAACAGATTTCAACATGGATTTTCAGAAATGCAGAAAATCACCATAATAGAATGATTTATGAAGGATCGTGTGACTATAACAGGAATGAATTACATTTTAAAATATATTAAAATAGAAAACAGTTGCTTAAAGTTTTTTAATATTTTTTAATTAAAAATTGTAATTAACCAAAAATTATTCAAATTTGAATAAAGACAGGAACATTCTTAAGAAATGTTTTAATATAACTTAAAAGATTATTAACTCAAAGAAGAAAGTATCAGCTATAAACTTCATTCCGAATAATGAAGAAACGAGAAATCAATAATTGGAAAATCGTGCATGAGGTCTGCTGAATCCAGAAAGGGGACAAAATACAATAAAATAACTAAACAAAGCAGTAAATAGTGAACAAAGTTCAGTGGCATACTCTTAGAAAGCCCATTCATAAATGATGATTTGCTGTAGCCTAAATTCAGTTTTATATATATAATAGTGTGTTAGCAGACTGTTTCATCTGCCAGGCACGCATTAATAATACATCGCATCGTACCTTTCCTGTCAAAAAGTAGGATGTACACCATTCTCAGTTTCGCAAACAATAAATAACCTTTGCTTTCTAAACACAAGGAAATCTGGTCCAAATCGAGTGCCCAGAAATAGCATGGACGGCACGGTCCCAGCGGTGTTACAACGGCTAATCAATGGCAGTCGCAAGGTTTAAACAGGCTAAGAGTCGGGCTGAAACAAACCCGTTCGGGACATCTGTGTGGAGTTAGCATTGAGAGACGACGATTGCCATCTTTCTCCCTCTTGTGGAGAGAAATGTCTAACTGAAATCTCTAAATGTGTGTTTTCTTAAAGAAAGGGCGGTCTATTGAATGAATGCACAGCAAAAACACACTTTGTGTTAATGCAGGGTTCTTCATCTGAGGGTTGGAGAGATAAAAGTGCAGCTGGCAGGAGGGCTGTCAGCACTGATCCTCCTTTCTACAACAATGAAGTTAAAAATAAAAAGCCAATGACCAGGAGGGGCCGAGCAGAACCGGACTTATTTTTTCCTGCCGGATTTGCCAAGGGTCCCATTAACTTCGTAACACACATTTAGCAACTCGTCCAACACAAACCCACACTCATTTCATGAATTATCTATGATGCATCATAAAAAATAAAATCTTTATGCACAGAAAGAAAGCATTCTGAAAAGGACGCTATCCTGAGCAAATAGTCTGCGGTAGTCCAGGCGTACGGGCCAAGCTCAGCAAACACTGAGGAAGCTTAACATCTGTAGCCATGAACAACCTGTTTGTGAAAACACACAAAAGCCCTAATTAGGCCTCCATAAAAGTGAATATGAACACCATGTTTTCAGACTTTAGTGCTTTCCAAACCCGAGCGGTGAAGCTGGGAAGGAATGCTGAGAATTGTGCGCACATTTGTTCAGGAATGGTTTTTACAAGCTCTCAGAGAACTTCTGTTGGACGGCGCCGTTCCTCTTGCTGAAAGTGTGGGACTGTTAAAGGGATAGTTCACTCAGATGAAAATTATGTTATTAATAAAGGCCCGTACACACCGGGACGAATATCAGTGCGCGTTATTCGTCAGCGTTTTTCAACGCGTTTTTTGTGTTCACACCCAAGCGTTTTTCGCTGACGATGAGCCGAGTGAACATGCAAATTCATTCCCTGACATTAGATGGCGCTTAATGTAAAACAGAAATAATAATAGAATACTATACTAGCGTGATCATATTCATGTCTCAATGTTTTATTATGACAGATTAAAAAAAACGAATGAAATAATGATAGAAATAATGTCTTATGTATTAGAAAAATAAATATATAAATAATAAATAACTAAAAGAAATGCCTCCAAATGTAACAAAAATAGCTCACACAAACTTACAAAAACGAACTAATAAAATCTATTAATATCTTTAGTTTTCATCCTCTTTTCCTCATCCACCCTTTTTGCCCATCTATTTAGCTGTAGAACTGATCTTTCCCAGCAGTTTTTTTTTTTTTTTTTTTGAAAACCAGGACATTTTCATCACTTAAAAACATCCAGGAGAGGACGTGGAAACAGGACATGTGTAACGCAAAGTTGAGATGTTGCCAAGAGATAAAAACATAGCACTAGTTTTTGGATGAACAGAGACGAGAGTTGTCGTATTTCCCCGCGTTTAATAAAACCACTCAAACGTTACACTCGTCCTCATACAACTCATTTTTCTATAAAGCACAAAGTGACCGTTTTACACATGTCCCGGGAAAACAGGACTGTTGGTCACCCTATACTATACTATTATTACAGAAATACTAAAATAAATATTATCATATAGCTATTTATGCTCCGAGACAAGCAGCTCAACATTCAACTTGCCCATAGGTATCTTCTCTTATTCGCCATATGTGTGCTCGGCAAGACCGTTTTGTGTTTGAGCGCCCCCAAGTTGTGTTTTACTGTAACTTCAGAAGTACCAGACACGTGAGCAAACCCACCTATCTCGTTGGTCGGACAGGTTTTGACGCGGCGAGTCAAACCAAAAAAACGAACCGAGGCGTTTTTTTAAAAATGACGCTTTTACGCGTGGCGTTTTTCGCGTCGGTGTGAACACTCACATTGGCGCCCGTTGTTTAGTCACGAGGCGTTAAATGTCGACGAATATCGCACGCGAAATTCGTCCCGGTGTGAACAGGCCTTAATGCACCCTCATATAGTACCCTCACTGTCAATCATCGGCAGAACTCAAATGAAGATCTTTTTGATGAAATCATAGAGATTTCCAGCCCGGTCTCAGTGCAAGGCGTCATATACTGACACTTTTGACAATGCGTCTACATACAACGCACATAGCACTCATTAGCGTCAATATGAGACGCAGATATATATAGGCCAGAAGGCGCCTCCTAGTGGTCTACCCCTAACCCATACCTAAATCTACCCATAACCGAAGCGTATTAAATTGATGCTAAAGGGTGCCATGTGTGTTGGATTTAGACGAAATTTCAAACGCGTCACTATAAGACGCCCTAGGATTAGAATGCGTTTTTCCGAGATATTTTGGGTTAATGCGGGGAGAATTTCTGTCCCTCCATTGACAGCTACGCAACTACCACTATGTCCCTTCAAATAGTTCATAAAGAGATCATTAAACCAATCCATATGAATTGAGCGGTTTAGTCCACATTTTCTAAGGAGACTCATTCACTTTATATGATGAACAGATTGAATTTAGGCTTTATGAACAAGTGTCACACATAAGAAGAGCAATCCTTAAGAGAAAACCATTGTAAATGCTTATGCTCAAAATAATTAATTGGTTAAAGTAGGGTAAACTTAAATTAAACAAACCAAATTAACTTTCTTTTTCATTTGAGTTCACAAAACTTACGCATGTTAAGTCATCTGAATTGTTTTATTGTTTTGAGTTTTATGAACTTGTTCTTTGACTGAAACTGAGCTGGGATTTCTATTTATTTAGTCTGTTAGCTTACTCAAATATTTTAAGTTGAGTTGTTTTAATCTACAAGATCTGCTTAAACGTGTCAGAAAAAGGCGTTTCCAAAGAAGTTTTAAATGGGACAGAGGCGGTCAAGGAGATTAACGTCATCACGCTGAAAAGGTAAAATCAGTCCACTTTACGTCATCGTTATGCTTATAATTGTGCTCTTACAAACTATTATAACTCAAACGTTTCTGGGAAATGTATTTAGATAAAAAAAAAAAAACTGAAATAGCGACCGTGGTGTAGTTCGTTTTTAGCCTACCTTTAGCGTTTTACTTCTGGCGACAGCATTTAGGCTTCAAAATTCATAAAAAAGTGATAATTATCTAGATGGACAAAACGTGCAAGTATTATAAACTTATATCGTTCACAGAGCTTGTTTTTAGCGATAATCCAAAAGCCTATGGGAAAATCCTATTGGATTTTTGTCGAGGGAACCAGCGTGATGCTATCTCAACCGTAGAATAAAACGTGCAAGTGCCTCGAGCTTGTGCTTGACCTTATTTCAGACATTTAAAGGTGCTCCAAGGCCGTGCGTCCACCAAAGTGTTATTAGCCAACCGAAAACGCCAGACGCTCTGCTGAAGACGCCGTGTTTTGGGCGCTTGAGAGCGTTTCGGCAGCGCCGCGATTTTTCCATTGAGATGTTTCGTTGCTATGATACAGAATATCTGCAGCACAGTTTACTTGTAACTGATTTCACAGATAATTTGTTTCATACTAAAAATGTATTTTTCATCCATTTTGTTAATTTCCAGTTTAGCTCTGTTGGTTGATGCCGTTGTACAGAAAAAATGTTGTGACAGTTGGACAGTGTGGTTTAGTCCCGCCCCTCCTCCAATGTGATTGGACAGGTGGGTAAAAAGTGACAGTGATGAGCGCTGCGTTTTATCTAATGTTGAACATTTTTCAACTCTTGGCAACCAGTAAAAAAATCCCACCGCTCGGCACTTCAGCGTGAAAAGAACGCACCTCATTACGCTCATGGCGTTTAAAAACCACGGCGCTCCCATTGAAAACAATTGAAAACGTACGTCAGGCGCGTGGAAAAACGATTTAGTGGACACACGGCCTAAGCGATGTCGGGTTCTTGTTGACGTTCGAAGTATTGCCAAACAAAACGGGGGCTAGCTCGACCCTCTCTCCTCCTCACCCCTCCCATCTGCTGCACGCGCACTAACTCCATCCCAAATCATCTTGTCGGTGATTGGCTGGAACACTGCTTGTTATGTTTGGTGGTGCGGGTTGGACCAGTTTGTTTTTGTTGTCGTTTGTGGAACCTGAGCTGTCTATAGAGACCGTGTTTTTTTACAGTGTGTTCAGGAAACAGGCAGCTAGCGTATGTGACAAAAAAATGTTTCGGCCTAAAAAAACACATCACTTAGAGCACCTTTAACCAAAACCCCATTCAAAAAGCCCATTGACTTCGAGACTTTAGAAGCAGAAGTGCTAAAATGCTAACTCGCTTCAGCGTTTTGGCCTTCAAAGTGACATCATAACTGCGCCACTCTATTAAAATACAATCTTCCCTTCACTCATGTTTTAAAACAGTCTGTGCAACGAAAGCACACTGACTGACACCCCCCCCCCCCCCTCTCTCTCTCTCTCTCCTGCTTTCAGTCTTCCTGAGGTGAGGGCACAAGTTCTGCTTGGTCAGCCAAGGGTGTTTTCCACGTCACACACCGGACTGCGAGTGTCATGGATTTCAGGGTTTCTATGGCAGCAGTAGTTAATTCCCCAGGCCTCTTTCTCATCAAGCCTGACACTCTCTCTCTCTCTCTCTCTCTCTCTCTCTCTCTCTATTTGAAAAAAAAAAAGCTCTGGCCAGGCCCTAAGCCAAAAGCCTTGGAGATAAGCTGCTAATAGGAAACAATCTACAGCTAATGCACACATTCCACAGTGAAAACATCTTTTAATAACAAAAACAGAGTGCTTTCCCTCTTCTCGTTTTCTTCCCCCTTCCTCCTGTCTCCACAGCCCCTTTCTAAACAAAGCTGCGGAGTGAGCAAGATAGCGGGAGAGAGAAGAGAAGATGTTGAGAAATGCATCAGAGCGTGCCGATACCTGAAAAAACGAATCGTTAGAGAAGTGAAGGTGTGGCACTGCGTCCTCGAGGCTGCGAGCCATTAAACGATTACAGAGGGAAGTGAAAGAGAAAAGAGGGAAGAGCAGGCAGCGATCTGCAACAAATGCGAGGAAAGTCAGGCCCCCGGCGTACGCAGACGAACGCGCTTCACGCCGGCTTGTTTGTTTGATGCCCCGCTGCCACGTTTTTCCTGCAGATCCCAGAAGCCTCCACTGCGCAGCGTGAGAGCGAGCCAGAAAACATGCACACCGATCTGTGATTCAGCGTGCAGATGTGCTGACAAGAATGAGTGAGAGCGGTCCATCTTGCTGTGATTATAGCTGCCGTCACGTCTGATGTCGTAATTGACACTGGCTGCGAGCTGTTTACGGCTAGAGAATCACACATATGGACTTGCCCCTTTCATTTTAGGGCTGCTGCACATTCTCCTGATCACGTCTCCTCCTCTCTCAGACCCGTTCCATCACTGACACCAAAGCCTTGATGGACGGGAGCCGTTGCGGAGCGACGCCTGTAAACAGTGGGAATGTTTGCGCTTTGTTTATTCGTACCACGCTGAGAATCGTCGTGCCAAATCAGCTAGCGTTCTCTCTAAACAATTTGGGTGCGCTGTCATTCTGTGATACCTGGAAAAGCCTGTCCGCGGATTCACTCAAGATTACCTTACAATACCGCTGCCAAATAGAGTGCAAGCAAACTGTTTCCCCCCTTACAAAGAGAGCATTTATGGCCCTTAATGAAGCATAACAGCCACCGTCAGCACTCATATGCTAACGTTATGCCACACTCGCCTCAAATGCCACCTGCACTGAGCAACATGACAAATGACACGACCGTGCATAAACATTTCTGCAGTGCTTTTTTTAGCTCAGCTGAAACGATTGTGCGAAGCTCAATTGTTTGGGAAAGTTCACTCAAAAGAAAATTCTGTCTATCACTGACCCTCAAGTTAATATGATTTCACTCTAAAAAATGCTGGGTTGTTATAACCTAAATTAGGGTCAAATATGGACAAACTCAAATAAAATACAGTTGAAAGTGAAAGTTGAAATTTCATTTTTAACCCAACACTTGTCCATATTTGGGTTAAAACAACCCAGCATTGTTTAGAGTGCAGTAACACTTTATTTTAGGGTAATACACGTAACTATATTTACTTCCTATAGTAATCACAGTAAATTATGCACAATCTAAAAAATTCTGGGTTGTTTTAACCCATTTTTGGGTCAAATATGGACAAACTCAGCCATTGGGTTCAAAGTTTAAATGGCATTTTTAACCCAACTTTTGGGTTTGTCCATATTTGACCCAAATTTAGGTTAAAACAACCCAGCATTTTGTAACTTACTTTATATTTATGGGTAACGCTTCCTTTTACAGTATAGTACTTACAGTGTACTTACAGTATAGGCCTACTTACCTAGAAAGTACTGGCTAATATAAGGTAAGTACATGGAACAGGGGTAGGTTCAGGGTTAGTACTAGTTATTACCCAGTAATTGTAGTTACTAAAATAAGTACATAGTATTTACGTGGGTAACTGGACTGTAAAAGGAAGCGTTACCTATTTATGTTAGTTAATATTACTCAGTACTTATTTGAGTAAGCACTAGGCAACTATGTCGACTTTAAATAAAGTGTAACCTGAGATTCTTTGTCAAACACACACACACACAAACACACACACACAAAACCTATACAAAGTCAATGGATTCCAAAGTTTTACTTTTACAGTTAATGAATTACGTAAAATATTTTCTTTTGGGTTCCACGGAACAAAGGAAATCATACAGGTTTGGAAATGATGACAGAATTTATATATATATATATATATATATATATATATATATATATAATTTTATTATTTTTAGACATAATATTATAATATGATGCCAAACTACTTTCAATTATGCAAAAAATGTTTTTTCTTAATTTTAATATCGGCACAGTTGCTGACATTTTTGGTTTTAATTAAAAGTGCTCATAAAAATATCCATACATTTTTTTGTATGTAAGACTTCCATTTATAATGTCTTTTTGACAAAATACATCCGTAGAGTTTTTTTTCATTTTTTCATCCATTTAAGCACTGGGGTTTCTTTCATCTCTCAATCGGCACATGAGTCAAAAAAGTGGCTGTTTCGGAGTCTCAAAGTCTGTCTGTCTATCTGTCTGTGGATAAATGTCTTTGGTAAATAGCTTCGAGGCTCCGCTAAAGAATATAGCACGGATCAAAGAAGCCATGTCTTCCTGTATAAAAAGCCTAGGCCACAAGCTTGCTTGTTTGTCTAAAACAATTAAGGTCGTTATGAGGGGGTTTCTGACAAATAGCTACCAGCTGATAGTGCTTTGGCAAACTCCAGAGGAGGTCGGCGGGGTAGTGAAAAGCAGGGGGCCAGGCCCTGAGACGGGGCTCGAAATTAATGATCGGTCAGGGTCCGAAGCCCGCCTAATCTTGGCCAATTGCTCCTTAATTATGTAAGGTGCTGCCAATTTGAACTGTCGAGCAAATCAGGATCAGCATGCATTCATCCCCCAGCCCTGATTCCTGATTGAGACTGGTCATTATTCGGACGGATCTCATTTTCACACATGGAACCAATATGCCGGCCAGATGTTCATTTGCAGTAGGGTACAGAGCACAATGTCTCATCTACACGCAACGCCGGTTTCCCTCAACGCTACGGCTGTCGACTCACACCCTAGACAGGAGCGAAGGACATGAAAGCGGAGGAGAGAGAAAGAAAAAAAAGTCTGGTAAACCCTCTGTCAGGTCAATGACTTTTGTCGTGCATAGTTAAAACAGATGTCTCATTGCAGTCGGCCTGGCCCTGGAATTAGACCTCTGTGTTCAAACAAGCAAGCTTTGGTCAGTAAATCAAAAGCATAATTCATATAAACATTCAAATTATGCAGTACCATTTTTTTCATCTCTCTCATCTTCTTCTGTAGGTCATAAATAGCTCCGCTCGGATTCTGGTTTCAGGCCCCTCCTGCGTTATTAGGGCCGCCCGGCTCTTTCTGGCACCGTTCAATGCTTTCTAAATGACGCCACATTTACAATTGCTTCATCGTTAAATGCAGATATGATCTTTAGTGACATATTGACAATCCAAATTTAGACCTGCTCTCATTTTGACTAAGTTTAAGGTTTAAATGCAAAGCATGATGCGGGAGGAAAGGTTTTTATAATGTCGTCAGATTCTATCAGACATATTAAAGTGTTTTTGTTCATTGAAATATTTGCTGTTCAGTTGCTCTAACAACGTGTTGCTTGAATCTATGCCGAGAAAATACGACAATAGTTATAAATATTATTTTGTTCGAATGCCTTTACAAATCAGAAACACAAACACAAAATATTAGTTGAAAAAGGTGAATGTAAAAACCTAAATGACGTTTAGAAATGTAAGTTTGAATTGAAATGTAAAACTAAAACTGAAATTAAAATAACTTTTAAATAGACATTTAAATAGAACAAAAAACTAAAACAGAAATTTGAAAAAAAAAAAAAAAAAAACGAAACTTTAAATAAAATGAAAACTTAAATTGTAAAAAATCTAAATATCAATAAAAACTATATTATAGAAATTATACTAAAATAATACTGATGGATTACCTAAACAGTGTCTCTGAATAACACATTTATCGCTATCACTTTAAGACAAATATAGTGCAACTTAAAAAAATTGCCCAAAACAATGTTACAAAAAACACATTATTTGATCAAAACGTCCTAATTTTAACCGATGGAGTTGTTTCAGGGTTGAGTAATGACCAAACGTGTACAATATCAGCTGAGAACACCAGTTACCGCTGTATTATTCAGGGTGGAAGAGGACGAAACGTGACGGATTTAGAGGGCGTGTGAGGGGTTCCCGCCATGGGAAACAAGTGGAATAAAGACAAATGAGAGACAGATCACGAAACCAGATGTTAGAACACAGATTTGACCATTTCATCCCTGCACCTCAACCTTTTTAACATGTTATCATCTACAAACCATTTTACACACACAAAAAAACATATCCGTCATGGGACTGCAGAATTTAATGAAGCGCGTTGTACAAATAAAGCGTAAAAATAACTCTAACCACCATCCTGTCAGTGAATAAATTACGCTTGTCAACGATATATTGGGCGTGCTTGTGTTTTGCATGGCATCTCCAGACCCAGATAGCGTTACACCCTCTCATTTTAAATTTCGCTCGGGTTCACATGTAAATAACGTCGCGGGGAGGTGGGGTTGGCAAAGTTTTATTATCGCTGACATTTATTATCATTATAAAGGTTTTGGTGAATGAAAGCAGACGTGGGTGGTACGGAGGCAGGTTTCCGGCACTATTTAACAAGGTGATTCGCTGCAGCTGTGGCTGGGCGCACAAAACAGTGAACACAGTCCAACCTGCTACCACATAAAGCAACATAAGGAGAACCACGTTTGGATTTGGGCTTTCATTAGAAAGATATCTGCACAGAACATCAGGTTTCCATAACAATGCACGTCTTTTCTTCACGGCGTAAACATTACCGGCTCGCTGCGAATATAGGCTGAGCGAGCCAAACATAACAGAAGGTGCGGTGTGCTCGAAATGAGTGCCATTCAGACTCAAAGTCGATAAATTAATCGCTCGCTAAAAACGGCGTGGAAATTCACATGGCGCATGGAACCAACGCTGAGCAAACATGTTATGAGAGCAGCTGGCCGTAACTGAAAGGACTTGATTTAGGATGGTGGAGAAGGATGTAATCATGGCAGACGGACACATGAGTGAATTACCGCCGATTATGTCTTGCTTCAACTTTAAACACAATCTGACCATTATGGGCCACGGAACAGCAAACTTTGCTCACAACCTCGCCATCCTTTCCATTCCACCTCCTCCTGCCCGGATCAGCCAAACCCCAGAAACAGGACGAATACACAAACGCACACAAACGCACACTGGCCGGCTGGTGCACAAGGGTGTCAGTTTGTTTCTGCAGAAGTCAAATTTCCCATCATTCCATAGACAAAAATAAACAGGGGCGTCCTGGAAGACTGTTGAAACGGCTCAGTGTATTCCGCCCCCTCAGACGGTGAGGTCATGCTCTCAGACCGTACACTGCAGCAGGTACTCACACACTTTTTTTTTTCTCTTCCCTCCCGCCCTTGCTCATAAAATGTGGCACTCTGTTACAGAATTCGTCTGCAAGATGTGGGGGAAGTTTTTCCACTTCCTGTCTGAGCGATTCTACAACACAAATGGACGGGAAACACAAACACACACGCGCGTACGATGACAAACAAACACAGACATTAACAAAAACTCGCTAAGGACGGCAATAAAAGTAATCTCAATATTTTCTGTGTAAGCAGAGCATTCAAACCATAAACCCAAATATTTTGCAAACGGAGCCCAAGATTTAAGATTTATGTGTTCAAGGTTGCAGGGAAAACCCTTCATCAAAAATTAATGGAAAGGGGTCTCAAAATAATTACATAACACAAGTTAACAGTCAGCAATACAACTAGAACAAAGAAACTAATTACAAACGACACTCTAAACAATGCTGGGCTGTTTGAACCCAAATGTGGGTCAAATATGGACAAACCCAAATGTTGGGTTAAAAATTGTAACCCAACTTCAACTTTCACTTTCAAATGTAATTTTTTTATTGCATTTTTAACCCAACGTTTGGGTTTGTCCATATTTGACCCAAATTTAGGGTTGAAACAACCCAGAATTTTATTTTTTTGAATAAAAATGAACTAATACAACAGAACGAAAATACAGTGTTTAAGTTTTTCATGAAGATGTACTAACAGGGGTATTCAGATGTAATATGTAAAATGTAAAATAACACTGCATATCCTTAATGGACACGTTAAACATAGATTAATCATTATTAAAGCACTCTAAAAAATGCTGGGTTGTTTCAACCCAAATTTGGGTCAAATATGGACAAATCCAAATGTTGGGTTAAAAAGGCAATTAAAAAATTTACATTTGAAAGTGAGAGTTGAAGTTGGGTTTAAATTTGAAATGACATTTTTAACCCAACATTTGAGTTTGTCCATATTCTACCCAGATTTGGGTTAAAACAACCCAGCATTGTTTAGAGTGAGCAACTTAAATTATTCAGTCAAGATCAGTGAGTGATTTTCCTCGACTGCAGCTGGTTTATTAGGTTGCTGTCACTTTAAGAGCAAATCCAATATACTGTTACACATTTTCTTTCCCAACTTAATAAATAACCTACACTCTAAAAAAATGCTGGGTTGTTTTAACCCAACTTTGGGTCAAATATGGACAAACCCAAATGTTGGGTTAAAAAATGTAATGTAAAAATGTAACCTAATGGCTGGGTTTGTCCATATTTGACCCAAAGTTGAGTTGAAACAACCCAGCATTTTTAGACTGTACTGTGTTTATGTGAATACTCTCCAAAAAGGCATTTTCACGTTGTGAGTACGCATTAAAGCACATATCCGAAGCCCATTTGCTAATCGGCATTCGGCTCAGACTCAGACCGCGCACAGAAAGCCGCCCGCATGAAACAGTGGCTTAATGCGCTGTTAATAACTGTGTTTAATATCAAACACGTCCCGCAGTTTAGCAACAGTAGAGTGCATTTCACAACGCTCACTCAAAGGAATCAAAGGCTTGATTGAATGCGGCAGCGGCACAATAATGATTTTACCTCGATTATCTAGCCAAAATCAAAATCGAAAATCAATTATGATTAATCGCACAGCCCTAGGAAGAGAGTATAATACTAAAATTAAACTTCACAGCAGCATTCGCCTTTATCTACATGACCAGAAAAGGGAAAAGACAATCAATGCAAAATATTGCAAGTGCATTGCGAAGTGTTTGTTAAAAAACAGAATTTAATGAGGGACCTTCCTTTCAAAAAAAAAAAATAAATAAAAAAAATACAGCTTTACAAGTTTAACACTTTAATTAGCTTCTCTGAGAAAAAAGGACAAAGAGAATCGGCTCATTTTAGCAAAAAAAAAAAAAGTCTTTCTTATTAAATAGTTTCTTCTTCTGAAGTCTTTAGGTGCCGCCTGTTCCCTGCCGCCTCTTTTCTGGCCAGCGGAATGTCATCCGTTGAATCTCGCCCAGAACCGATGAGGAAATTATCGCCTAAGAGCCGCTGCCGCTGATACAGCTAAAAGAATGTTAAAGTAATGAGATGCGGGGAGGAATCTGTGATTAGAGCTCACTGATCTATATAAGCCATTACTTATTATCACCAAAGGAAAATAACCTTGGTCATCTTTCTGCCAGTGAGGCCGACTTCCTGAAAGGGCAACCAACCAATAATCCTGCCAAGCTTCCATTCTGCTAGGAACAACTGGGCACAGAAAGCAAAGCCCAGTTAAATTAGATGTTTGCTATTGGAAAACAGATCATGTTGTAGATAATACCATCTTGAAAATGATCTAAAAAAACATGTATTTGATTGGCAAGATATAGACACAAAGATACACATCACAGAGTTGTGCTTCTAGTCTTCTGAGGTAAATTGCAACCTTTCAACCTCTCTAGTTGGTAACCCTCAATTGTGTGTCACAAAGCCAGCAGTGTTACAGGAATCTGTGGCACTTTCCAAGAATAAGGTTCACTTTGACATCTCAAAACGTTTTAGCACTTTTTTGCGCGGACTACAAGATACGTTAGTTTAAAAACTATAAACCTCGCATAACTAGTCTAGTTCAAAACATCAAACGTCTGAATCTGCCCTTAAAATATGCTTTTGGCCTGTTTCCATTATCAGCTTGACTGTGTCCAACAACATCAAATATTATAAAAAGCATCGAAATATTAAAATAGCAATGTTTGACATTATCTGTTGAATTGCAATTCAATTTTTTTTCCCCAAAACTTATTCAAACTTTAAGTGTTATTCAATGTGCAAGAAATTGCTACACTGGGTTGTTTCAACCCAAATTTGGGTCCAATATGGACAAACCCAAATGTTGGGTTAAAAATTCAATAAAAAATTTACAGTTGAAAATTTGAAATGACATTTTTAACCCAAGATTTGGGTTTGTCCATATTTGACCCAAATTTAGGTTCAAACGACACAGCATTGTTTAGAGTGTAGAAAAAAAAAAACACAAATGGGAGCATTTAAACCGAAAATTTGCTTGTAAAACCTGCAAAGCTCATTTAAAATGAATAGAAAGAGAAAGAAGCTCATTTAATATTTATTTTGACCTCTTGGGGAGCACGATCAGCATTTTCTAAAGGTTAAGCACCTGACCGTTTGTTGAGCAAGGAAAAGAAAATGGCCCTATTTTGTAAAGTACCTTCATGGAAAGTGTCCTATGCCAAGTTGGTCCCTGTACCATGGTGAGCTTTCTAAACAGACAGAGAGTCCAAATTATAAAATGAAAAGATCAAATAAAAGCTGTTCTGTTGTGAAACTCAGAGGTCATACAGGTAGGGTCGGCTGAAGAGAGAGATTAGAGGCCCCGGTCATTTGTAAAATGTCATCGGTAATTACAGACTTATGATAATGATGATCAGAAGAAAAGATAACTTTATCATATGCCTATTTTTTCTTCTCGTCGGGAACCGGCTCTACCAGCCCATTCATCTGAACCATGTGATATTCCTCCACAGGACTGGCTTCACACCATTACAAAAGGGGACGAAGGAAAGGCTATCGAGAAGAAAATGAAACACATTAAGGAAGAAATCCCGATGGAAATTCAATAGTCCCAGAAACATACAGTGTGGCTTATCAAAGCAGCTGTCACTAAATATAATTTGAGGCAGTGGGCGGAAATGTAAACGATGGCAGACCTAATGAATTTCATTCCAGGCCTGCCCAAAGTAGACGTAGTGTTTATCACAAGCCTTTCTCCTCGCAATGACTCATTTACGCTGTGCTTGCATTTACTCGCACTCCGAGGCCCGAGAACCTTTCGCAGTAAATTGAGTGCTATGGTTAAGGAACTTTAGGGTGTATTTGTCACATAATAAATACACAAATTGGAAACACAATACAAAGAGATTGCTCTTCACTCGAGAGCAAGATATGGGTGTTTGCAATAGTAAAGAGTAGCAAGGAACGAGCAAAACAGTAAAAAAGCAATGTTAGCATTGCATTTCACTGGAATAGAGGAACCACAGGGGGGGCAGGGGCTACTTAATGATAATTATTTATTAATGTAACATTATTAATAATAAATATATTCATTAATTACATTCAATATCATAGAAAAGTGCTGGTGTTCAAAATATGAAAAGACTAAAAGCTCAACAGCATGATATTACTTTTATAAAACTGTTCAACCACACACACAGATAAATCTTCTCATCAGTTTGCTAAGTTTCAAATTATTATTAAACAGCAAGAACAAATTATGCAAAATCAGCAGACATTTCGGTGCACTCAGTGTCTGTCTTCACACACTTGTTTCAAGTGGACTATATTAGTAGAGTAATGGAATAGTGAATGAGGGTATACTGTAGGGTGCGATTTCAAACACAGCCACTATTTTCATTCCTAAATGAATCAGTGTTGTTAAACTAAGCTTTGACTTTGAATGATTCAATGACTCACTTACTTTTAGACAGTCTCTTTTCACCGCCTACTAGCGAAATAACTATTTAAATAATGAGTGCTGCCAATAAGGCTTGTGTGTTAACATGCACATTATACAAGATGGTCCTCACTGCAGAAGACAAAATCCATATTATTATGAATTACATATACCTAAACCTACCCATCGCCACCCCCTGATTCCTAACCACACCCCTAATCCTACCCATCTCCGCCCTCTGATCCCTAACCTCACCCCTAATCCTACCCATCTCTGCCCCTGATCACAAACCCCACCCCTAATCCTACCCATCTCTGCCACCTGATCACTAAGTCCACCCCTAATTCTACCCATCTCCACCCCCGATCACTAACCCCACCCCTAATCCTACCCATCTCCGCTCCTGATTCCTAAACACACCCCAAATCGTACCCATCTCTGCTCCCTGATCACTAACCCCACCCCTAATTGTATCCATCTCCGCCCCCTGATCACTAACCCCACCCCTAATAACTAACCCCACCCATAATCCTACCATCTCCACCCCCTGATCCCTAACCCCACCCCTAATCCTACCCATCTCCGCCCCTTGATCACTAACCCCACCCCTAATCCTACCTATCTCCGCCCCCTAATAACTAACCCCACCTCTAATCCTACCCATCTCTGCCCCCTGATCATTAACCCCACCTCTAATCCTACCCATCTCTGCCCCGTGATCACTAACCCCACCCCAATCCTACCCATCTCCGCCCCCTGATCACTAACTCCACCCCTAATACTACCCATCTCCACCCCTGATCACTAACCCCACCCATAATTCTACCCATCTCCACCCCTGATCACTAACCCCACCCATAATCCTACCCATCTCCGCCCCTGATCACTAACCCCACCCCTAATCCTACCCATCTCTGCCCCTGATCACTAACCCCACCCCTAATCCAACCCATCTCTGCCCCTGATCACTAACCCCACCCCTAATCCTATCCATCTCCACCCCTGATCACTAACCCCACCCCTAATACTACCGATCTCTGCCACCTGATCCCTAACACCACCCCTAATCCTACCCATCTCCGCCCCTGATCACTAACCCCACCCATAATCCTACCCATCTCCGCCCCCTGATCACTAACCCCACCCCTAATCCTACCCATCTCCGCCCCCTGATCACTAACCCCACCCATAATCCTACCCATCTCCACCCCTGATCACTAACCCCACCCCTAATCCTACCTATCTCCGGCCCCTGATCACTAACCCTACCCCTAATCCTACCCATCTCCGCCCCTTAGGTCTGGATCCAACTCCGCCCCCTGATCCTACCCCTGATCACTAACCCCACCCCTAATCCTACCTATCTCCGGCCCCTGATCACTAACCCCACCCCTAATCCTACCCATCCCCACCCCTTAGGTCCAACTCCGCCCCCTGGATCTTGTGTTCTGCAATGAGATGCTACTGCATTATTCACAATGGCTAAAATAATTTGTACCATATAAATGGTGAATACTTGTCAGCATAATTAAGCATTAAAATATCTACACAATAGGGTCATTTTATTTATTTATTTATTTTTCAACAAATGTTACAATCGCTGAGGCTAACTTTTATTCCTTCTATTATGACTGATCTAAAATCGAAACCTTAAAAAGCAGTCCTGCTCAATGTAAAACTGATTATCGTTCATCTATTATTAGCACGTTCTTGTACCATCTTAAAAAGAAACAAGAATGCTCTCCTGTGTACAGTATCCAAACAAGCCTTTGATCTAGATATATGCAAAACATATCCATATGCAACATAAATATGCTAAACAGATTCTAATAGATCCCTAATGAAGAACATGCATGTTGCAATCAAACTTTACTGTTCCTAAACTACAATCCCTCTTTGATACTCAGAGGATAATCGTGCATTCAGAGGCATGTGGACACGATGTGCTTGGACAAATTAATGGTCAGTTCCAGTGGTTTTGTGCAGGTGCAGAGAAATCTGACTGAGAGAAATGAATTGGTATTGTGGGGATCAGCGAGAGAAAATGACACAGGTTGCTCGGCAGTTCTCACCTGGAGAGGTTGGAGATGGCAGTGAGATGGGCAGATTGGGCGACGCTTCTCCACATTACACTCCCGGATGTGCATGAAGAGGTTGCCGCATCAGCACAATACCCGGAGAGAAGCCTTACATTGCAGAAACGGTGGTGAAAGGCAAGGGGGGGATCTGTCTGCAGAGCGGTGCAAAGCACTTCAACTTCCTCACCTGTGCAACCAGATTAACAACCCCTCTGACATCTGCCACTCCATGTCATGGATACACCAAAGGCTAACACTTTACTTGAAGGGGTGTGTATATGACTAACATGACACCAAGTTTTACGCATGTTTGTGACAACTGTCATTAAGTGTCATTCGCTCAGTTATGACATTTTGAATGCAAAAATGACATTGTTTGAGATGTCTTTGTTATGACACCTTGACATAAACCAATACATCATAACCTGTCAGTGTCTTTGTCATGACAACTTGACATTACTAAGACAACACAACCTGTCATAAACATGACATAGCAGATTCATTATCAAACTTAAGAAACCACCTAGCTTTATTGGTTAACATTACATTAAACTCTCAGTTGGTTGGTTTTGACATTGGCTGTTATGAAGACATTATAACATTTTAATGACAAATTCAATTAGTACCACTGTAGTTGAGGTCACGAAAAATATTCACGACACAGTTATAATGCCTCATGAGAGCCAATGTCAAAGCCAACCACATGACAGATTAACTTCATTTAATGTCAAGATGTCATAACAAAGACATCTTCATATTTGCATTCAAAATGTCATTATTGAGGGAAAGACACTTAATGACAGTTGTCATAAATATGCATAAACCCTATTTCATATTCAAGACATATGTGACATGTCATGGTTATGAAAGTGTCATTATGCACAACCCTTCAAGCAAAGTGTTACCTTCAAGTGCCACCACCATAATGTAACCAGCACTAAAGTCACTAAAACAGTGTTTGCAATAATCAAAGCCTTCAGTATATGACGTTACAATACATGTTTTTTTTATATTCTATGTACTCCTAGCAGTAAAATGAGCCACTTTCAACCTATATAACTACGGTGAAACCAACTTTCAGGGCCAGATTTACTAAACAGGGCAAGTTAGTGTGAGCGCAAATCCCAAAAATCAGACGCACATGATCTACTGATGACACGCATATTAAAGAGCACAGACGCAGCCGGATCATTTCCCTAATAACCAATGAAATCTACCAGGAGAAATGCTTTAAGACATTCTTTTTTGGGTGGTAATAATGGTGCCAAAAAAAAAAAAACAAGTTGATGAGCACAAATCTTAGTAAATCACCTTGCATAATTAATTTTGATGATAAAGTTTTCATCTGAAAGGGAAAGTCCTATAAAATGCATACAAAAAGGTCAGCCGCAAAAATAACTGTGCATATGCCTTTTCAGTGCTAATTTTTTACTGTATGCATTCAGTAAATCCTTAATGCCAAAGGAGGGTATATGTTAGTAAATCTGGCCCATAATCTTAGTGATTTTGATTTTAGTCATGATACCCAAAACTAATTTTAATGCACGGTGAACTGGTATTGATGCTCCTGGACTGTTTTTGTGTGTGACAAATCATATACTCTAAAAATGCTGGGTTGTTTTAACCCAACTTTGGGTCAAATACAGACAAACCCAAACGTTGGGTTATAAATGTAATTAAAAAAGTTAACCCAATACGCCTTATTCACGGCAGCGCCATCTTTGATTTTTAATGAGAATGAAAGCGAGGCTGTGAGGGATAGACTTGCATCTCTTCAATGGGCTGTACTGTTATTTAATGTGTTTTCGGATTGTTCTGCTCATGAAACACTGGAAAAATATCTTTCCAAAAAATGTCAGTTGACAAGAAACTCCTGACAATGTAAACTGTGGAAAATTATAAGTAATCTAGCCGCTTTAAGGGGGTCGCACACCGGACGCGCAGCGCCGCGCCGCGTCGCGCAGCGCCACGTCTTTAAAATTCGAACACATTATTCTCTATGAGTGTACACACACCGGCGGCGCCATTCGGCGTCTGTCCGCGGCGCCCAGCAACGGCTCAGGACCGTGTTCAAAACCCTGCAGCGCCACAGAGCGCCATTTACATAGTTTATATAAAATTGTAATTATTTTTGACTCAAATCGTTGCGGATGGATCCTGACTTCGCACTATGCTGCAATATACATTTGGTTTTGCATTCATTTACAGAAATCAGCTGCTTGAATGACAATTGCTGAATGTTATTGGATTTTTCAGGTGAGATTCTCAATTCATTCAGTTAACGGATGCTCTGAGGTAAAGTTTTCAGATTGCAGACTCAGCAGCGATTGTATTTAATTGTGCAGTACAATAATAACATAGAACAGACATTATCGTCATTTCCTGTCATTAAACATTACAATATTGCTGGCCATACACTAATGATAAAGTGCGCGTCCGGTGTGCGATACCTTGAGTTGTCCTAGACGCGACGCGACGCGGCGCGG
Source organism: Cyprinella venusta (assembly GCA_038021265.1). Taxonomy (NCBI): domain Eukaryota; kingdom Metazoa; phylum Chordata; class Actinopteri; order Cypriniformes; family Leuciscidae; genus Cyprinella; species Cyprinella venusta. Next base: position 13,713,961 of record CM075878.1, read on the forward strand.
CGCTGCGCGTCCGGTGTGCGACCCCCTTTATTCAGCTTTTTACAGCGGATGCCATTGGAAACACGGTAAGTCTATCCCTCACAGCCTCACTTTCATACCTGTCATGGCGCTGCTCTGAATAAGGTCTATGGTTTGTCCATATTTGACCCAAAGTTGGGTTAAAACAACCCAGCAATTTTTAGAGTGTATACAGTCCATACAAGTTTATAATTTAATTTTGTTCCATGGTCTAATGTTAAAAAAGCAAACAAAAAGCACAACACATTGCAATATCGAAACTTAAAACTTGTAGAATAACAATTCACAGTACACTCTAAAATATGCTGGGTTGTTTCAACTCAAATTTGGGTCAAATATGGACAAACCCAAATGTTGGGTTAAAAATGCAATTTAAAAAATTACAGTTGAAAATGAGAGTTGAAGTTAACATTAAATGTTTAACCCAACATTTGGGTTTGTCCATATTTTACCCAAATTTGGGTTCAAACAACCCAGCATTGATTTGAGTGTATCGAATTAGCGCCCAATTGTCGAGATGGTATAGATTTGGGAGATTAGTGTATCATCATTCCTCAAACATCCGCCATACAGAACAGGTTTGGTAAAGCCTGGTTAGAGAGGAGGACGCCTGGCCCTTGGGTAACAGCAGCTTTTGCGGATCTCGTGACACTGTGCACCTCCGCCCGCACATCACCGTCTTCATTGCACAAGCTAATCACGCTTTTACAAGCTGCCAAAAAACATGCCTGTTGTGTTGTGTTTGTTTAGAGGACTCTGGCTCCTCCTCCTGATACATCGCTCCCGCATACGAGCTTACTGTTGCATCGCAACAGTCTCTGTTGCAGTTTCGTCTCCTAAATCCTGCAGTCTGGCACCTGACACTCAGATTTCGGCAGACTAATAGGTAAGCCGTCTCTTCATTAGGCTGCAAAGTGAAGCTAATCAGCATCTACCCAGACTCCTTCTCCTTTCATCCAGCTCTCCACCACGTTCCCTCTCCCGCTGTCTATCCGCACGGCATATTTAACGTCAACTAAATGCTTGCTGGACTGCAACCCAAGGAGGTGGGCGAAGAAGCATGTGAAAAAGGAAGGGAGAGAACGGCGAATGTAACCTTCCTCGGAGGCCCGGTTAATCCGACACGGCGCACAAATTAAATGGCAGATTGTATTCGTTAAGGAACAAAAAGGGGCTCCTGTGTCTTTGATGTGGGCCAGGCGGCGCTGGACGCAGGAATCCACAGCCAGGCTTGGTGTCAGATTGGGATCAAACGTGGCCACACTTACATCTAAATAGAAATCTGGGATGGAAAAAAGTTCCAGGGAAGGTGACCACACATGAAGAGAAACAAAAGGAAACGGAGGAAAAAAAGAGAGCTGAGAGCCAGAAGTTTGGCTTCACATGCCTGTACTCTCTCTCGTACTCTCTCTCTCTCTCTCTCTCTCTCTCTCTCTCTCTCTCTCTCTCTCTCTCTCTCTCTCTCTCTCTCTCTCTCCTATCTCTCTCTCTAAACAGATTTTCACTGACCTTGTCAAATACTTCTAACTCTAATTTTAAAGTAAAGAATAATACTATTATTCATAGAAAATATATTATATCATACATACATATAATTTAATATTAAAATAGAAATATATACTAAAAAGAATATAAAATAAAATAATAATAAAATATAATAGTATGATATAATATAAAATAACATTATAATATTGTAATATAATATAATATAATATAATATACTATAATAATTAGTTTAGGTGTCTTAAAAATAAAATAAAATAAAATAAAATATGAATGGAGAAATATGTCTCTAGCATCTACCAGTTGATCCCCAGATTCAATCAATGTAAAACTACTTGTTTGTCTGGCCAATGGCACCTGGAGGAAATGCTTGGGAAGCCTGATTGGAAAAAAGTGATTATTAGTGAAATTTTATCTGTAATAGAGCAATAGAGCAGTAATCCTCACAACATCTGCTGACTCCTGGCAGGTGTTTTTTTTTTTTTTTTTTTCAAAATAAACAAATCAAACAAAGGGTAGGAAAAGTTATCTCAACGCAAATCACATCTTAAACCTATTCTAGAGACCCTCACAGTAAACTAGCTTTTTCAGTGCAACAAAGACAGAAGTAGCCTGGATGCCAGCCAGTAAACTCCGTCCACAACATTTTTTTGGTCGGGAAGTTCGGTCTGGACTCGATCCATTGAGGAGTAATTATGATCAGGCAAAAAATGTTCGGGCCAATCAAATTGCCAGGGCGGGCTTTAAACGATGATGGACAGATGATCTGCAAGGACGTAATCATCAAGTTATCAAAGAGTGCTTAACTGGTTTCCCTCAAAGATGAGTGCAGCTGGAGAATTGAGATGTATAGATTCCGCTGTCGCGTCTGTTGTAAAATAAATCGACAGCGCATTAATTTTAATAGAACAACAGAAAACTGCAATCAAGGCATTTGTCGATCGGAAAGATATTTTTGCCATCCTTCCTACATGATTCGGCAAAAGTGTAACTTATCAGCTGGCTCCGATGGTCGCTAAGAAGATGGGACGTAATGAAAAGCCTGTGGTCGTTGTGTTCTCCTTTGGCCGCACTCATGGAGGACCAAGTAAAAGAACTAGCAACACTCGTTATTTTACTTCTAAAATAAGTAAGTTCTTTTGACAACTGTGAACTGCAAAGCAGTTGCCTTGCTGGGTTGCTCAGATTGGTTGTAGGTCTACCGACTATCCAATTGAGTGCAGAGTTTTTGTTTTGTTTTTCCTGGTTCGGTTAAGACACGCCTCATAATCAAAGCCCAATGCAGCAGTTTCAAACTGATATTCTGACTAGAATATGAGTATGACGAAGTCAGGCTAAGACAGAGGGTTAAGTTAGGAAAGTGTAAGTAGTAAAAGAGCCCGCTGGGAGTAAAGTTTAGCATGTTCTGTAGGGTTTAGCTGGACGCTTAATTAGGTAATAACAATAGGACTATCTTTATAGATACTGAAGAGGCAACATAAGGATAACCGCATGATTAGTCTTCACAGATGAAAAAACATATCCGTTTGCTCCAGGGGTTGACCAACTCCAGCGCCGAGCACAGCGGGAATATCAATCTGGGGCAATTAACGTGACCCGCAACTGGCAGGAGGTCAACTGCAAAAAACAGTGTCCCTTTTGAACACAACCCTAAACAATGATTGTGTGGCAGGAGGGCACAGCCACAATTCACCGGAGGGGTTAATTGCTGATCGCAGGGTGAGTTGGATTCTGGGTAGCATGCAGGAGAAGATTTAACCAGGAGTAATGAGCTCTGGCAGAGGAGACGCCGGTAACGCTGGGGAGCACAGGAGAGAACGGCTCTCTATGATTGTGAGGAAGCTGGAAATCAGAGTCACCGACTGTCAAAGGCAAACCAGAACTAAAACCAGAACATTCGCCTATCATCCATCAACCTCAAATATGGCTTATCATTTAAAACATGTAAGGCCACTTGCTCTAATGTTAACCAAGACAAATGTGTGCTATTATTATTAAGCACATATCTAATCCAAGTGTTTGTGTGGAAGCTAAAGCATTGGAGCGCTTAATGCGTAACATGGAGTTCGCCTGTGCGATCAGTGATAACTTATAATACTACGTCATTTCGGTCATACAGATAAGAGTAATACATCATTATAAACTGTAAAGTACTTTTATCTATGGTCCCATTTACACTGCATGGTTCAAGTGACCCAAATCCGATTTTTTTTTCTCTCATGTGGCACAGATCGGATATGACCGGTGAACATGGAATCAGGAAAAAAGCGCATGGATTCCGATTTTCCCAGATCGGATTCAGGCTTCACTCGTGTAGTAATATGAATCGGATCCGTGCATGGTGCCATGTAAGCAGACAAATCGGATATTCCCCAGTAAATGCAAGTCGAACGTCACTAAAAAAGTGACGTCAACTCAGATGGACACTACCAACTGAGATCACATGTCTTCTTATAGGCACGATGGAGGACAAAGGATACACACAGTGGAGCAATGTGGAGGTTTCATGTGTTTTGAGCGTTTGAGGCGACGAGTTCTGGCAAAAACGCAGGGTTGTTACAGAAATAAATCCATGTTTGAAGACATTTCACAAGATATGGGGATATGTGCTCTCCTCTTTCTCTCCGCCGGACGAGACCATGTTAATGTTTTGCTGACTTTTTTGATGACTTTTCAAAATATTGTGAAAAGCACAACATAGCATTATTTTATTTGCATCTGCATCCATTGAATTTCTTGCTGTTTTACTTCCTTTTCTGAGTCAGAACGTCTACATTTAGTAGTTTCAGCAGTGTATAGTGTAAATGCAAAAATCAGATACGGGTCACTTTTAAAAGATGATGTAAGCGGGTCATCAAAAAAAATCGGGTATAGTCTGAAAATCGGATTTGGGCATCAAGGCCTGCAGTATAAATGCAGCCAGAGATACCTCACAATAACAACAGGAGTGTGCCTTTGTAAAATAAAGAAAACAAACAGAAGCGCTTTTTGCTGTCTCAGTTTCCGTGAACTGGAACGCGTCACATCAATGAAGCGAAACTCGGCGTAGCCTACCTCACAGACATGAGAAATATATCTATAGAAAGCTTGAAATGTCTACTTTTAAATTAAACAATTCAAATAGAAGACACATACACTGACACTAATACATAATCAAAATGTTGCCTATGAGTGCGTTTGAGTGCGGAATAGGCTATATTATGCCTATTCATTAAAGGTTCATTATGGTTTAGTATTCCCCGCAGTCTATGGCTTTGTTTACACGGAAACGATTCTGAAGAGAAAATGCAAAAGAGGCATTGCGTCATCACTTTTTATTCTGCGTTTAGACGAGCGTTTTGTGTGGGAATTCCACGTGCAAACGGTGACGAAAAAGTGTGTGAAATTCAATGTAGTATGCACTTCAATCAGCTACTGTAGGAGTGCATACTACAGCAACACCAAGTCCACGCGCCTGCGTACAAACTTCACAGTCAAGCAGATTTTTGTGTTTTTACCGTTTACACAGGAACGCGGCGGTGGAGCGTTTTTAAGATTTCCACTCTGAAGGGTGGTTTCACTTTTTTGCGTTTTTAAGCCTCAAAAACGCCGTCGCCGTGTAAACGAAAGGCACATCCGATAAAATATTTTTACGTTTTCACCCGCGAGCGTTCTCGTGTAAACAGGGTCTATATTAAACATTTAGTCAATTAATGGCTCAAATGAAGGACTTTAAGTCGGCTAGAATACTCTTTCTAGGGACTCTTTCATCTAGGGGCAGCCCTAGATGTTTTATAACAATGCTAGATGTCGTAGGTGTAAATATGGAGAGGAATATAGATCAGGGTTAATATTGTTAACTAAAACTAAACCTACTAATCCGTTAATTGAAATAAATCAGAAATAATATATATATATATATATATATATATATATAAATATTAGTTGAAAAACTAAATGAAATCTAGATATGTTACCTTGGCAATAAACTGAAATTTGAAGCATTCAAATTATTTACTGCAAATAAATAAACTTAGGAAAAACTGAAATAAAAATAAATTAATCCTAAATAGACAAACACACAAGGCAAAATTACCAAAAAATGTAACTAAAATTAACATGAAAAGTAAAAAATATAAAATTTTTAAATATAAAATATAACAAATGTAAATTAGATATAGTAATATATATATATATATACACACACACACACACACACACAAACACACACAGAAATTAGCATACAATGGTTTCTGTGGCTCATAATGAACAAAAATTATATATTAGAGTAAGTTTTTCTCCAAAAGAAAAGCTGGCATCCAGACCCTCTACATTATTGCTCAATGATTCATCATTCATGATTCATCATTCATGAGTGTAAAATAATCTGAAGTTGAAGGTTTGCCCAACGTAGATCAAATCAACAACTCAACTGGAGAGGCACATTTGACCCTTAAAAAAATAGAATAAAAAAAATATCTTTTAAATGCTCATTTTGTTAAAAGTACACATGTCTCATAAAATAAACTCAAAACTGTGAAGGAAAAAAAAGTTACATTTAACTTTATCCCACTTTACAAAGTTGAAGTAACGTACTCACAAAGTGGTAGGCTGGAAGAACATTGTAGAAATTGTAGGCGATGCTGGTCTTTCTTTTCTTAATCAATGCAAACGGCTAATAAAAGTTAGCCAAAGGTGGCATATAATGTGAACACATTATCTAATATGTGGAGGAGTGAAGACTAAAATAATTAAAAAAAAAAAAATGATGAATCACTGTTTCACTATTATGTGCAGATATCAAAATCTCTTTTTGTTCCTTTCTTGTTCGCGCAATAAGACAGTAGATCAAGGCATTTATTATCAAATATGCAACGAAAAAACAAGAAGAGTAGGAAAGAAACCATTAGCTCTCCCGTTTCTAAAAGCACCTCCCAAGCCAAACCCCTCATTACAAAGTCTCAGTTATCTCCTCTCCGAGACCTGAATCAGGTGTGTGAGAGCTTCGGCTCCAGACGGGGTTCTTCAGGTTCCCCTCCCTGGCTGAGCCGGGTTTCATAATACGATAGATGAGTCACACGCCAAGTCATGGTAACTCAAAACAATATTATGGTGGACTTCAGATCCCTTCTGAGTCCCATTAAGCCCTAGCAGTCCCAAAAAATGTTCTGATTCAACATTTCCTGAGGGCTAGAGCGAGGCCTCCACCTCCACCCCGACGCTTTCACACACTCTCGACACGCCTAGCCTAATGACTTAACCACCGAGTGGACCACGCCTGGCCTTCTCTCCTGCCAACCCTTTCCAGAACCATCCAGGGAGGAAAACCCATTCCCGTTCCCCTTGCTTTTCTTTTTGTGGGCCAGTTACATCAGACAGTGATGCCTTTTGGATTGGAGATGCACAGGGGCCTCTCAGCATTAAAACACAGGCAAACAAGCGGAAATTATGTCAGAAAGTTGCGGGACAGCCACTCCTTCCTCTCGCTGTCAGTCGACGTGAAGATCAAAGGAGAACGGGGAGCTTTAACGCACACATAAATATACAGAGCTGTTGAATACACACACCAACGCACGACCTTGGGTTTGCGTTTAACATTTAACCGCAGCCCAATTCTGCTGGAAATGTCAGACAGTGAATACATTACACAAAAAAGCCTTTGTAGAACTACGCTTTCACTAGCCGTGCATCTTTAAGCAGTCTCCGCCTGTCTCTTTTCTGCTCACCTTTAACAACTGCGTGGAAAAGAAGCCCTGATCGCTGCTCGTATCACAGTGACACTATACGTCCTGATTTGTATAGACTTGCAACACATGCTTGAAAACCACTGTGTCAGATTCACCATGTTATCCGATTGACAGAGACCGTGTAATACAGGCGGCAGAAACACAAACACATTGTTACAGATATAAGACATACAGCCATTACATACACTCTAAAATGCTGGGTTGTTTTAACCCAATTTTGGGCCAAATATGGACAAACTCAAACATTGGGTTACAAATTTAATTTAAAAAAGTAACCCAATGGCTGGTTTTGTCCATATTTGAGTTAAAACAACCGAGCATTTTTTAAAGTGTAAAGCTCTCTGGGTTGTTTTAACCCAATTTTGGGTCAAATGTGGATAAACCCAGCCATTGGGTAACCCAAAATTTAAGGGTAAAAGTCTTTTTTTTGGAATTTGTCACCTGTGAATCCAGTGTCTTGTTATTTGTTGCAATGCCCTTGAACTCCCTATTATATCTTTCCATCAGATCTGAGTGTATAGTGTATAGCGTATATGCTCCATTTGTTTTAGTTTTGTTTGTCTCTCAGATATGAGGATCCCGATGGCTCTGCATAACTGCATCAATTAGTGTGTTCAGGTTTTTAAGCTGCAGAAGGCCTCTGTACATATTGACATCATTAAAACACAAGCAAGGATGATCACACACACACACACAAACAACTTGAGCTTGTCAACAAGCAGGCTGCTCAGTATGATAGGCACAAAGCAATTGATAAGACTTTACTGTCATGGACACTACTCCTCCATCCCAACAGAAACACTGTTCTCAGATCAGGTCACCGCCGTTCAGCTTCAGAACGGGTCAATGCTTTACAGACAATATTAATTTTTAATTTTCATTTTCCTCTAGCTTTATTTATTTATTCGAGTGTATTTAAGGAGCCCTGTACTCACTTTATGTATTTGTTAAGGCATATTGTTTCTGCCTTTCCTGTTTTAACCTGTCAAGCACTTTGGGTCAACTGTTTGTTCGATTAAATGTGCTATACAAATAAAATGACTTGACTTGACAATACATCTCAGATTACATGTAGGCCTACTCTTATTAAAATATTTGTAGCAATTTATTGTACAGAAAACACAACCTGTAATTATATATATATATATATATATATATATATATATATATATATATATTAGGGCTGTCAAACCTTTAATCGCGATTAATCGCATCCAAAATAAAAGTTTGTGTTTACATAATATATGTGGGCGTAGTGTGTATAATTATTTTGTATATATAAATAGGCACACATGCATGTATATATTTAAGAAAAATGTGTTCTTAATATATCAAATATTTATATTTATACATAATATTAATTATGTATAAATATATATAAAGTATATACTTTCAGATTTTTCTTAAATATATACATTCATGTGTGTGTATTTATATATACAAAATAATTATACACACTACGCCCACATATATTACGTAAACACAAACTCTTATTTTGAATGCGATTAATCGCGATTAATCGTTTGACAGCCCTAATATATATATATATATATATATATATATATATATATATATATATAGTATAGTATCACACAGTATGTGAGTGTGTGTGAATATATTTATACTTTTATATACTTTATACAAATTGTGCATTTAAAAACACAAATAATAATAATAAGACTATTATGATGATGATAATATATTACTAGATTTTTATATAATTATATTTAAATAAAATATATGTAAAAATATGAAAATACATCTAAAATAAAAATATCTGTATTTCAATCACATAATAATTATTATTGTTGTTATATGTATAAATATTTTTTTATTAATTAATTAATTAATTTATTTATTAAATATTATTTTATAAAAACATTTTAGCAATATATTTATGAACGTAAGATTTTTTTCTAGTATGGCCAGTGAAAATATACTAACAAGAAAAGTTGCTATTGTTGAGCATGGTCACATAGGTTTTATGGCCTTATTTCAGTGACTGTTTTTTTTTTTTTTTTACAAACCACGAAAAAAAATCATTTTCTCAAAACTACAAACTTGTAAATGCATCCTGCTCACATATTATCGCGGTAGAGTTTGTGTTCTGAATACAGTGTAATCAGACTTTAGCCATGAAAACATTATAAGTAACAGAAATAAGCGCAAAAACACATCTAGGGCCCGGAAAACCCCTCAGACCCCAGAGTGTTAATAACTGGAAAGGAAATGCATGAAGTCCAAACAGAGTGGACAGACATAGACCATCATCTCTTACCCGTAGGAGTGACTGAGACTCTTCCTTGGCACTTTTGCCCTCGGTCGAAGTTGGGAACTGCTGTGTGGCTTTCTCTCCGCTCGCCGGCGCCCCCGGCAGAAAGGCTTTGGCATCAGCGCTGAGGCTGAAGATCAGTCCCGACGAGTCTCGAAGCTTCTGCTGGTCTTTAACCCCCGAGGTCACCGCGTTCAAAAGACCCAGTGTGGATTGTGGGAACGGGGCAGGGCTTCCCCTGAGAATCTCCCCAGCGCGCTCTTTAGGGACCCACACCAGACTCTGCACGTGTTGCTCGCCGCCCCGGACTCCTTCAAACCAGCCCTTCTCCTTCTCGTCCTGGGCCTCGCTCTTCACGGGCAGCGTCTCGGCTCGGCTGGGCTCCGGGGTCACCAGGCTGTAGAGTTTCAGATCCCCTTTGCTCTCCTCTTTGATGCGGAGGGTTGAAGGGGCCGAGCATCCGTTGGCCGGAGCAGAAGCCGGATCTGTGGGGTCCTGGCAGTGGACCGAGTTAAAGTGATCCAGCAGAGCCGAGGTGTCCGTGGCAGTGAAACTACAACGCCGACAACGACAGCAGCCGTGAACTCTCCTGCGAAGAGGACAAGAGATGGTCTCAGGGATCATTTTTAGCATTCTTAAAAGATCAGGAAACCGTCCTTTCGCCTACTACCCCTAAGAGGCGAATTCACATCACATTTACGTGTACTTTCTCCTAATCTGACGTCTCTGAGCTAGGTCTGTAATGTTGTGTAATTACGGTTAAGTCAGCTATTTTCGTCTGCATAATGGCTCTTTGTTCTGTTCCAAATAAAGGAAACAAAGAGCTGCTCAAAACTCTCACTAAACGAACAGCCTGCAAACCGGTAGGTAAATGAATGTGACATTCCCTCCAGAAACACCAATGATTTTCTGTAAGTGTGCACTTCCTGTTGGAAAATCGACTGTCAAACTGACACCCCACCCAAAAAACCATGTTTATTTTAAACGCATCAGTAGATGTGCTTGGACAATGGCCATTCATTGATGGGTTTAGCTTCACATGCTAACCGTATTTACATAAAATGAGAGGTTTCGAAAGTAAATAAACTCCATAGTGTTGGTAGTTCAAGGCAGGGGAAATCATGTTATTAATATCTTTTTTGCAAGATCATCTGTAGATAAATAAAAAACACTATTTTCCTGTTCCGACATGCTCATCAAGTATCATAGATTCAAAGGCTGGCATTTATGATGTTGTATAAAAGAAGACCCTTTACTTTTATATTTACAACAGTTAGTTTTGGTCCTTGGATCTGAGCAGTTTCAAAGTGCCGATATCTAAATCTAACCTAGGATAAATATTACATACCATTTATAAGTTTGGGGTCAGTAAGATTTTCTTCTTTTTTTTTTTTTAAAGGGTACCTATTTTGGATTTTTGAAAATTGCCCTTCATGTAGTGTTTAACATAGATCTAAGTGAACGAAAACATCCTGCAAAGTTTTAAACATGAAAGTTCATCGTATACAAAGTTATTGTCTCTCAAAAACAAGAGTCGACTCTGAGTCGCTGATATGAATCGTTAGAAGAACGATGCTTTTCCTTTGTCTGGTTGACGTCAACTTGACAAGTTATTTGAATAAGAAACGCCCACTTATTGCGCTCGGAGAGCTAGGGAAAACCGGAGCTCCAGGGGTGGCGGGCAAATCTGAAACTGGCCCAGGACGGGCCACCCTGCCTGGGCTGGCCAGGGAGGTCTGAGAGCATGGAGGTTTGGACCCACCGCACCTTTTTGGACTTTTTCGAGATCTGGGCTTCGGAAAACAATCATGTCGACGAGACGCTGTGTTTTGAAGTGCGACGCAAAAGCGAACTTTTTTCACCTGCCAAGTGAGGAGTATTTGAAGACTAAGTGGCTGCAGTTCATATATACAAGTACTGCTATACCACACAAGTATAGCCCAAACCTTGTTCTGTGTTCGCGTCATTTTGAAGATGATTGCTTCACAAACCTCATAAACGCTATAAAGTATGGATTCGCGAGCCGGCTCTATCCTAACGAGCTGAGGATCTGAGGTGTGTTAAATTAGGGAGACACACACAATATGCAGAGCAGTGGGTCGCGAGGACTGGAGTTGAGAACCCATTTAAGGTGATAAGAGTTCAGTTTTTCTGCACAGAGAATACCAATCACAACTGACTAGGTCATCTGACCAATCACCGCAGATTAGCGTCACGCAAAGGCGGCTTTTGGACAAAGGACTCGCTAAAACGATTCATATGGGAGTCGGTGGGCAATTCAGGTAAAAATAAATGCATATTATAAGAAAACAAAAGTGTTTTTTGTCATTGCATGCTTGTAAAACTGTTGTTGGGGACTCCCAGAACAATATTAGGAACATTTTAAATGCCATAATAGGTACTCTTTAAAGAAATTCATATTTTTCACATTTAATTGACCAAAAGTGATGGTAAAGATATGTATGATGCTACAAAATATTTCAATTTCAAACAAATGCTGTTCTTTTAAACGTTTTCTGAACGTTTCAACTGTGACAATAATCATAGAGGTTTCTTGAGCAGCAAATCATCATATTAGAGTGTAACGATACCCTCATTTCATAATTTGATACATATCACGATATGATATTATTGCGAAACTCCAAGACATATGGAAAAAGGTTAAAGCTACATTGTGTGATTTTTACCCCCATCTAGTGGTGAAAAGGTATATGACCATCCAGGGAATATTAGTTTCTGTTCCTCTCAATTCCGATTTCGTTTTAACTCCTACGGTGGCCAATGTAGTCCAAGATTAGCATGGCTTCCAGTTCGACCTCGTCCATGAGTGTTAACTCAAACGTAAACGCGAAAGGCGAAGCTTGAATTAACGGGTATGTCCCTCTTTGGCTAATGTACTTTCAAGATGGAGGGGCAACATGGCGACCGACATTAGAACCCCTTACCTGTATGTATTTTCAATGGCATATTATACACTCTCAAGAATAATTTATTACTTGAACGAAGTAAACATACATTAATGAGCACATATATTTTTGAAAGAACTAAGTGTTTTTAGCTAAGAATAAAGTAAAAGAGTTACACAGTGTAGCTTTAACAAAAAAATGTACTGTTGATTGAAATGCTTAATTTGATATTACATTGTGGGTTTAAATGAATAGGCTTGGACTTCTCAAGGACAATTGTGACAGAATAACAATATTCATGATTCTGAAGCTAAAATTACTGAGTTATTGTAGATGAATATGCTTGCACGCTTTCACTGACTAGATATATTTGAAGTAATGTCGGCCACTTTTTACTGGTAACATCAGACATTTGGCATTATCAGGACCCACAAATATTCCCCCATTGCATTATTATACATTATAATCAACATTATACTGTATATACTGTACATAATTATACTTATATAATATACTATTTATACTGTATATAATTATACTATACTTAAATATACTATATAGTACTACAATCAATGTAGTACTGACACTAAAACTCTGAAAACTTATACACATAATTTCCTTATTTTGGGGGGGGGGGGGACTATCCACGATACATATTGTCACTATCCACGATACGTATTGTTGCATTTTTGTATTGCGATATATTGTGGCACGATTATATATATATATATATATATATATATATATATACCCCTATACTAATTCTGAAGGATCATGTGACACTGAAGACTGGAGTAATGATGCTGAAAATTCAGCTTTGATCACAGGAATAAATTAGAGTGTAACATACATTAAAATAGAAAATATAGATATTTTGAATTGTAATAATATTTCACAATATTACTGTTTGTACTGTAATTGTGATCAAATAAACAGCCTTGTTGATCCAGATTACTGGTGTGTGTGTGTGTGTATAGAAATCCATCTAAATGCATTAAATGTGGCATCATTCTTCTCTTGTTTTTATCCATCTTTCCGAAGCAAAAGCTGTGATGATGTTATCATAAATGCCCACTGGAGCCCTATCCATCAATCATAATCTCAGTGCAAGGTTTTTACTTATATTATGAAAAAGTCCAATCAGTTGAAAAGCAAAAAAAAAAACAAATAAAATCTGAGATCTGTTACCCGGTAAACAGCCTCTCACAATCTGACTCGTTGCCGAACCGGGATGGATAAAGAGCAGTAGAAGACGAAAGAGAGCAAAACAGTTAGATGCCATCTCTGCCCATCTAGACAATAAACGAGAGCCCGAGTGGAAAAGTGCTTTTCATCATCGCTGCTGCCTGACTTTCCCAACATGCAGTGCTGTAATCTGTCCCTCCTCGACACACGGAGGCAGGGGCAGATCAAACACTGGTGCATTTCAGCGACCGGCGAAGTGTGAGAAAGCACACAATCCGTTGTATTTTCCTTTGATTACGCACAACACAATGTTTACATATCAAAAATCTTTTTTTTCAGCATTAGGTACACATACACAATTATTACTTTGCAAAGTCTGAAAAACTTTGGTAACACTTTACTTGAAGGGGTGTGCATAAGACTGACATGACACCTTCATAATCATGACATATGTTATGAATATGAAGTTTTATGCATGTTTGTGACAACTGTCATTAAGTGTCATTCACTCAGTTATGACATTTTTAATGCAAATATGACATTGTTTGAGATGTCTTTGTTATGACACCTTGACATGAACCATACATCATAGCCTGTCAGTGTCTGTCATAACAACTTGACATTACTAAGACAACACAACCTGTCATAAACATGACATAGCAGATTAATGATCAAACTTATCAAACCACCTAGCCTTATTGGTTAACATTACATTAAACTGTCAGGTGGTTGGCTGTTATGAAGAGATTATAACTTTTTAATGACAAATTCAATTAGTATCACTGTAGTTGAGGTCACGAAAAATATTCACCACACAGTTATAATGCCTCATGACAGCCAATGATAAAACCAACCACATGACAGTTTAACTTCATTTAATGCCAAGTTGTCTGGTTTATGTCAAGATGTCATCTTAATTTGCATTAAAAATGTCATAACTAAGTGAAAAACACTTAATGACAGTTGTCATAAACATGCATAAACCTTAAGACATATGTCATGTCATGGTTATGAAGGTGTCATGCCAGTTTTATGCACACCCCTTCAAGTAAAGTATTACCAAAACTTATTTAGCTAGGCCAAAAAAAAAAGAAGAAGCCTATGAATATTGTCTCTTTTTTTCCATATTAAAGGGTACATATCGTGCTTTTAAATCATTCATTTTTACTTATAAATCATACATTTGTGGTCTATATAAAGCATAACTGCAATGCTTGGGTCTGAATTCCTCATTATTATAGCTCAACAGGCCCCTTTTCTACCTCTTTTCTGATGTGCTTCTGTGAGCAACCCGTTTCGAAGCATCTCCTTTAAATAAAAAGGAGTTGCGTCTTTCCCCGCCCGCTCTCCAGGTCGCTGAGTTCACGGTCGGTTCAACTCCCCGTGTTCAGCCATTATTGTAGTTTGATAAGAGATATACGATTACTATAGTTTCAAAGAACATTTTTATTCACACGTTAACAAAATGTCAACAACGGAAGACTTGTCCATCAAGCGTTACGTATTCGAGCCAGAGCGAGCGATTTGAAAAAGACGACGACAAACCTGCGGAACAACGTCTTCATATGGATGCAGTGGTATGTAACGTTAAGTTAACTATGTTGTGTTATTAGTGAAAGTCGACTATTTCTCTTGTTAAAACAAGCACTCTGACAAGATAAATGACTGCGGTCTGATCTTACCACTAAAAATCTGTATGATAATAATATGATAACTTGCGTTTAGAACGCGTCAGAAAACACAGCAGCTAAATGATAGAAGGAATTGACCCCTCATTCAGACGAAGTCGATCGGCAAACCCTTCTGTATACTGGCGGAGGTTGTTGGATTGGGGATCCTTGAAGTGCTTCAGGTCACTACATCCAACAACCGAACATTTTGACTTGCCCTCCCGTAACTTCTGCATCATTGAGCTTGGACTACAAAATCGAAGCGAGAAATAATAATGGCGGATTGCTCGAAGTGTTGGACCGGTAGTCGATGTCCTTATTTGGCAGTTCCGCTGCAAATACTGTGACGTAATTGTTCAAAAAACGTAATAGACAACAGGAAAATCCGAACAGGTTGAAAAATATGACCAAAACAGAATATAAAGATATAAACAAAGCACCTGAAGAGAATAATTTCATCTTTTCTGTACTTATAAACACTCCAAATATACAACAAAATGCATTTAAGGGCTAAAAAAGTGGATTTTGCATGATATGTCTCCTTTAAGGTAATTTAAAGAAAAACACTTGTAGAAATACATGGACATCTGAAGACCATAAACGTCATGAAGTTGTTTTATGAGGACCAGTTACTATAAGCGACAGACACACAGATACATTCAGTTATCATTAATCAGTACCAGACAAAACTAGCTACTTCAACGCTCCCCCCCAAGACTCGACTGTTCTCCAACACGGCACGGGCTGCTTCCAAAACAAATCGTATTCTTTGGTCTCTGACACGGAGCATAAATATGTTTGTCAAACCCTGTAACCCAGAACTGATTGTTTTCTGGCATGAGTTCTGGAAACAGTGAAGTTTTTAAAGTGAGTAGTTGACACGATTCTTTATCCTAACATGAACTTAATCATGCATGTTTATATCCTTCACCGCCATTCCAGTTATTTGCTAAAATGCTCATCTAAATTACAAAAATTAGCAGTGAATGCTTTAATGACAAATCATAAGATCGCAACATTTTATATTATAAATACAAAATATGTGACTTACTTATATGTGACTTTGACTTATATGTGACTTATTGTTACAAAAAATAAAAAAGGCTGTTTTTCTTTCACTTTTCACTTTCTAATCATTAAAGAATCCCTCAGAGTCTCAAGAACACAACATTTTATATTATACATAAAAAATATGTGACAGTAAAGACTTAGATTGATAAAAAATATATATTTCAAATAAAAGCTGTTCTTCTGAACTTTCTATTCATTAAAGAACCCCTCAAAAGTATCAAGGTTTCCACAAAA
This sequence comes from Cyprinella venusta, assembly GCA_038021265.1. NCBI lineage: Eukaryota > Metazoa > Chordata > Actinopteri > Cypriniformes > Leuciscidae > Cyprinella > Cyprinella venusta. Next base: position 13,730,546 of record CM075878.1, read on the forward strand.
ATATTGAGCAACTGTTTTCAACATTGATAACAATATGAATTGTTATTTGCTTCTTTCAAAATCATCATATTAGAGTGATTTCTGAAGGATTATGTGACACTGAAGACTGGAGTAATGATGCGGAAAGTTAAACTTTAAAATTACAATTTAAAATGCATTAAAAATACAACACAGCTATGTGAATTTGTTATGATGGTAACACTTTTGCAGTAAGGTTAATTAGTTACTATATTAACTAACATTAATGAGCAATACATTTGTTACTGTATTTGTTGAATTTTTTTAATGTTAGTTAATAAAAATAAATCTATTCGTTGTTTGTTCATGTTAGTTCAAAGTCCTTTAACTAATGTGAACAAGATTTTAATAAAGTATTCGTAAATGTTGAAATTAACATTAACAAAGATTAATAAATGCTGTATAAGTGCAAGTCAATATTAGTTCATGCTAACTAATGTAGTTAACTAATGAAACTTATTGTAAAGTGTCACCGTTATAATACATATAAAGTATATAAAATATATAAAGTTTGTGTTTACACAATATATGTGGGTGCACTGTGTATAATTATTTTACATATATATATATATATATATATATATATATATATAAAAATTACACACACATGCATGCATATATTTAAAAAAAATATTTTCATGTATATACTATATACAGATTTATATACAATTTAATATAATTAAATATAAATATTTTATATATAAATAAAAAAATTCTTAAATATACATGTATGTGTGTGTATTTATATATATACAAAATAATTATACACAGTGCACCCACATATATTATGTAAACACAAACTTTTACTTTGGATGCGATTAATCGCAATTAATCGTTTGACAGCCCTATTTATTTTGCTTAGTGATTAAACTAAAACGTTTTTGCTAAGTATTAATATTAAGGAGTAGACATTTAAGTTCTAATTAAAACTGTTATTGTTATTATATGTATTCAGTCATATATATATATATATATATATATAACACACACACACACACACACACACCTGACTTCTCTAAACATCTGCTAATGTCAATCACAAGCACGGTGCATAGTAATTATGACTATTTCCTCAAATAAGTTTTAATTAAAATCCTGACAGCTTGCCACATGTTATGTGATGTTAAGAAAACACATCAAGGCCATTAATAAAATAAATAGTTAATTGCATCTGACTGATAATGAGGTGCATGTGGCATTACTGAAAAAGCTCATATTAGATGAACACATGTTCAAGTAGACATTCAAGAGCTGTCAACACCACCAAAAACAAAGAAGAAAAATCGTCCAATATTTAAAGATGCACAACACAGTGGATCGTTCAAAAAGCCAACGCGGACTGGCTTTAGACCTCCAGTAGAGATGGCTTTTTCTCCCTCAGTTCCCAACTCTAATAAGCAGGCGGTAAAAGAGATAGTTTCATGTCATTTGACTGGGTCAAAAGATAGATTTAGAAACGGGAGGTAGAGAATTCGTCTTTTGTACCTCTCAGACTGAAGCGGAGCAGTAAACACTGTATAAGGGGTCAGAATTAATCTGCCGAAACAACAAGGACCATGTAACCATTCAAAACTGAACAAGCATAAGTGATTAAGATTATGTACCGAACCATATTTAATTCCACACTATAATTTCCTCAATGCTTTCAATTTAATCGCAATCACAGGTTATAGATGAAATTTTCCCTTTTCATTTTGCAAAGCATCAAAACAGCATCATCGATATAGGGGGTAAGATGAAAAAAGCGAATGAGCACCAATATCGATGTCGATAACGGCACTGAGTGGCAGTAATTTGCACTTGTGAACATGAAGGCCTTTAGCTATGCACCAGCACACCGGCTCAATATCCATGTCATTACAGTGGAGAGGGGAGAATGGGACAAGTTCACGTGACCGGGTGACAGAAAAACTAGACTAAAAGAATCTCAGTAGGGGGTGAAAGTGCGAGTCTGACACTCATTCGGTCTCCAGAAGGAAGCGAGGAGTCCTCATTAAAGGGATAGTTCACTTTGGAATTAATTTTTTATATGCTTTAGCTACCTCAAGGGCATTCAAAAGGTGTCTGGTGTCTTTGTTTCCGCAGTAGTTTCAATTTTGATATTTTTAGCTCAAACTGTTCTTGTCTGTCACTCATAATGGAGGTCTATGGTCACCACCTCAAGGAGCATGCACATGATTTAATGACTCGTAAATGTAAGTACACATTGATGGCCTAAGGCACGAAACGAGCGGTTTGTGTGAGAAAACGAACAGCATTTATATCGTTTTTACCTTGTTACGTCAGCCACAAAGCGCCCGCGCCCTCAGATCACCTGGACGTGGCTGTGGTTACAAGAGGTATAAACTAAATAAATACTGTTCGATTTCTCACACAAGCCGCTCGTTTCGTGCCTTAGGCCATCAATGTGTACTTAGATTTATGCGTCATTAAATCATGTTTAATTTGCACTTCTCCGTGCATGCTCTTTGAGGTGGTGACCATAGACCTCCATTATATGACAGACAGACAAGAACGGTTTGACCTAAAAATATCAAAATTGAAACTACTGTCGTTTCAGTCGTGGGCCTTAGGCAACAAGATGCCTTACAATGACATAAGTGACTGTCATCCATAAAACACCCTGCAATAAACGCGATAAAGACTTGAAAACTTGCATTCAAAGAATTATCACTCCGTAGAAACAAAACACCGCTGTTTAATTTATGCTACGAATCCATTGATTTCAATGGGAATTATTCATGCATTCATGCTTGGTTTCACAATCTCTTTCCATCCTCAAAATGGATCTAAGATATTACAGTGAAACATTCCTAGAAGCTGGTGGATTTATTTCAGGATTTACTCATGTTACAATGTTTAATAATGTCTGAGGTAAAGGAAATCGAAATATTTGACATTTTATTTGCCTTCCCACTGAAAAAAAAAAATAAAAAATTCCCAGTGCTGCAGAGTGGCAATAAATGACACTAAACCCTGAATTTTTACAACCGAAGGTAATCATCAACAAGCTCTTATATGCCATTTTAGGTCAAATATGTACAAAAATGTCCTAATTATCAACAAGAAAGTTAGACAAGTGATGCACCAAAATGACAAATTTGACAAAAAATTAGGTTTCGACCTAAATAGTTTTGGGGGAGTCAAAATCATTAACTGAAATATACGTTTTAATTAGCACTTCATCAATGATGCATTTTGACTGTTTTAAAGGGTTAGTTCACCCAAAAACGAACTTCTGTCAATTATTGCTCTCCCTCATGTTGTTCGTCCTTCTTCGCAACACAAATGTAGATATATTTGATGAAATCTTAGAGCTGTCTCACTCCTCCATAGGCTTCTATGTAATTTCATTCTGCCGGCTCAGAAAGTTAGTAAAGACACCGTTAAAATAGTCCGAGTGACTACAGTGGCTCAACCATAAGTTTATCAAGCGACGAGAATACTTTCTGTGTGCAAAAAAAACCCACAAAATAATGACTTTATTCAATTGTCTCAGGTGAGTTCACGAAAGCAAACGTGAGAACTAAGAAGATTAAAATAATAACAAATTAGCAATATGTAAATTTAGTTTGGTGGACTTCTACTACGACTGGTTTATGATTGAGAACACGACACCTTGAACAGCATACCAAGTTCAACTATCCAAAATTCACTGAAATTGTACACCCTCACATACACATACATTCACATACACCCTGACGAAGGCGTATAGCCGCAACGCGTAGGTGTTTCTGTCACCAGTTTTAAGTAATTCAAAGCCATGAATTAATAAAGGCTTTTTTAACTTTTATACTTCAAATTCGAGTGCCTTGGATTATTACTTTGAATTCACTGAAATTGTATTTTTGGTTCAGTTGTTTTTGGCTAAATTAAAACTTTAGCGCATCACTACTGTATCTGTCCAATATTTGTAGAGGTGAAGAATGTAATTTATTGGAATTATAATCCGTTCATCTGAACTGTCCGACCAGTTTGGGGGCGGGACTCTGTTGATCCGAGCAATGGAGGATGAGTGTTTGAAATGCAAAGATGTGCAGATAATACACACTCCCCTCTTTCTGTGCGAATCCCACAATCCGAAACCAGCATGTCCAACGCAGTATATTCTCAGCTCCTGCACGTAAAAGGTCTCCCTTTCCCGAATTGGAGGGCAGCGTGATATATGGAGTGCGCACTGGATCGGGTGGGCACGAGGTGTGGGAGGCTACGGCATCAATATCAGGTTCACGTTCGCGGTGGGTGGGTTGCTGTTTGGAGACTAGAGGGCAGGATTCGACTCATAAATCTACACTATAGCGAGGTGTTCAGGAGAGACACATACGCACACTGGAAATATTATGTATCATTGATTCGACAGACCACACAATCCCTCACACACACACACACAGAGAGAGGTCCAATGCTTCCACGCAATGAAACCGGACACCATGACACAGATGTTCATTCAATAACATGGAAGACACAACCCTGAAAACATGCATGCAGTAGCCTATAAACTACTACAAAGTGTACACCAAATTCTCCCAGTAAGCCTGCAAGGGGAAAAGTAGTTTAAAACTAAATATGACATGCACATTCTCACTTGCACACACACTCGGAACGGTCTGAGCTGAGAAGCAGGAGCTCTCCAGGGAGGCCATACAGGTCTGATTTCTGCTGGTTCCAGGCTGTGGGCTCTGAATACAAACAGCGCCTTATTCAGAAAGGCCGCACGCACAGGCTGAAAACACTCGGCTCCACGTCCACCTGAAACAACCAGCCCTGGGCATCTGGATCATGATGGACGTCACTCAAAGGCTTAAGCACACACAACCCTTCACACAGGGGACAGGTGGGTGTATGAGGCCTTTAAATTCACAGTTTCCTGACATGAGCGCCAACTTGACAAATGATTCCTTCGCCAGGATCTTTGGCACGTCAGATTAGACCGTTGATCATTTAACGACACTTGAACTTGTGGGATTACTGAAAAAGTCTGTCATGCAGCTACGGTGTGTGTAACTTCTTTGTCTTATCTTATGCACGTACAATGAATTATGCACGGTTGGAAATCGATTCTTATTAAAAAATATTGCAAAATATATTGAGACATTGATATTCATGACATTTGATTCCAATTAACTGTTCTGGAATGTCTGATGCGGATGAAACACAATAAAATATGCAATACACACATTAGAGCCACTTTAAACTCGCCATTGTTGTGACAATTGCACAAGAACCAATAATCAACTTGAGCGTGCAATTCATTGTTTTCTGTGATTTAATATATGCGTCCATCTGCAATATAAAGACTTGTATTTGTGTGTGTATCTCACTAACCAAGTAAACACAAGGTTGGTTAAAGGGATACTCCGCCTTTTTTTTTTTTTTTTTTTTTTTTGGAAATATGCTCATTTTACAACTCCCCCAGAGTTAAACTGTTGAGTTTTACCGTTTTTGAATCCATTCAGCCGATCTCCGGTTCTGGCGGTACTACTCTTAGCATAGCTTAGCATACATCATTGAAGTGCACAAGACCATTAGCATTTCTCAAAAAAAAAAAAAAAAATGACCAAAGTGTTCCGAAATTTTTCCTATTTAAAACTTCTTCTGTACTTACATCGTGCACTTAGACCTACGGAAAAAATAAAGCTATACTCTCATTCCTGAGTAATAATCAAGAAACTTTACTGCCGTAGCATGAGCGCAGCAGGCGTAATGTTATGACGCAGTGCCTGAAAATAGTCCCCAGCTCGGTAACTTCCAACGTGACCGGGACTAAGTTTGTGTAGTTTCAGTTGGCAAATTAGGTAAAGTTAGTGGATCATTACGCCTTCTGTACTCATGGTACGGCAGTAAAGTTTCTTGATTATTACTCAGGAATGAGCGTATAGTTCCTAGCCATATCAGCCTGGAAAATCGCAACTTTACATTTTCTGTCGGTCTTAGTGCACGATGTAACTACAGAATAGTCAAGTTTTAAATAGGAAAAATATCGAAACACTTTGGTCTTTTTTTTTTTTTTTTTTTTTTGAGAAATGCTAATGGTCTTGTCCACTTTAATGATGTATGCTAAGCTATGCTAAAAGTGGTACCGCCAGAACCGGAGATCGGCTGAATGGATTTAAAAACGGTAAAACTCAACAGTTTAACTCTGGGGGAATTGTAAAATGAGCATATTTCGAAGAAAAAAGCTATAATGCTAGATGTCAAATGTGAATGGCTAATTTCTTTTTACAAAAAAATTACAAAAACTGTATATCACAATTGAATACTGATGTTTTTACTGTTCTGCCATCTGTAATCTGCAGTGATCTGATCATTTGACAAAAGTTTGCTCACATTACTGAATTAATCATTTAATAAAGATTTGTTAAATGGAATGTAGTATGACAGCAATTTAGAATAGTCATAATGTTATGAAAATATGTATAAATTGCTTAACTGATTCTATTGTTTTCATTTGTAAGTCACTTTGGATAAAATCATCTGTTAAATGATTAAATTTGGGCTGTGCAAAGATTAATTGCGATTAATCACATCCAAAATAAAAGTTTGTGTTTACATAATATATTTGTGTGTGCTGTGTATAATTATTTTGTATATAAACACATACACATATGCATGTATTTATTTAAGAAAATGTGTTATTCATATATAAAAATATGTATATTTATATATAACATAGATTATGTTTATATATGTGTGTGTATATATATATATATATATATATATAGTATTTACGTGCAAATAAATTCATAAATATATACATGCATGCATATGTATTTCGTATACAAAATAATTGTAGACAGCACACACACACATTATGTAAACACAAACTTTTATTATGGATGCAATTAATAGCGATTAATCTTTGATGTCCTAGATTAACTGTTAAAAAAATAGATTAAACATTTCAAGAATGTGTCAGTGAAATTTATAAGAAAGCATTAACCACATAATACAATGAAATAAAGTATATGGCCGTTTTACATTAAAGTTTTGCTATTGGGTTCGTTTTCCTGTGTAAACATCAGTAGTGAAATCGCTCAGACGAAGTTCTTGCACGTAATATAGCACAGTATATTATAATATCAAACACATGTGGCATTGAGGTGGTTTGGTGTATTTACACAACATTTATATTAGATTTAGCAAAGTGCCTTTCTGTTCTCTTTCTACTGTGCCAAACTCAAGCGGACATATGGATTTCAGCGGTGCAGTAAACTCATTTTTATCAGTAAATTCAAACCGGCACATGTAGACATGCCTGTAAACTCTGGCAGAAAATGGAGAATAATTGAGATCTTATGTGAAGGTAAAGCAGAGCCACGCTCATCCGCGCCGTGCGTACCACACAGATGGGGAAAGAAAGAAAATGGAAAGGTATAATAGATTCCCACATGTACACGCTTAACGGACATATGCACACGCACACACACACACACATGAAAACAAGCACTTACAGTCATGCACACCTGGCCTATAGACAAGCTAAATCAGAACCAATGAGGGACCGCTGTAAGATAAGTTATTCCTGACGTTTAGCATTTTCAGTTTATTCAGCTGCTCGAGAAAAAAGAAAACCTGTTATATATCAGTACGAAAGCAAAACCTCCAACACAGAAACAAATGTGTAACACAAGCTCGCTGGATTTCATCAACAGCTGCTTTCACTGTCCAATGCTATTGTGCTACAATAAGATTTTTAATGTCATTAAAAAACATTTAATAAATGTATATATAAAAAGTATACAATAATATGCAATATAATTTAATAAATATAATTATTTATATATATATAATTAAATAATATAATTATTTATTATTAATTGCATGATTAAAAATAATGAATTAAAACATATCAAAACATGAAATAAGTAGATCCAATATTATTTTGAAATGCGCAATCGTTTCGCTTCTTAAGACCCTTATTCATCGTCTGGAATCGTTTAAAGCCCTTTGAACAGTTTGCAGTTTACACTGAAACTGTCTTTTGGACCTTGAACTGTTTGGACCCCATTGAAATCCATTATATGGAGAAAAAATCCTGGAATGTTTTCATCAAAAACCTTTTTCTTTTAAAAAAAAAAAATTCTTTTCGACTGAAGAAAGATAGATATGGATATCTTGGATGACATGGGGTTGAGTAAATTATCAGCAAAAGTTTTTTTTTAATTTATTTTTTTAAGTGAACTACTTTAAGTACTGGTACTGAGTAATAATAAACTACGTGTACTTACTTAGGGGTTAGGTTCAGGATTGGAGTTGGTTTAGGGTTAATTGCATGTAATTATGCATAAGCTGCAGTTAGTAACTACATAACCTGTAACAAGGTCAAAAGTTTTGGATCGGTAATATTTGTTCTGTTTTTAGAAAGAAGTCTCTTTTGCTCACCAAGGCTACATTTATTTGATTAAAAAAAACAACAACAAAACAACAACAACAGTAATAGTGTAAAATATTATTAGAATTTTAAACAGCTGTTTTCTATGTGAATATACAGTAAAGTGCAATTTATATCCTGTGATCAAAGCTGAATTTTCAGCATCATTACTCTTCAGTGTCACATGATCCTTCAGAAATCACTCTAACATGATGATTTGATGCTCAAGAAAATTTTCTCATTATTATCAATGTTGAAAACATTTTTATTTTAGGCTTCTTTAATAAATAGACAGTTCAAAAGAACAGCATTAATCATGAAATAGAGAGCTTTTGTAACATAAAAAATAGCATTCAAAAGTTTGGGGCCAGTAAAAAAATTTATCTTATTTTGATATAAAGACATTTATATTCTAACAGGTTGTATTTCTGCTACAAACATGGAGTGACCCAAACCGTATCAAGTGCACTATAAAAATAATATTGTTGGTTTAACTTAAAAAAATTAAGTAACCTGGTTGCCTTATAATTTTAAGTTGATTGAAATGGAAAAAGTGAGTTAATACAATGAAGGAGATTGATTTAATCATCAAAAACTCAAAATACTAAGTTATCTGAACTAAATAAATTATTTAAGTTGATTTGACAAAAGAAAAAATGTGATAACAAATCTTGAAAACAATTTTTTTTACAGTGTACAAATAAAAAAAGATGGATCTGTTCTGCAACGTTACCTGTAGTGACGAAAGATCTCCTCCTCCACTTCAGTGAAGAAATGGCACTTAGTGCAGGCGTATTCTCCGGGATGATCCCGCCCTGGTCCCGCTGGATCCCCCGATCCCTCCTCCTCTGGCTTGACTTCTAGTAAGGTGTGAGAGGTGTGTGCGCTGTCATAGTGCAAGAGAAGCAAGTCGATATCAGTGGAGGTGAAAGGGCACTGGTCACACAGGTGTGTGACGGACCCTCTGGGAGCTGGCGGGGACGGGGACGGGGTCGTTCCTCCAGATGTCAGTTGCAGAAGAAGAAGAGCGCAGTGTGAACAGGAGCTCTTTCGGCAAGCGAAGGGGTACGAGATCTCGCCCAGGTGCTTCTCGGGGGTGCAGAGCCCACGCGGGCAGAACGGGCAATGTTTAATGGTGCACTTGTGAATGCTGTGAACCCGCTGGTAGTGATGCAAAAGCGGCGCCACGACGATGACCTCCGGTCCGTGCGTCATTGAGTAGCGGAAGTCGCAGAACTGGCAATTATAACTGGTTACCACAGTTTCCGGTTCGCCTGTCGCCCCAGTCTTCTCTTTTTTCCGTAAATGTGAGTTTCCGTCACGTGTCTTTCTGTCTCTCTCCACCGGGCTTCCCTCCCTGACGGCCGCCTGACCGTGTCTTTTCTCATAGTGCTCTAGAAGCCTAGAGGCGCTGGCGGATTCGCAACTAAAGCTGCAATACTTGCACCAGTAATACGCCGCGGGAGCGTCACCTTCAGTGAGGCTCGGAGAGTCTGATGCACGGATTGGTACAGAGTATCCAGCAACAGAGTCGTCTTCGGCCCGTACCGCCACTCGATCGGCCCACTTTCCTTGCTCATCCGTCCCAATCCGCGGTAGGCAGTTCCCCTTCCGCTCAGTCGAGGACTTGTCGTCGAGGTTGGGGTTGAACGGAGGTGGACTCTTCATCTTGTTGGGGTGCGTCGCGAGGAAATGCTGCTCGAGGTCGACAGAGGAGCTTCCCATGTAGGTGAAGTTGCAGAACTTACAGCGGAAGTACTTGGTGTTGCCCTGACAATCTTGCGTCTTCCTCCCAATTCCGATAAAGATGCCGGCTAACGTTACCTGTGAGAGCAGGGAGGGGTGACAAAGAAAGAAAATGAGATAAAGGGAAAGAACAATCATCCGTGAGTTACAGAGGATTAGAGAGAAATAGAAGTCTGATATAATAAGACACACAACAGACTTTCAATAACCGAGGCAGCGGTTATCACCACACAAAGGCAAATCACATTTTATGTTCTTATTACTTCTCAGCGCTGAGGATTCGAAAATCCTCCAGCAAGCAGATGGGGAACATGTGAAACCTGTAGACGAGTGGAAGAGTAAAGCACCCATGCATGCAGAGACGAAATTGATCTTTTCTGATTAATAATATCCAGGTGTGACTTTAGTTCTGATACTTTACCAAATTAAATCTCTTAAAGGAGTAGATCACTTTTAAAAAAGCTTTTGCTGATAATTTACTCACCCCCATGTCATCCAAGATGTCCATGTCTTTCTTTCTTCGGTCGAAAAGAAATTAAGGTTTCTGATGAAAACATTCCATTATTTTTCTCCATATAATGGACCTCAATGGGGTCCAAATGGTTCATGGTCCAAAAGACAGTTTCAGTGCAAACTTCAATAGGAACCAAACGGTTCAAGGTCCAAAAGACAGTTTCATTGCAAACTGCAAACTGTTCAAAGGGCTTTAAACGATTCCAGATGATGAATAAGGGTCTTATCAAGCGAAACTATCGCTCATTTAAAAAAAGAATAGCTCAATAAGCTCAAATGGTCACCTTGCTCTGTTCTGTGATGCGCATTCGTGACTCTCTGAACGCGCATCACGAATGAATAAATAACACATGAACATATCTTTTTTCATGTCATTTGGTTCATTCAACGAACGAAATTAACAAATTGACTCGGAAAAGATTTGTTCATTTTGATGAACGAGTTCGAACAGGAGACGAGCATTTGAGCTTATAAAACTTAAACTTTTTTATTATAATTATTATTTTTTTAATGAGCGATCGTTTCGCTTGATAAGACCCGTATTCATCATCTGGAATTGTTTAAAGCTCTTTGAACAGTTTGCAGTTTGCAATGAAACTGTCTTTTGGACCTTGAACCCTTTGGTTCCCATTGAAGTACATTATATGCAGAAAAATCCTGGAATGTTTTCATCAAAAACCTTAATTTCATTTCAACTGAAGAAAGAAAGACATGGACATCTTGGATGACACGGGGGTGAGTAAATTATCAGCCATTTTTTTTAAAGTGAACTACTCCTTTAAATCAGTATAATTGCATGCATATTAAAAAAAAAAAAAACAGACATGCAGATCAACGGCTTAAGAAGATGCAATAAAATTCCAGCCTACAGGCATGCATATGGAATATATAGCTGGCAGTCACAGTCAGAAGAGAGAATGAGTGGGAGGTCTCGAGCTTTATACGCACTGTGGGGAATTCAACGTCATGCTCCAGACAAAACACTCAAGGAATGTCACAGCGCAGACAGACCCTTTCCCCTGAGCAGCCCCTGAGCTGTATGTTCAAGCAATGATTAAATAAACACCCACTGCAAAGTGTAATGTGTGCTTGACTGTAATTCTACACATGCATATTACAGATACAAAGTGGACCAATTTAAAGTCTCAGCTGGTTGCTCTGTGTCACCTGTCTGAGCGACTGAATTTAAAACTTTGTCTGCTAAAATGAGTAAATGTAAACGTAGGCAGACTGCATTTGTGACACAGACAATGGAATATTTTCTCAAAAGATATTTTTTACATTTTTTAACCCATTGGGTTAAATTTTTAAATGATATTTTTAACCCAACGTTTGGGTTTGTCCATATTTGACCCAAAGTTGGGTTTAACAACTCAGCAATTTTAGAGTGTATAAAATATCCTGCATAACAATAAAAGATCTATGAAAAAAAAGAAATGTGATACACATCAAAGTAAATACAATTATTATTAATTGTTCAAAAAATGCATATTTATACACACTGTAGTTTTGCGACTTAATTGCAGTTGAGTTATTTTACAATATTAAATCAATAAAAATTAAATATAAACATTTAATATATGTATGTAATAAAATAAAATATAAAGAGTACTTGAATATTATTATTATTACTCCACTCCAAAGAAACAAAAAAAAAAATGCTGGGTTGTTTCAACCCAAATTTGGGTCAAATATGGACAAACCCAAATGTTGGGTAAAAAAATGTAATTAAAAAAATGAACAGTTGAAAGTTTTAAATTACATGTACACTCTAAAAAATGCTTTGCTGTTTTAACCCAATTTTGGGTAAAATATGGACAAACCCACCCATTGGGTTAAAAATGTAATTTAAAAATGTAACCCAATGGCTGGGTTTGTCCATATTTTACCCAAAATTGGGTTAAAACAACCCAGCATTTTTTTAAAGTGTATAAACAAACATTTGGGTTTGTCCATATTTGACTCAAATTTGGGATAAAACAACCCAGCATTGTTAAAAAAATAAATTATAAAGAGTGTATTTTGAATATTATAAAATATAAAGAGTATATTTTGAACATTATTATTATTACTCCACTCCAAAAAAAATGCTGGATTGTTTCAACCCAAATTTGGGTCAAATACGGACAAACCCATATGTTGGGTTAAAAATGTAATTAAAAAAATGTACAGTTGAAAGTTTTAAATTACATTTATAACCCATTTGGGTTTGTCCCTATTTGACCCAAATTTGGGTTAAAACAACCCAGCATTGATTAGAGTGTAAACTATTTCATTCATCAATGAGGTAGCAATAATTAACATCATTACATCTGGTTGGCCAACTGGGCAAAATCCACCCAGCACCGACTCAAGTTAAACGCATCCAAAACTTGGCTCTTTCCGCAGAAACCGGACTTAAATATGCCGCTTAAATTGTAAACATGACATTGTTGAAGTGAAGAGTGAAACCGTGCTGAAAGTTGGGCAGATAAATGGCTATGACATCTGTTCATTACCCATCGTTTAAAATAAATCGACTGCTGTGTTTTCACTGGCTCCCCGCACCAGCTTCCCTATGCTCTTTTTCCCCCCTTTTTTTCATTGGGAAAATGAGAAATCGCAGTCGTCGATATTACTGCATGGAAAATTCCACTAGGAACGAATTCTGAATAGACTCATTATTCAAACTTTTTCCCTAAGAATTTATACGGTATTACGACAATTTGTAGACAGGCTGATGTTGAATTGAAAAAGATGGTGGCCGGTGTTATTAGAAGAGAAAAAACCTCAGGTACTCTAAGCTGCGCCGTGAGCTTGCTTGATTGAGTGCATGCACATGTGTAAAGCAGGCAACTGTTCATAATGCTCCATTTAAACATGATACAGTGAGACTGGTGCCACGATAAATCAGCCAAAAGTCACAGAACAAAGCCAAATACAGTGTGCCAGCATGATCCACACTAATCTCCTTCACATTTTTGGTTTGTTTGTTTTTATAAATCCTAAATCACCAAGGTGATATGACAAATGACGCTTGTATTTCAATTACAATGGAGCTGCTCGATTGCTTATTCCTTATTTTAAAACACATGCAGACTCTACTAGGACTAGTCAAATTTTCTGAATTAATTCAGCCCATGTTTATCAGTGTGTGAGTTTCTGCGTGTGCATGACTTTGCATGCATCATATATGGTTACCATCCATCTAGTGGTTTTATTCTGTGACATACATTGTAAGCTTCACTGTTGCATGTGCATGCATCATTTTTAAGCATTAATGACCCATGGGGCTGTGCTCCAGAACATAAGGAGGCGCCTTGCTTTCTACATAGGCAGCTGTCGTACGAGACTGAAATGGGCTCTACATAAGCGCAAACTCTGAATAAACATACATAATCGTTTGTTAACAAACAAGTTTTCATTACTTCAATAAGCTCATTGTTTCTGCCTTTAATTATTACACATGTAGCTAACTGTGAAATTGTATATGTACATTTCTGAAATGCATAACTTTAAATTGTAATGTGGATTGTTTTCTGTAAAGTTGCTTTGAATTGTGAATTTAATTGAATAAGCAGGGGCAGACGGGAGACTTGATTTGATTTCAATACAGATGACGAGAGGAATGACGCAAAACTCCAAAATGCATAAATACATACACATATGCACTACCTTTAGTATTGTTAAAGAAGTAGTTCACTTTTAACAAAAAACTTTTGCTGATAATTTACTCACCACCATGTCATCCAAGATGTCCACGTCTTTCTTTCTTCAGTCGAAAAGAAATTAAAAGACGATGAATAAGGGTCTTATCTAGGACCCTTCGAGTCATGACTTGAAAAAAGATTTGATGAACGAGTTCGAACAGGATAGTCAAGATCATCACAGAACAGAGCAAGGCGAGCATTTGTGCTTATAAAACTCCGTTCGTTTAGCTTGATAAGACCCTTATTCATCGTCTGGTGTCGTTTAAAGCCCTTTGAAGCTGCACTGAAACTCTCATTTGGACCTTGAACCGTTTGGACCCCATTGAAGTCCATTATATGGAGAAAAATTTTTTTAATCAAAAACCTTCTTTTCTTTTCAACTGAAGAAAGAAAGACATGGACATCATGGATGACATGGGGGTGAGTTATTTATCAGCAAAAGTTGTTTTTTTTTTGTTTTTTTAATTGAACTACTACTTTAAAGTGCTGAATTAAAAAGTGTACATGTAGAAAAAAATGTAGAAGTGAAAAAAAGTGTAGAAACATTTCATCCCTTAGAGATTACCTGCACAATCGATACCATGGGGAAAAACTGCCATATAGATATTTTTAATATCATCATATAGGATGCTGTCACTTTAAGACCTGACGCACAGATCTATTGTACTGTTACACATGCGTTTACATTCACTTAAAGGAGAAGTTCACTTAAAAAAAAAAAAAAAAAAAAAAGTTTGCTGATAATTTACTCACCCCCATGTCATCCAAGATGTCCATGCCTTTCTTTCTTCAGTCGAAAAGAAATTAAGGTTTTTGATGAAAAAGGATTTTTCTCCATATAACTGACTTCAATTTGAGCCAAACGGTTTAAGGTCCAAAATACAGTTTCAGTGCAAACTGCAAACTGTTTAAACGGCTTTAAACGATTCTAGACGATGAATAAGGGTCTTATCAAGTGAAACTCTGTTCGTTTAGCTTGATAAGACCCTTATTCATCGTCTGGTGTCGTTTAAAGCCCTTTTGAAGCAGCCCTGAAACTCTCATTTGGACCTTGAACCGTTTGGACCCCATTGAAGTCCATTATATGGAGAAAAATTGTCATCAAAAACCTTCTTTTCAACTGAAGAAAGAAAGACATGGACATCATGGATGACATGGGGGTGAGTTTTTTATCAGTTTTTTTTTTTTTTTTAATTGAACTACTACTTTAAAGTTCTGAATTAAAAAGTGTACATGTAGAAAAAAAAGTGTAGAAACATTTCATCCCTTAGAGATTACCTGCACGTCGTAGGTGCCGTTGAGTACGGAGGACCTGGGCGACCCTGCTTCTGCCACGGATCCGCTCTGAGCCGATTGGCCGAGGAGGCGCGCTGAGTCTTTGGCCTGTGACTGGGCTGTAAACTGCACCATGTTGTGTAGTGCCAAAATCTTATTGTCCAGCTCCGCGTCTTGCCGCGTCCGGTTGTGCAGGCCCAAATGGTACTTACGAAAGTGCTTGATCAGGTCCGTGGGGTCATTGCCGTAGTAGCCGTACCCACAAATGTTGCACTTAAAGTCTTGTAGTTTGGGCGAGGTGGGTGGAGGTGCTCCCGTCTCCGCTCCCAGAGGACTAGGGGCGTCTTCTGCTCCCCCGATCGGCCTCAGTGGATGAAGGGTAACAGGAGGGACCTTAACTTCGACTGCAGCACCACGAGGGCTGGCGGAGCCCGGAAAAACGAGTGGGCTGTGGGTGTCCTCTCCGTTACTGACGATGACCCCGCCCGACCGCGTGTTTGGCCTCAGATCGATACGCTCGTCCTCACCGTCCACTCTCTCACCCGGGTCAGAGGTTGTTGGAGAGTTGGCGGAGTCCAGCGGTTCGCTATCAGTGCCCTCGCGGCTGGAGTAGGACGTTGCCAGGTTGTGGCTGGAGTAATGCAAGTCAGGTCTGTCTGGTTTGATGGGGCCAGGAGAGGACGGCTCCTCCTGCTCTTCGGGCTCTGAGGCCTGGCTCCCCGTGTTCCCGCTCTCTGGGCCCGTGGCCTCGGCCGCCACCGTCTCGCCTTCCTCTTCTTCACTGCCGAAGCTTCTCAAAGGGGGATTCTTTTTCCGCACCATATCTGGAAACCAGCGAAAGAGAAGACCAACGTTAATAACTAGATGCAATGTGATACGATTCCTTGTCTGTCCACACTACGACTACAAATACGGCCACAAGACAAAATCAATCACAGTCAATCAGAAGGGAACTGGGCGTGAGTCTATCTGTACATAATAAAATGCATAAATATTATCAGGCCTTGACGTTAACTTTTGTGGCTAGTGGTTTTCCAAAGGTACTAACGAGTCTGTTTTTCAATGTCCACAACTTTAACATCAATGCCATGGGGAAAAACTGCCATATAGATATTTTTAATATAATCATATAGGATGCTGTCACTTTAAGACCTGACGCACTGATCTATTGTACTGTTACACATGCGTTAACATTCACTTAAAGGATTAGTTCACTTTTACAAAAACATTTGCTGATAATTTACTCACCCGCATGTCATCCAAGATGTCCATGTCTTTCTTTCTTCAGTCGAAAAGAAATTAAGGTTTTTGATGAAAACATTCCAGGATTTTTCTCCATATAATGGACTTCAATGGGAACCAAACGGTCCAAAAGACAGTTTCAGTGCAAACTGTTCAAAGGGCTTTAAATGAATCCAGATTATGAATAAGAGTCTTATCAAGCGAAAAGATCACTCATTAAAAAAAAAAAGTTTAAGTTTTATTACCTCAAATAGTCGCCTTGCTCTGTTCTGTGATGCGCGTTCGTGACTCTCCAATTCGAACTCGTTCATCAAAATGAACAAATCTTTTACCTTCAACTCGTTCATTTCGTTCGTTGAATGAATCAAATGACACGAAAAAAGATTTGTTCATTGATAAATGAGTTCAAACAGGAGAGTCACGAACTGAAATCGTATTCATCGTCTGAAATTGTTTAAAGCCCTTTGAACAGTTTGCAGTTTGCACTGAAACTGTCTTTTGGACCTTGAACCGTTTGGTTCGCAGTAAAGTCCATTATATGGAGAAAAAATCCTGGAATGTTTTCATCAAAAAGCTTAATTTCTTTTCGACTGAAGAAAGAATGACATGGATATCTTGGATGACATGGGGGTGAGTAATAGGGCTGGGTATTGACACAAATTTTACAATTCGATTCGATTTCGGAAAATCGGTATTAATTAAATTCGGATATCAGTTACAATAAATGGCAAATTTTCTCAAGGAAATCAAATCTCTTAACTAAAGCTGTAAACTATGGAGTAGTTGTAGCCTACTAGGCTTCATTGGCCTAATATGAAGGTAATAATGAACTGTTTTGTAGCTGTACAAACACTTAAATTACACTTTTATTTTATGAAATATAAACATTTAAATGGTGGCTGTCATAAAACCTTGCCAGATTTATTCAAATATGCATTAAATATTGAAGAACATTACGATTATAATGCATATGTAATATGGTGTATATATTTAGCAAAATGCTCCTCTCTAGAGTTATTTTTTCAAGCTGACTAACGAGTTTATGTGGGTTTTCTGAGGTAAATATGAACTACTGAAAGTGAACTACTCCTTTAATACCGGCTTTTTGTCATTTTGTGTAATTTAGTACAAGGACGCTTTATGCGCGAACAAAATCTGTATGCTCAATAAGTGCAATCCCAGTCTGAAATTCAAGCCCCGTAACAGCAAAAATACTCATGCAATACTCAGAACGTCCTTGTTTCCTTGTGAATTATCCTCTGTCGCTTACAATACAGCTATAAAGGTACTCAAACTCGCATTCAATTCTTTGAACATTAAATAAAGCTCATAATCAGTACCTGAGATTATCAACGTCATACTTTGACGTTCCAGCCTCGGCGTCGGAGAAATGGAAACCATTTCTAAAGCGAATCATTACGTATCGCCATCGTGGCTGGTTAGGACAAAAACTCTGATTAACATGGAAAAGATGTCGCGGCGTCACGTCTGGTTAGGACACAGCGTTACTCAAGTAACACACTCAATGGGTGGTTCTTTTTGCTTGCGTGCTAAATACAACTTTGGAGCCAATGCACCAATTCTGCTCTCTGTAAAAGCTTTTTGATTGTTCTTTGATTTTCAAAAATCGGAGACAAAATGCCCTAGAAATGGTTCTCCTCTTCCAGCACAATCCACAAACAGCAAATGAGGCTCTAATATCAGTGACTATGCCGGTGCCGGCCTTTGCTGATGATATTTTAATGAATAAAATCTGTGCACTTATGTCACTGATGTGGCTTAGGGACACACATTTTAATCAGTTACCAAAATCAAAGATGATAGGGAGAGAGAGAAAAAAAGAGGAATTTATAAAGTGATTCATAGCAAAAAATTTCCATCAGAACTCAATGAGGTCATGCGTGTTTGTTCATAGCAGGCAAATTGCACTATTAACTAGACTTTCCTTTGGCATAAACTGCACAAAAGTGAATTTCGGTGAAAGGTTTAGCATAAGGCAACGTAATTTTGCATTTGCGAGATGGTGTGCGTGTTGGCCACTTTCAATTTAGGGCAATTAGAGTTTCTCATGATTTAACAAAACAGGGGCCTGTCTTATTTCGACAGACCGTCGAGAGCAATTTCCTTATTTAGCCGGTGATGCAAATGGATATTAAATAAAGCAATTCATGCTTTGCAGAGGGGCCACACCTTAACCACGGCTAAGTTAATAAAAGTCTTGAGAAAATCTAATCACAAATATAACCACACCCTGTCAAATCACTCATAGCATCTCCTTCTCTGTGATTCTGGGGCTTCACAGCATCTAAACACACTACAGCCGCTGTGCTACCCGTTCAAAACTACACACCTGTCTGTGTCATATTACTACCGCTGAAAAGAAATCGCATTCAGCAAGACTGACGGTAGCACAGATGTAACTAATGGCTGATTGAAAGCATTCTTAAACTGTCATGAAACATCCAAATCGTTATTGTATCATATCAAGAAACGCAATCAAAGACATAACACTACATGCAGGACGCAGCATGATCTGACATGTGTTGATGAGGATGACAAATAAACTAAATTGTAATTACTACTAAATAGTAATTACCGCTCCACACAGCAAGATTACTCATTTGTTCATTTTGTACACTAGTCTGTATGTCTTGCAAACCGGTCCCAACATCATGGAAAACCTAGAAATATATATATATATATATATATATATATATATATATATATATATATATATATATATATATATTAGGGCTGTCAAAATGATTAATCGCGATTAATCGCATCCAAAATAAAAGTTTCTGTTTACATAATATATGTGGGTGCACTGTGTATAATTATTTTGTATATATATATAAAACACACATGCATGTATATTTAAGAAAAAAAATATTATTTATATATAAAATATTTATATTTATATATAATATAAATTGTACATAAATCTATATACAGAATATACATGAAAATATTTCTTAAATATATACAAGCATGTGTGTGTATTTATATATATATAATAAATATACACAGTGCACCCACATATATTATGTAAACACAAACTTTTATTTTGGATGTGATTAATCGCGATTAATCGTTTTGACAGCGCTAATATATATATATATATATATATATATATAAACATTATAGGCCAGTAAAAGTCAAAAGCATAAATGTAATAAATAAATAAATCTAAATAGTTTGATTTTCGTATGTTTTTAGTATTTGAGCAGACCACCACACAGACGAATAAAAAAATGAGGGGAAAAAAAAAAAATATATATATATATATATATATATATATATATATATATATATATATATATATTGTACATTTTGGGTTAAAAATATCACTTAAAATTTTAACCCAACTTTCAACTGTAAATTTTTAACCCAACATTTGAATTTGTCCATATTTGACCAAAAGTTCAGTTCAAACAACCCAGCATTTTTTAGAGTGTGTGTATATATATATATATATATATATATATATATACACACACACACACACACGCACACACACACACAGTATATACTATTGTATATTACATTATTGTATTCAAACAACCCAGCATTTTTTAGAGTATATATATATATATATATATATATATATATATACACACACACACACACACACACACACAGTATATGCTATAGAATATTACATTATTGTAATCACTGCATAAATGAGATACATTTCCATATTTTACATTATTTATTATGTGATTTGGAGCAGTTACTGGATTTCATTTTTGCCTAAGAATCTCTAAGAAGACTATAAAAAGTATTTGAATCAGTTTAAATCTAAGCGATGTGATCCCTGCTTCTGTTTAATAAACTGTGGATTAAGTTAACTTAATTTTAAATTTGTATAACATATTAAGCTACTATTTGAGAGAGCCATTGATTTACTGAACTAGACGCACTTTCTCATTTTCCTTTCTGAGAATAAAGGTATCAGGATCCAATACTACGACGCATCTTAACCAACATAGAATGGGAAAAAGGAATGGAGTGGGAGGACGAGAAAAGTTTTTTTAATACCTGATATGGTGCACAATTACATTAAAACTTGCAGGGAAAGCAGTGAGACATTCCAGGTCGCCATAAGAAACCGAATAATCTGCTTTATAGATCCAGGCGTTTGCTGTGTTCCTGTACCAGTCGATTCAAATCTCTACTACACTATTATCCAGCCGCACCTCCTCATTTCCTTTCCATATTAAACTCCTCTTCTGTTATTGTGCCTAAGAACTTACTTAATAATGTAGAATATGCTTTTTTTAAAGGACAGAACAATCTTGTCTTCTCTAAAAAATGCTGGGTTGGTTTAACCCAATTTTGGGTCAAATATGGACAAACCCAGCCATTGGGTTACAAATTTGAATTGCATTTTTAATCCAATGTTTGGGTTTGTCCATATTTGACCCAAAATTGAGTTAAAACAACCCAGCATTTTTTAGAGGTTAACCTTTCACCCCCCTTTACTCAAAAAAAAAATGCTGGGTTGTTTTAACCCAATTTTAGGTCAAATAATGGAGAAATTTTAGGTCAAATATTTTATATAAAAAATAACCCAACAGATGGGTTTGTCCACATTTGACCCAAAGTTGGGTTAAAGCAACTAGCATTTTTTTAGAGTGAAGGGGGGTGAAAGGTTACCCGCTAAAAAATACTGGGGTTTTTTGACACAATTTTAGTTCAAATATGGAGAAATTTTAGGTCAAATATTTTATAAAAAATAAAATAAAATAAATAACCCAACACCTGGGTTTGTCCACATTTGACCCAAAGTTGGGTTAAAACAACCCAGCATTTTTAGAGTGAAGTGAAGGGGGGTGAAAGGTTACCCTCTAAAAATGCTAAAAATTTTTAGAGGGTAACCTTTCACCCCCCTTCACTTCACTCTAAAAATGCTGGGTTGTTTTAACCCAATTTTAGGTCAAATATGGAGAAATTTTAGGTCAAATATTTTATAAAAAAAAAAAATAATAATAACCCAACACCTGGGTTTGTCCACATTTGACCCAAAGTTGGGTTAAAACAACCCAGCATTTTTAGAGTGAAGTGAAGGGGGTGAACGTTTACCCTCTAAAAATGCTGGGTTATTTTAACCCAATTTTAGGTCAAATATGGAGAAATTTTAGGTCAAATATTTTATAAAAAAAAACAAAAAAAAAACACCTGGGTTTGTCCACATTTGACCCAAAGTTGGGTTAAAACAATCCAGCATTTTTTAGAGTGAAGGGGGGTGAAAGGTTACGCTCTAAAAAATGCTGGGTTGTTTTAACCCAATTTTAGGTCAAATATGGAGAAATTTTAGATCAAATATTTTATTAAAAAAATAATAATAACCCAACACCTGGGTTTGTCCACATTTGACCCAAAGTTGGGTTAAAACAACCCAGCATTTTTTAGAGTGAAGGGGGGTGAAAGGTTAAGCTCTAAAAAATGCTGGGTAGTTTTAACCCAATTTTAGGTCAAATATGGAGAAATTTTAGGTCAAATATTTTATTAAAAAAAAACCCAAAACAAAACAAAAAACAACAACACCTGGGTTTGTCCACATTTGACCCAAAGTTGGGTTAAAACAATCCAGCATCTTTTAGAGTGAAGGGGGGTGAAAGGTTACCCTCTAAAAATGCTGGGTTGTTTTAACCCAATTTTAGGTCAAATATAGAGAAATTTCAGGTCAAATATTCTATAAAAAATAAATAAATAAATAACCCAACACCTGGGTTTGTCCACATTTGACCCAAAGTTGGGTTAAAACAACCCAGCATTTTTTAGAGTGAAGGGGGGGTGAAAGGTTACGCTGGGTAGTTTTAACCCAATTTTAGGTCAAATGTGGAGAAATTTTAGGTCAAATATTTTATTAAAAAAATAACCCAACACTTGGGTTTGTCCACATTTGACCCAAAGATGGGTTGAAACAACCCAGCATTTTTTAGAGTGTAGAGTAGACCGCGGCTCTGAATACAGGACTGTCCCTTGAGTGATCAGAGACTCTTCAGCTAATGTTATCTAATGGCAGGTGTCAAAGCTCAAATATAAGTGATTATTGCTACGACTATCTTACAATCAGACAGTGTACGAGATTGTGTGTTACTTAGTGAAGAAGGAGGTCTTGGGGAAGAGAATAAACACAATGCTGCCAATTGCTGTCATCAGCCACATGATTAAAAGCTACTATATTATGTTTTGACAGTTGTTTTTTAATCAGAGAAAACTACCTGTTGACAGGCACTTCATCACTGTCATTGTGACATGGTGATGGAAAAGCTTTGTGTGCTTTAAATCACACACATATGCACAAAAAAGTATTGTACACACAAACAAAAGTGACAAAGCAATGCAACATTCCTGTGGAGAAAAGCGCTCGATGACAGGAACAACGCTTCAGGATCGTTCAATTAACAGATTTAAAACGGCGGCTGATGCAAATGCTGCATGCTGAAGAACACAATGAGTCATTTGCATATATTGTGTATGAAAAGCTCTAAATAAAATTATAAAAACGTTTTTAAAACATGTCAAATCACACACAGAGCCAGGCGTAACTGCTTCCCATATTTTTATGTGTTAATATTTGGGTAATTATTATGACATCAGTATGATCCAAAATAAACTGCAAATTAAAAAAAGCACGACTGATGGTCGAAAAATGTAAATACTCAATGACAAACAAAAGTGTCCAAGTAATGTTGTTTGAAAAACTATGGAAGCTTGTTTCTGCCATAGAATGAAAAATATAAAAGGGAATTGCAACTTTTTATCTCACAATTCTGACTTTTTTTCTCACAATTGCGAGTTTACTTCTCTATTTCTTAGAATTGCGAGATGGAAAGTCAGAATTGCAAGATAAAGTCAGAATTGCATGATATAAAGTCACGATTTCGAGATATAAAGTCAGAATTGCTAGATATAAAGTCAGAATTACGAGATATAAAATCAGAATTGTGAGATTTAAACTATTCTGAGGGGGAAAAAAGTTAGTCTTTATTTCCCCTTAGAATTGGCCTGATAACTCACAATAGCGAGTTTATATCTCACGATTCTGATAAAAAATTTCAGAATTTCGACATATAAACTCACAATTATGTGTTATAAAGTCAGAATTACGAGATGCAAACTCGCAATTTTGAGAAAAAAAGTCAAAATTGTGAGATAAAAAGTCACACTTCTGTCTTTTTTTCTCAGAATTGCGACTTTATATCACGGAATTCTGACTTTATAACATGCAATTGCGACTATCTCGCAATTCTGACTTAATATCTTGCAATTCTGACTTTATATCTCACAATTCTGACTTTATTTCATGCAATTCTGACATTATATCTCACAATTCTGACTTTATATCACGCAATTCTGATTTTATATCTCAAAATTCTGACATTATATCATGCATTTCTGACTTTATATCACACAATTCTGAATTTGTATCTCACAATTCTGACTTTATAACAGGCAATTGCGACTATACATCACGCAATTCTGACTTTATATCTCGCAATTCTGACTTTATATCTCGCAATTCTGACTTTAACTCACAATTGTGACTTTATATCATGCAATTCTGACTTTTTATCTCACAATTCTGAGAAATAAAGTCAGATTTGCGAGATATAAACTCGCAATTGTGAGAAAAAAGTCAGAATTGTGAGATAAAAAGTCACAATTATTTATTTTATTTTTATATTCAGTGGCGGAAACAAGCTTCCATACAAAACAAAACTTTGATTTGGTAAACTTTTTTTCAAATATTAATAATCACTTTTGTTAAAATACTAACAGATTATGCCAAACTACTTTTTCATTTATAGACCCATAAAAATCCAAATTAAATTCAGAAATGAAAACATATATAATGATATATAAATACATATATATGTATTATAAAGAAAGATATATTATGGACAAACCTTACATTAGGGTCCAATTCTCACTATTAACTTACTATAGTAACTATGACTTTTGCCTCAATAAACGCCTAATAACCGCTTATTAATAGTTAGTAAGTAGTTGTTAAGTTTAGGTATTGGGTGGATTAAGGGATGTAGAATATGGTCATGCAGAATAAGGCATTAATATGTGCTTTATAAGTTCTAATAAAGAGCCAAAATCCTAGTAATATGCATGATAATACGCAATTTGATCCTAAACTAAAGTGTATAACATATGTATACAACTGTCAAATCAATGACTATTCCAATTTTAAACCAATTCATTAAAATTCCAGCATCATCCAATTGGTATCCACTGGATGTTTCACAACATCAAAATGATCTAAAATGAACTGAAGATGAAAAGCAGATTGCTGAACAGTAAAGTGAAGTACTCAGCACTGGCCAGCTTCCTCTTGGCCCATCTCTAGTATCAAAAGGGCCGGCCACATACACACACAGTGCATATGTCATCTTCATTGTCAAACCCATTTAGGAGATCCCATTTCAAAAACAACAACAAATACAGGGGATTTCCTCAGTAATGTGGGCGTCTGGTCAGCACTGATGACATTTTTAGAGGTGGGGTTTGAATGAGACAGCGTCCAGGTGGTGGGTGGAAATCTAATATTTTTTGTGCGTTCATTACAGTTGCATTGGTTTAGAGTATGTCAAGATGTTGCATAGTTAGAGATTATTGCTTAATGAGTGTGCTTAAAACACACACACTGGGAAGATGATAAAACCTTCCTTTAACTGAGTGATTAATGTACTGTTAAATAGGGCAGGCTGTGACATTTATGCATTTACTTTGAAATAGTTTTCAAAAAATGTATTAAAAGTTGTTAAAAGTCTAGTTAATATAATCAAGGCATGTTTATTTTTCCAAATACCTTTTCACTAAAAGAAGTATAATATTTATTCATTTCAACTTAAATGCACCAACTACAAATAGTTTCTCTTAAATACATCACATCGCATGATGATAAATTGAAATGATTCATGGAACTGAATTCACAGTTTGAACTTATATTGATATAAACCTATTAAACTCTCAACTTAACTTATAAAACACTATTTCAAAAAATCTAGATAATATAGTCAGTGTCAGTCCTTAAAGAAGTAGTTCACTTAAAAAAAAAAAAAAAAAAAAAACTTATTATCTTGCTGATAATTTATTCACCTCCATGCCATCCAAGATGACCATATCTTTCTTTTTTCAGTCGAAAAGAAATTAAGGTTTTTGATGAAAACATTCCAGGATTTTTCTCCATATAATGGACTTCAATGGGGTCCAAATGGTTCAAGGTCCAAATGAGAGTTTCAGTGCAGCTTCAAAGGGCTTTAAACGACACCAGACGATGAATAAGGGTCTTATCTACCGAAACAAGCAGTCATTTCAAATATAAATAAACAAAGTTTACGTTTTATAACAGGCATGTGATTGGCTAAGGACAAAAAAGCAGGAAAATATATCGAGCCGCAAACACCCCCCCCCCCCCCCCCATTAATTAATTCATATTAAAGCTACTGTTAAAGTTCTCAGTCAAGAGCAGTGAGTGATTTTTTTCTGTTTTGTTGTTTTATTAACATTACATATAGTTCTCTCAAAAATTGTAATTGTCATTAATTACTCTCTCAACTTGTTTTAAACCTGAATAAGTTTCTTTCTTCTGTTGAAGTTATTTGGAAGAATGTGGGTAACCAAACAGTTGATGTACCCCACTGATTTCCATTGTACATTTTTCCCAATGGAAGTCAATGGGGACCAGCAACTGTCTGGTTACCCACATTCTTCAAAATATCTTCTTTTGTGTTCAGCACAAGAAATAAATTAATACAGGTTTGGGACAACATTTTAGTGAATAAATAATGACAGAATTTTTTATTTTTGGGTCGACTATCCCTTTAAGGACAAGCGGTTGCGTGTTTATTATTAGGGCTACTGTCACTTTAAGACCTGTAGGTGACTCGTCTTAAACACGCGCATTTGACAAGCAGATTTCTCTCAATTTTATCGTTTTGCTTTCAGTTTAGACATAACCAAATTTTCTTCTGTAAACCGTGTGTGTATTTGAGAGTATTAGCGAACTAAGACTCGAAAGATAACTTAGTCCAGCAACCAGGCACTAAGCTTTTAGTGCATGTGCGCGTCGGTGTTAGTGCTCAGAACAGCGCATCAGCAGTGAATGACATTTAACCGGCAAGGCTTTAAAGCACATGCAAATAATGAACTTTTGTGAACTCACTGAACTGATTTGGCCGTTCCTCTGCGTTAATACTTTATGTTAGTATTTGTCGCGTTGTACACTAATGCTGTTGAGACGGAGGCGTCAGAACTAAAACTGATAGAATGCACGATATTCATATTTTTCAAAAGCAGCCAGCAGCTTGCTTGGAGCAAGGATCATAGCGCAAATTTGAACTTTATCGATATATCGCCCAGCACTACTGGGGACCTTACGGTGATGTTCTTGTAAACTGACAACGATAACACAGTAGTGCGAGAGCGACTGAGGTACGAAATTGAGCAGGTGAACGAGCTGAACGAGCTGAACGCAAGTACGTCCTTGTTGATACTTGGAAAGGAAGGAAGAATCTGTACGCATGTCAGCCAGTTATGTCCTCATTACCTCTCTTTTTCACTCCGGACCGGCGGCAGCCGACCCAACCGACACCCGTACCCCTCCCCTTTTTAATTTTTTTTTTACAGATCTGCATGATTCACGTAGGTCACATTTTCAGGTCGGAAAATCCGGAATTCCGGATTAATCCGGAAAAATCACATCCCTGTATAAGCACAAATGCTCGCCTTGCTCTGTTCTGTGATGATCGTGACTCTCCTGTTCAAACTCGTCCATCAAAACGAACAAATCTTTTTTCGAGTCATGACTCGAATTAGGGTCCTAGATCAGACCCTTATTCATCGTCTGGTGTCGTTTAAAACCCTTGGAAGCTGCACTGTATCTCTCATTTGGACCTTGAACCGTTTGGTTCCCATTGAAGCCCATTTTATGAAGAAAAATCCTGGAATGTTTTCATCAAAAACCTGAGTAAATTATCAGCAAACTATCTGAGTGAGTAAATTATCAGCAAAAGTTTTTTTTTTTGGTTTTTTTTAAAGTGAACTACTCCTTCAAATAAAACTGAAATAAAAAGTTCATTAAAACCATTGCACTATTTCCTCTAATATATATGTGAAAAAATCACTTTTTGCATTTTAAGTTTGAAATCTTCATTCCCCATTCAACTGTATGAAAAACAGTGTCCTGTACAATTTTCTAAATGTTTGTTTTCCGAGGAGGAAAGAAACTCGTACTGTTTTGGAACAATATGGGTAAATAATGACAGCATGTTCATGTCCAAGTGAACCATTTCTGAGTATACTGAACAAACCACCAATTACGTGAGCGAGCCCGTATCTGCTTTATTTCAGTCCCAGACTTGTGTCCTACAGCCTTTCATTGTGAGTTTAGATGTAATCCCGGTCCCAGGAGGATCCCGTGGAAGCAGAGATTCACACACACAGCTGGAAGACCCCATGGAGCGCTGGGTCACGCAGAGATCCTCCACCCAGAAAGTACGATTATTAAAAATACATCACCCAAACCGCCCTTCATAACTCAGGCCCGTGCTTTCAATCCGTCTCAGCTGGATCTGAGTGAAGACTTAAATAACAAACCTTACACACACACACATGCATGCTGATGCTCCCTCATATAAATACTAAAGCATTTGCACGGGCACATGCGCGCCGCTGATCAGTCAGCCGAAATATTGAGTTCCCCGAGATCTAAAATGATGAGACTCATTTTGCATCCTTTATTTACCGGCATCATAAATTGAAGCAATATACAGGGAAAAAAAAGAGAGAGAAACTATACGCTCTAATTGCTTTTTGTCATGGCTGGGAGAGGAATTCATTTCTAAATGAGCAACTAGTGCAGCAGCGGCAGAGCTAAACTTTAACAAACTCAAATAAAAGAATTGTGTTTTTACTTGCATGTACTGGGATTTGCCGAAATCAACTTTCTGGGGCTACAAAAGCAGAAAAAAAGCACAAAACGTCACTTTAAAACAAAACAGGCCTTGCTTTCCACCCTAACAATGGTATATTCAACAGCACACATGGCAATTAGCCCCGACTCGGATCCGTCAGGCATACCATGTGTGTGCGGTCACGTCTAAGAGCGAGTCGTCATAAAAGTGTTCCCCGAGCAATCCCACAATCCACCTTGTACAGTCCCCTTTATTATTCCTCCCATCCTTTATGATGTCACCGCCGCAGACTTTTGCGGCGAGAAAGGACTCGAAGGACCCCGATCCATCTTCCAGAGGAGTTTAATCTCGTTTGTAACATTAGGAATAAATCACATTACTGTCTGTGAGTGGAGCAGAGTTTCAAGCATGCGGAGGGTCTATGGAAAACACATATGTGAGATGCTAGATAGAAGCAGTGCAATTAATTATCATTAAGGCGAAATGTCAAGAGGAGGAACTGGGCTCTGAGTCACTCCACATCACCCATATCCACCTCCCAAATCGGGGAATACACATACTTTCACATAAACCATGTGGCTGTGTGTCACATTGATTTGACCCTGGGCTGAAACATGGCAAAGAAATAATTGCCTCTAAAGCGAGATAACTTCCAAGCTGCGACGTCGAGTCAATTTCATTTAAGTGCTTTATTTTTCTTCTTCAGATACAGGACGTTTCTCTCTACCATACATCTGAAAAAGAGTTTTCTTTCCTTGAAAGTATGAGTGAAGTAATACAAATTTACAGTTATACTGATTACCGTAAGTGAATTCCCGACAGCTTCAGATAAAAGCATTGCACGCTTTAGAAGAACCTTCCTTTTTAATTAAATTACATTTACTTTATTTCATTGCAGGCTATTGTTGGTCCGTTTGCAAATCTCCTTTACGATCTGGAACAGCCAATCAAGTACACAGACATTTCCATAGAAAGTGAATGAAAAAGTAGCAGCGAATAAGTGACTTTGAGGATGCAACAGGCAACATGCATCGAGAGACAGCAGGAGTGCTCCGTCTAAACACATCATGACAACTCATATTAATGTGCACTGTGCTTAAATAATGAATATTTGAGAAAGGAAAGAAGGGAGGGAGGGAGGAAGTAAGGAAGGCGGGAAGGAAGGAAGGAAGAAAGGGAGGGAGGGAGGGAGGAAGAGATGGAGGAAGGGAGGAAGGAAGTAAGGAAGTAAGGAAGGAAAGAAGGAAGAGAGGGAGGAAGGGGGGAGGGAGGGAGGAAGGGAGGAAGTAAGGAAGAGAGGGAGGGAGGGAGGGAGGAAGGAAGGGAGGGAGGAAGGAAGAGAGGGAGGGAGGGAGGGAGGAAGTAGGGCAGGAAGGAAGGAAGGAAGAGAGGGAGGGAGGAATGGAGGAAGGAAGGAAGGAAGTTAGGAAGGAAGGAAGAGAGGAAGGAAGGAAGGAAGGAAGGAAGGAAGGAAGGAACGAAGGAAGGAAGGAAGGAAGGAAGGAAGGAAGGAAGGAAGGAAGGAAGGAAGGAAGGAAGGAAGGAAGGAAGGAAGGAAGGAAGAGAGAGGGAGGGGGAGGAATGGAGGAAGGAAGGAAGGAAAGCAGAAAGAAAGGAAGGAAGGAAGGAAGGAAGGAAGGAAGGAAGGAAGGAAGGAAGGAAGGAAGGAAGGAAATACTAAGCAAACAATAAAGCAAAGCAAAATAATTTTAATAAAAACAAAAATAAAATAATGACAGGTTAAGAACAACAATTGCTTGAATGTATCAGTGACTTCAAACAGGGTTTGGGTGGGTGATATCAATCAGAGCTGTCCCTTTTTAAATAATAAAATTAATAAAATAGAGTGCAAGAGTGCGCACCCTCTTTTTCAGTGGTTCCAGAAGTTTTTTTTTTTTCATTAATTTCTCCCATAGGGATTTCAAATAAAGTCTTCATTAAAGCGTTATAAGCCATGAAGCAAGCCAACCAGCTATGAGGAGAATCATAACATTACAAACTTTGATTTGAAGCCAAAAAGTTTTTGAAAATCAGCCAAAAACGTAAATGTACAAGACCATGTACCTAATGGCTTCAATGATGGAAAGAACAACAATCCCATGATGAAGCAGCATAATCGAATTAAAAACTATGGAGAAATATAAAACTACTCATTTACTAATGTCGATTAGGCCTACATACAGTACATATTGCGAAATATGCATAAATATATATTCAAATAGTTAAGTATTTTGGAAGCATGGGGAGACTAATAGGGAGCTAATGAGATCTTTCAGCATATTTTGCTTGTTTCAACTCGATTGGTGGAAGTTTCTGTAAAGCATCATGGGTAATGTAGTTTTTCACTACAAATTCCACTGTTAAACATGATTATTTTAAAACAAAGCTGAAATAATCGGATCTTTAAAAGGTTTATAAACGATTGTTAAAAAATAATTTCCCAATGTAGAAAATGAACAGAGATTTTACTTCCGGAACCGACTGTTAAATTCTATAGGCTTTTTTATGTTACAGTCATGAACCATGATTTGTAGGTGTATTAGAGGACAGTATTTGACTGGACAAAAGTCTGTGTAGTGCACGATGTCAACAATACTTATTGGTTAGTTTTCGAGGAAACAAGTGAAGGCGTACACAAGCACATACATCAATGTTCACACAAGTGGGAATAACACCATCAATGAGTCTTTCACACAATTAAACACATTTTCTATAATACATGTCTGCATACACACATTTCAGTTTTTGGCCCCATACGCTGCATTCACACTGTTAACTTAAAGTCTAATGTTACTAATGCTGCTGTCCAGTGGTGAAACACAAATGATACACAAACACAGAAGGTTATTACCAAGGCAACCACAATCTCTTTTCAATGATCTCATCTATTCAGTTTCTCGTAAGCAGCGTAGTCGTCAACAGATTGCAAAAATCAGGATACACATGGAAGAGTTGAATATGAAACGAGAGAGAGCAGAACGTAGGCAGCGTCTCACAAGAGATTCAACCTTTAATGTAAACAAGAAGTGAGGAGACATCTTTAGAGACTGAAATAAATCAACAGGCCTGCCAGAACACAGGGCTTTCTTCAGAGGGTGTGTGTGTGTGTGTGTGTGTGTGTGTATGTGTGTGTGGAATGGCATACTAATCTGCTCTCGTCCTCAAAGTGCGAGAGGAGGAAGATAAAAAACGAATACTGCCACTGCAACACTAAGGCCTTTGAAGGAGGCGTGTACTGCCAAAATCTGTCTCCATACAGATGTCCGGGAACGCCGATCTATGCTACGCCCAATATTCCACTGACTTTGAAATATCAGCATTCAAAGGGAAAAAAGGGGGAGAAATAACAGCAAAGAGGACTATGGTGTTCCTCATTAAAACTGGCTTTTTGATTCCTAAGTTACAGGGAAGGAAAAAATAGATACCGTTCAAAAGTTTGGGGTCGGTTACAAGGCTACAATTATTTGATCAAAAATAAAGTAAAAACATCACTATGAAATAATATTAGAATTTTAAATATCGGTTTTCTGTGTAAATATATAGTAAGCTTTATATCAAAGCTGAATTTTTGACACTCCAGTCTTCAGTGTCACATGATCCTTAATTCAAGAAAAAAATTCTAATATGATGAAACTGGTGATTCATTTTTTTTTCTTTTGATTCTTTGATGAATGACGTTCAAAAGAACCAACACTATCTCACGCCCAATTCGTACGAATACGACGAATGAGTAAAAAATGTTTAATTCGTACCAATTTGTACGATTTGTCTAAACCCACGTGACGGTTAGGTTTAGGGGTGGGGTAAGGGGTAGGTCATTCGTACGAATTGGCCAATTCGTAAAATACGTACGATTTAGCAAAATCGTACTAATTCGTACGAGTGAGGTCGTATGAATTGTTACGAATTAGCCAATTTTTAATCATTCGTCGAATTCGTATGACTTGGTCGTGAGATCGGGTTGAAAGAACAGTGTTTATTTGAAAAGTATTTTAGGGTATTAAAAAATGACTTTTGATGCAATTTATGCTTCCTTGCCGAATAAAAGTATTAAAGGAGCTGTATGTAAGATTGTGGCCAAAAACTGGTACTGCAATCAGTTTCAAATTACTGTAGAGCGGTGTATCCCCTCCCCCTCCCCCCTGACCACAGGTTGCCAGATATGCTGCAGGATCCAACTTTTTTTACCCCACACGTTTGTAGCTGCAGCTGTGGTAACTAGAGCAGAGCTGGCAACCCGAATGCTGCAACACTAATGACTTCGTGATTGGTAGATCGGTGGAGGGTGGAGCATCAGAACAAAACACAACATGACAGTTGAGGGCTGCAACAGCACTTTTTAAATGACAACATCCTGGCCGGATTACTGTTGTCAGTGATAAAAGTATTTGAAATGAACATGATTTCTTAATGTCTAGTGACACATCAGGGTCATTTTATGATTATTTGAAATACATTTCTTACATACAGCTCCTTTAATCACTTGTTTTTAAAGAACGGTAGTGTACATAAAATTAGACCTCAAACTTTTTTGCTGTACATTTTTATCTTCACATTTAATTAGTAATGTGCATTGATTTTTGAAGGATGATTTCATTCATTCCACCATGTTTACTTTGCATTAAAGTCATCCAGCCTGGAAACACACAACTCAGCGACAGGAAGTCCCCTCACCTTAAGCAATGTGACGTTTCAGTATACCAGAGGGCGAACGTAAAAGAGTGACAGAGAAACGTCAGAGACAGAGAGAGAGAGAGAGAGAGAGAGAGTGTGTTTGTGGAGTAAAGAGAGAGGAGGGGTTGGCATGTCAGACATAAAGAGCTTTTCCCATAATTCTCTTCACTCCCTGTTTTCCTTCCATGGGCAGCTTGTGAAAGGGTGACGTGCTCAATAAGAAGGGCCCGTGACTAACTGCCTCTCTGTGACTTTTTTTTCCCTTTTTTACGTGGCATGTCAACGGTACACAATACAACCAACACAGCCCCCCTTCATGTTTATTCATGAGAACTCGTTCACATCAAAGACGCACCACCAAAAACTGTTGCCTTTGGCGAGTTTTAACCCACCTCCCTCCACGTCTTCTCTCAATCAACTCAACTAAAGTCAAACTGCAGAACATGCAAACCTGTTGCACTCAACCACAGCATGCTGACGGACATCCCAATGTAGAGGAAGCTGCAATATTAATGATTTACCAGTTGCTTTTGAAATCAAATGCTGAATATTCGTTGAATTCTGTATCGTGTCAACGGTCAAAAGTTTGGGATCAGTAAAGAAATATTGTTTTCTGAAAGAAACTTCAGCAAGGATACATTAACTTGACTAAAAGTGATGTGTATAATGTTACAAAAGATTTCTATTTCATAAATCCTGCTCTTTCTGTTCAAAAAATCTCTTGGTTTGCTAATTAATAATCAGATTGTTCATATTAGAGTGATTTCTGAAGGATCATGTGACACTGAAGACTGGAGTAATGATGATGAATTCAGCTTTGATCACAGGAATAAATTACACTTTTAAATATATATTTTATCAAAAGCATTTTAAATAACAGTTCTCAATATAACTGTTATTGTATTTTTGATTAAATCAGTGCATCGTTGGTAAGCATAACAGTATTTCTTTCAAAAACATACAAAAAAAGTATCGACATTTGAACATAACAGCACAATAAATTATAGATCTGAAATGTCAGAACACTATAAAATTCATGTGCGGGAACAGGAGTAAAATGGCATGCAAACATTGCATTGCTCTCTCTCTCTTATAACAGCATTAATTTCAGTGGAGGAAATAAATAATAACATCTGTCAGTAGTGATTCATCATAACTACTGATGTTAGTCGGGTTAGTCAATTATTGTTAACTTTATAATAAACTTCAGCAGCACTACTTTTGGAAAATGTTTAATTCAAATGAAAATAGTGATAAGTTATAAATGACTAACCCTTAAAAAGCATTTTAAAATCAAGTGAATTACAGTATATTTCTGCAATGACAACTCAAGGGTTTTTGGCATGGTAATGGATCTGACAATACTCATATATTTGGTCTTGCCGGAATAGATCTGCTGCTGTTACAGATTAAGGACAGAACTTGCTAATGCTAATACCTCCATGACACACTGTGAGCAAGTAAGACACGTTGATGCTGAACAATACAGCATACATTAATAGCATAATAACCAGTAGCAGATCTATATAGGTGGAAGTTGGAACTGGGGAAGGTGGAGGGTTTCTGCTATGCAAGCTCATTTTGCTGCTGATACAACAGGAACCAATCAGCCGTGCCCAATACGGTGATATAACGCAGCCGCCATTTTGAAATCGAAAGCGAGGCTCCGATGCGAAGAACCCCTGAAGTAAAGATAAACAACAATGCCTTGGACTACCAACCTGAAGCTGCTGCCGCGGTTTACACCATTGGATGTTAAAGGGGTCATGAACTGGCTTTTTGATTTTTTATTATTGTCTGAGATCAACTTATGACGTTCGCTTGGTTTTTGCATTCAAAAACATCAAAACGAATAAGTAATAGGTTATTTTCTACCCTAGTTTTGAGCCTAGCTCAAAAACACTCTCGCATTGAAGACTTGCCCACTGCTGTGAGTGGATAATAGTTTCGCATATTATAATGAGTTTCAACTCACCCGTCGATGCATGTGGGGGTAATTGTTTTGAAAACGTCCAATGTTGTAAAATGGCAACCAGAATGATTCACCTATACATGTTCGACCCATAATCGCAGAGCAATACTTCAGCTTGTGACAGCACGGCAAGTTATTGTTACCTGTTTATGCTACTTCTAATGTATCTTATTGCTCGGTAGCTCGAGCCGGTTTGTCATCATGAGGTAGGCATCTATGTTATTTGCTATGCATGTAATGTGCGAATCGGTGGGCGGGGCTAAATCGGCTGTGTTGAAGTAGGAGTTGATCTTCTTCTGCGGGGGTGGTGTTTTATCCTCTTTGACGTCATAGTTCCCCACTTTGAAAAACGAGTCGTTTGCTGAGGCTGGTGTCAATAAAAGCTTTTATTGGACTAACAAGGACGTTTTTAGCTCTGAGATTTACAGGATATTCTTATTATATGATGACCTCTTAGATGTCAAAAGCTCAAGGAAAATTTGATTTCTCAGTTCATCACCCCTTTAATATCCAATATAGGATATGTATTTAGTTCGTTCCTGCTTCTTTTTTTTTACTTTCTAAATTATATATATTAAAAAGAAATAAAAAATATATAAATAAAAAAATATACATTTATAAATGAATTTCACTGTTTATAGTCTAAAGTATGAAAGAACTGTATTTATATTTTTAGAATAACTAATTTCTACATTAAACACAACAATACACCATTGCATTCTTGACCTGTGACCTTACTTCAAACCAGATCCTTGCTTTCGATTTCAAAATAACGGCTGCGTGAAATCAGCGTATAGAGTACAATGTGATTGCAAGGAGATTGAGTTAAGGACAGCGCCATCTAGAGTTTCATGACAAAAAATTGCGTGCATGTATGTATATATAAACATATACCAGAGCTGTCAAACGATTAATCGCATCCAAAATAAAAGTTTGTGTTTACATAATATATGTGGGTGCACTGTGTATTATTTTGTATATATATATATATATATATATATATATAGACACACATTCTTGTATATTTAAGAAAAAAATATTACTTATATATAAAATATTTATTATATATAAATCTATATTCAGTATATACATGCAAATATTTCTTAAATATATACAAGTATGTGTGTGTATTTATATATATATATATATATATATATATATATATATATATAATAATTATACACAATGCACCCACATATATTATGTAAACACAAACTTTTATTTTGGATGCGATTAATCGTTTGACAGCCCTAATATACAAATATCTGATCAGCAATATCGGTTGACCTCTTGTCTGATCTCTACACTGTCCTATCCAAACATGCCATAAAATGCAAAAAATATAATTTGATGAAGTGAGACTCTTACAATTTTCAAACTTGCATGTGAGCATACAGCACACAATGGCCTTGTTCACAACTACCTGCTTAACTTGCCAAACCCAGAGTGTCATTATACCAGAGAAAGAAGTTAGACCAAGCCTTTCCCAAACCTCTCCCGAATCAGGCTTCCAGTCAGGCAGTGTGTAGGGGGAGGGGGAGGAGCGGGCCCCTGTCTGAATGACCTGGCCCCTGTGCACTCAATCAGCGCACGCTAGAACCGGAGACAACAGAGAACAACTGCTTCCCTTAAGCTTCCTGTGATCACAGGCCCCGAGCTGCCAGAGAGGGCCAGGGATCACGCGCTCTAGAGAGAACTGCAGATAACAGGCTTCCGCCAACGCCACCGTGTGTGAGAGCGTGCGCATGTGTGTGTGTGAAAAGAGAGAGAGAGAAAGGAAGGAGAGACAGATGGGAAGAAAGACCTCATGGAACTTAAAAGGACCTGAGAAATAGCTGCTTTTTTAAAGTTTGCGTGAATTGCCGGTTGTGGCAATTTACTTCCTTGATGCGACATGCTAGAGTGAAACAGGACAAGGGGACTCATTTAGACTACTATATAGACTGGAAAGGACCCAGATCAAATGCATGCTACAACACTGCCTAAATAACTATTTGAGACATCAGCGGAAAAGGAAATTCATTTCAGAGGAAGAGCAAGTTATGGAACTTCGATTAAAGATTTCAAAGATGAAATTTTTATTTTATGGGATAACGTGCACCAATGAAAAAGGCAGTTATTCGTATTTGCACTACAAATAATCTTCACTCCTCAACAGAAAACAGCACAGAATAAAGATTTTAAGAAAAAAAAATATCCATATTAGTATTGATTAAAATAAGAATTATGGATGTGTTTACTTTGGGTCAAATATGGACAAACCCAGGCATTGGGTTACATTTTTTAATTACATTTTTAACCCAAAGTTTGGGTTTGTCCATATTTGACCCAAAGTTGGGTTAAAACAACCCAGCATTTTTAGAGTGAAGGGGGTGAAAGGTTCACTCTAAAAAATGCTGGGTTGTTTTAACTCAACTTTGGGTCAAATATGGACAAACCCAGCCATTGGGTTACATTTTTAATTACATTTTTAACCCAACGTTTGGGTTTGTCCATATTTGACCCAAAGTTGGGTTAAAACAACCCAGCATTTTTAGAGTGAAGGGGGTGAAAGGTTCACTTTAAAAAATGCTGGGTTGTTTTAACCCAACTTTGGGTCAAATATGGACAAACCCAGCCATTGGGTTATTTTTTTTATTACATTTTTTAACCCAACATTTGGGTTTGTCCATTTTTGACCCAAAGTTGGGTTAAAACAACCCAGCATTTTTAGAGTATATAGCTCTGCACTGTGTGCACGACAGACAATGCCTTTCTGCACTTTTACTTGGGTGATCATTCATTGTCCATCACTTTCTATCTCTCTCGTTCCGGCACAGCTGCGTTCGACAGAGATGAGGACTGATTTAAGAAAGTTTTTCTGACTAATCCTACTCAGAGTGAAACGTTTTTGTTGTTTTTTCACTGAAATTTTGATGTGCATAGTCTCACTTTAATATGTCAACACAACAAAAGATGTGATAGGCCACTCATCGCAAAACACAATTTTTTTAAATCACAATTCACAGAAAAAATATCCCTTGTAAAATAATACTTCTAGGACATTTTTAGGCGCCGCCTGGACCCTTGTGGTTGAATTAAAATGTGAGACGTCAAAAATATGCAAAATATAAGTCACTACATAAACAGCACTACTAACTAATTGCCATCCAATGCTTTGCATAGTTCTGTAGTTGAGAAGGAAAGTCACACCACATCAAGCAGTGCTATAGCACCCATCTAAAAATATAGTTATTAAGCAACAGGAAAAGTTAGACGTGATTGTTCATTGCACAATGTGCTACCCATAGGCACTGGTGAGAAATAACTTCTGCTTGGGTTCCTCTGCTCTGGGCCGCTCTCCTCTTTTCACACTCCTCCGTTTATGGAGTTGCAGAACACCTCCTGCTCTGTGATGTTTTTTAACTTTCCCATGAAGGACTCGGAGACAGTTAAAACGGCCCTGCAGGCGGAACAATAGCTTTAATTTCCTTCTCTGCACCTTGATGATTGAAATGGTTATGAGGTTTTTACGAGCTGACATCTCCCCGATGTCCTACCCAGGAGGAAACGTCTGATTGCAGCCCACCAAACATGGAGTCATTCTCCAGACAAGACGTCCAGAGATGATTGAACGAGAGTTTAACAAAAAAAGAAAAGCGAACAGGTAGAAACTTTTAAATAAAGTTGAGACTCCTGTGCTGCAATGATATATATTTTTTTTTACTATTCAAAGCAAGCCGTTGCAGCTACAGTGTGAAACCAACAGTAAACCACAGCTTGAGATGCATTTCCCCTCTGAGTTAAAAGCACAAAATGTTGCGACATACCTCAGGCTTCTCTAAAGCAACACTCACAAGCTCATTAAAGGGCTCGAGCCATTTTAAACCGACTACCTGACTTTCCATTGAGACTGGGGAACTCTTTGAGTAAATAAATAAACAAGACTGAGAGCAGAGGTGTAAATCTAACAGTAATATCTTGCGTGCGAGTCTAAAAATAAACTTCAAAAGCCCAGGGTCTTCGTTCGAGTCACAGTTAAAGGAATGTTCCGAGTTCAAGTCGAGTTCCATCAACAGCATCTGTTGCATAATGTCGATTAGCACAGAAAATAATTCCGATTTGTTTAAAAGTACGCAAACAATTTTGTAATAATTCATTATTTGTACTTGCATCATGAACATATAAAATCATTAAACTTTCTTGAAATGCATGCAAAAGACACCATCAGACACATCACAAATAAACTAGGGATGCACGATACAACAAATGCACAACAATATCAGTATCGGACGATGTTATCATTAACGGTCCAATAAGAAGATTAGACCGATATCTTCACGAATGGATTATTTCATTCATCTGATACACTTCAGAAAAAAAAATGTCTTAGCTTTCTGTTTTTTGTTTTTTTTTTGTAAGGAAAGTTGGCCATTGGAGTGTAAAATTAATTTTAAAGCTTATACTGATTCAATCTATGGAACTATTTTGCTTGGGATATGGTTTTAATGGTAAGACCTTTGTTTTTGTAATCAGGCTCTAAAAAATTTATATAAAAATGTGGATTGAGATTTATCTGCCAATATATCAGTAATCGGCTTTCATATATACACTCTAAAAAAATGGTGCTAAATAGCACTAAAAGTGGTTCATTGGCTTGTAATCATAGGGGAACCACTTCTTTTCATATGGTGCTACGTAGAACCATAAAAAGGTGCCATAGAGCATGTTAACCACCCAAGAGAACCACTGAAGAACCAAACTAGGCTTAGTGGTGCTATATAGCACCATGACCACCGCAAAGAACCCCTGAAGAACCTTTTTTTTTAGAGTGTAAAGAATTATAGGTTATCGGTATCAGACAAAATTCAAATATCAGTAGAGAGGCACCGATTGATCGGCTGGTGACTGGAAT
This sequence comes from Cyprinella venusta, assembly GCA_038021265.1. Classification (NCBI taxonomy): domain Eukaryota; kingdom Metazoa; phylum Chordata; class Actinopteri; order Cypriniformes; family Leuciscidae; genus Cyprinella; species Cyprinella venusta. Next base: position 13,770,879 of record CM075878.1, read on the forward strand.
TGGCCGATTTTCACGTGCCATGAACGGCGACCAGCTGATGAGGTGTGCGTTTCCCGAAAGCATCGTTAGCCAACTATGGTCGCAAGTTCCGTTGTTACCAATAGAGTTCAATGGAAATTGCGACCAAATTGCGACCATAGTTGGCTAACGATGCTTTCAGGAAACGCACCCCAGTCTGACATATATCGATTTTATACCGGTCAAATGCACTCAGCATCGCACGTGCACAAGGAACGCACCTCGTGAATTAAGGTCGTTTCACACCGCAAACATGAGCAGCACATTATTTCCCGCGTGCATGTTAATCAATGAGTGCGTTCACATCGGTGAAGCACGGGTTTCGGCGCAGAGTCTATTTTTGCTGCGCTGCTCACGCTCAATTAAAGTGAAAGCACACTTTTGATGGACAAAATAAATATGATTCCACACAAAAGTGCCCAAAATGCACAGAATTTGCATATCTGGTTCGTTTTAACAAGAACTGGAGTATTTGTCAGAAAAGAAAATTAATTTTCTTTTTGATATGAACACATTTTTTAGGTTGGTTATTGCAACGCATTCTCATCCTTTAGCGTCATATGTGACGCTATATGACAAAACGGCCAAATACTACGCACATGGCACCCGTTCTCATTAATATAACGCGCGCAGTGATGGGTAGATTTAGTTGTGGGGTAGGGTAGGGTAGTCTCATATTACGCTAAAGGATTTATGACGCCTTGGTTTCGCGTGTTATATTAAAGGGTTAGTTCACCCAAAAATGAAAGTTCTGTCAGTATTTACCGTAAGACCTTCGTTCATCTTCGGAACACAAATTAAGATATTGAAGATATTAAGATCACTCCTGCATACTAGTCCATAGGCTTCTTGAGGGAATGACAATTGATAGCCTCGAAAAGTCATTAAAGACATTGTTAAAATAGTCCAAGTGGCTACAGTGGCTCAATCTTAAGTTTATCAAATGACAAGAACACTTTTTGTGCGCAAAAAACAACAAAAATAACGACTTTATTTCAACTATTCGTTTATTTCTCTCTCTGTCTCGAGTCAGGTTACTAGTTTAATAGCGTAAGCTTCTGTTATTGTACGTCACACATTTTATAATGATCAAAAATGTTCAATGCAAAATGTTCTACTAAAGAAAAGAGAGAAACTAAATATTTGTGTGTTCTGTAAAGTGGTTAGAAAAAATGAAATCGGAATCGGCTAATATTGGTATCGGCAGGTCAAACTCTGAAAAATCGGAAATCGGAATCGGCGTAGAAAATTGCAATCGGTGCATCTCTACATATCGCTACATTTTTAACTGTATTTGTATAATTTTTACCTGTATTTGTGTACATTTTTATAAAAAAAAAATAAATAAAAAAAACCCATGTATACTTCCATAATCGTAATAAAAAAAAACTGTGATAATCAACATTTTCCCACAAACACCTGGAACATCACTTGGTTTGGCTGAATGTGAAAGGCCAAAGGTTATTTCTGCAGCATCATTTACAAAATGTCATTGCTGAGGAAATCTTTTCAAGCCAATGTAGGAAAAAAAAAACAACAACAACCCATTATCTTCATCACATTGCCCAGAGAACCACAACCAAAGGCAGATCCTGGTGTTGTAATAGAGTCTCTCTGACGCCTCTCTGGAGAGACTCCAAACGTGATCAGATGTGATTAGCCACAGTTAAGTGCTTTTCGAGAAAGTCAGGTATGTCACCTGGCATCTCCGACTAAATATTTGCACACAATCATGTGTGGAAAGACTCGCTTAACATACCAATAAGGGCTTTAACCTTGAGATTCATCAGTGGAAAAGCTGCTGACGCCAAGTACAGGCTGGTCTTTGAACATGTGTAGTTCACAAACAGTTCAGATAAACATACTCGCACACAATATTCTTTGTAAGTTGCTACTTGTTCGCATCTCCACCCTTGTACACACACTAGGTTACCTGGGACACTTCGCACTGCCTAAGTAAACATGGCTTCTTCACCACGGCCAACAATCAAGCATCAAGTCATTTGTGCTGTGCGAAGGGTATTTTCTATGTCAAGCGATGCAGTTCAAGCCCACTGGTTGTACAAGATTGATTCCTCTATTTACTTAGTACGATAATTCTCCTTTCAAATGCCATATAGCCTTGGGACCGATTAGTCATCAGAGCTGTTTGATAGAAACAACCACACCCTCTGATACCATCTGTGATCCTTATGCAAAGACGTATCTGCCTGTCGCTCTCACATCATGGGAACTTTGCCTCATTCGACACTTACTGAAGCACAACTCATTTCTGTGCTGCAATGCACCAAGAGTTACTTGTTACTCAAAAAGTACCGGATCTTCTAATAAAAAGAAATCGAAAGCAGGAGCATGACCTGAAGGCGGAAAAATATGCCACCTCGTTTGCTCTCGACTAGGTCTCAAGCTATTCATACTATTAGCAGAAAGGGCTTCCCAAACAAGACGGCTGAAGTAAACTGAGGACGGAGATGATACCTTAGACATGCAGAGGTCTGAAGTCACCGCTATCTATAACACAAACTGTCCGTCACACTGCCGTTTTACCATGAGAAGTAGGTTGCATATCATTAGGCTTGGGGAACATGTCCTGCTCAAGACGGGAAAAACTCCTGCAGGATTTGAGCGCTTGATCATCTGTGATGTGAAAGATAGTTGTGAGTTAGGGATGTCAAAAGTACTGACTATAAAAGTCAGTACTGAACAAAACCATACTGAAAAAGTCCATACTAAAATTAAAAACAGTATAACAGTATTTCAGTATTGTAAAAAATAATTGTGATTTTAACGGTAAAATGCTAAAGTGCAAAACTGTCAACTGGTTAACAGAAAGTTTTCGTACTATAAACGGTAAATAACTGTGGTATAATTTTACTGTAAAATAACATTAAATTTACAGTTTTTGACAGTGAAAAAGAACAACTCATTGTACAATTTACAGTGAAAAAAGTAAATTGGCATTCCCACAATTCTCTGCGTGACACTTCACACTTTATGTATTTTTGTTGAAATAACTACGGTTCCTCATAGTTTTCTTGTTTTTTTTTCTAATCAGTTATATACGTTAGGGTTTTATGTTACATTTAATGTTGTTAAATTAATGTTTATTGCATTTTGTTTATTTCATGTGTGTTACCATGCTAGTGTTTAATATTTGTGTGAATGAAACTGGGCAGCTTCTGTATAAAAGTATTAACCTTCCTAAGACTTTGATTGATCATGTGATTCTCATCTCTGCTGAAATGATTATTGGTTGTCAGTATGTTACAAAGGTACAAAACCGATAAATATTTTACAAAAAGGTTGGTAAAGCATCATTTTATCAGATAATAAAATTTGGTTTATTACTGTAAATTTTAAGTTGTAATTTTAAGTCTGTAAAACCATTAACGTTCCTACCGTATTTTTAAAAGTAAAATTCTGGCAATTCTGCCGCTTTTTTACGGTAAAAATTACGGTTTTATTTTTTACAGATGAGTTTCTATCCACATATTTTTGGGAAAAGTTTTTGGAAAAAAGAAATGCTAAGATCTGTAATCCTGTGCATAAAAAAAGCTTGAATGCTCACTTAATGTGGATACATTTGTTTTATTTTATAAAAACGCATGCACATAAACCACAATGGAAACATTTACCAAATAAATTCCTAGAAGTGTCATGTGACTAAAATTTTGCTCTGACAGGGAAAAAAATATCATTGTAAATTTCAATGTATAGCCTTAGCCTGTTACAAATTGCTCTGGTCATTCTGAATGACAAAATTGTGATGTGCACACAAAATTAGGCTAACAAAATGAATACAATTCGAGTAAATGACAATACTCGAAGGCTATGTTACTGTATTAATTTAATTTGTTAATATTTCCATTGATATTTCACTTTTAAATTAGTTTGTTCCATTGCATATATTACTGTGATATCAAAATTGGTATTGAGAACCATGACAATTTAATTTCTGCTGATATCATGCAAACATCTTTGGTCTAGTATAACCCCTGCCTCACACATGAGCTGTGGACATTGTTTGAGATGGTGAAAAATTTTGCTTTCTTTCTCTTTAGCAATGTCTTTGTCAGAGAAAAGGTCAGGTAATAGTGTCTGTGCGCGCATATGTGTGGTTTTCACTGTGCTAGAATGCCATAATTGGTCTCGTTGCAATTGTGTACTTGTGTAAGAGCAAATACTGCACTTTTCATCTGAAATATAATGACTGTAAAGCCTGTGCATGTGAATGCATGCAAGAGTATGACTGTTTGTTAGAGAGCTTGTACATGTTAGCCTCTTTACAATAACTCTCTACCTTGAGTGAAGTGCTTGGGGCTCGGATCGCCCTCAACATATCAGCACAATTGACAAATCCAATCCCTGACGCCTACACAAGCGCCTGGCTCTCCACTCAACAGCTTCCTATAGAGTCAGCGCCCCAGTTAGCTATAGCATGCAGGTCGAAGCATGCAGATTTATGGCATAGCCATGTTGCATGGGAAATCTGAGTGCATTGGTGTTCCGTCTAATGCCAGAAAAGAGGTAACGTACGGTGTCAGGTTTGTTGACAGAGTGCAAATCTAGAGCAGTCACATGATGTAGAGAGAATATAATTCGAAATAGATCTGAAATTGTTTTACATTTAGAAAACTGCACCCAAAGTATCACCAGCTACCTTAAAGGAGTAGTTCTCATTTAAAAAGAAATGTCGCTGATAATTTACTCACCCCCATGTCATCCAAGATGCCCATGTCTTTCTTTCTTCAGTCGAAAATAAATTAAGGTTTTTGATGAAAACATTCCAGGATTTTCTCCATATAATAGACTTCAATGGGGTCCAAACGGTTCAAGGTCCAAATGAGCAGCGCAGTCTCATCCCAAGACGTCATATAACTGACGTTTTGGGACTTCTTTTGACCATACGTCAATATTCGCCTTTTTAGGGCCCCCTTTAACGTCGGTAGATGAGGTTATGGGATCCTAACTCTACCCCAGACCTAAACCTACCCCTAAACCTAACCCGTCACCTAACTGACGTCCAAGGTAAAGTGTCAGTTGTATGACGGCCCGGGATTGCCATCTATCGACGTTTAAGGGGGCCCTAAAAAGGCGGATATTGACGTATGGTCAAAAGACGTCCCAAGACGTCAGTTTGACTTTTTGGGATGAGACTGTGTTAAAATGAGAGTTTCAGTGCAGCTTCAAAGGGCTTTAAATGACACCAGATGATGAATACGGGTCTTATCTAGTGAAACCATCGGTCATTTAATTATTTTTCGAGTCATTTCATTCATTTCGTTTGTTGAATGAACCAAATGACTCGAAAAAAGATTCGTTCATTTTGATGAACATGTTCAAACTGGATAGTCATGAACGCGCGTTACAGAGCAGAACAAGGTGAGCATTTGTGCTTATAAAACGTAAACTTTATTTATTTTTTAAATGACCGATCATTACGCTAGATAAGACACTTATTCATTGTCTGGTGTCGTTTAAAGCCCTTTGAAGCTGCACTGAAACTCTCATTTGGACCTTGAACCGTTTGGACCCCATTGAAGTCCATAAATCCTGAAATGTTTTCATCAAATACCTTCGTTTCTTTTCGACTGAAGAAAGAAAGACATGGACATCTTGGATGACATGGGGGTGAGTAAATTATCAGCAAAAGTTTTTTAAAAGTGGACTACTCCTTTAAGATGCATTGAAACCTGCACCAAACAGATGAGAAAGACCCAGCTGTCTCATAGAAGAAGTGGCCGAGAAACCCTGCTTCTTCATTATATAACTACAGGATGAGAAATGACTGCCCAAATAATGCCCTACATTGGAGTGAATCTTCAGTAGCAGGAGGTGGGAGGGGCTGAAGCTAATCATACTTGTATTGTTACCACATACTTTCCAGCCTGGTGTCACTGGCTCGGTCCTCCACCATCCAACTGTCCGCCTAAATCTCTGCATTTGGCAGGGACGAGCCGAAGGAGCACTAAAAGCTGCTTGGCTCCAGTTCGGCCGTCACGACCGCCTCCAAGTCAACCGACCCCGACATATAAATAAGAACAATATCAGATAAGTCTTGCAGGAAGCCTATAAACATTTACATTCTCTTTCAAGTGCTGTTTATGGATATTTTATCTCCTATCTGGAAGTCGAAGACATGGTGAAAAAAGAAGGCGACCTGGGGAAGAATCCGAAGCGAGTGGTGAATCAAAAAGGCAGCAGGCCCTGACAGGGACCCAGGCCCATTGACCATAATAGGTGTTGAGACTGGCGGCCTCCACAGATGAGGAACCAGCTCCTTGGGCCTGCCAGAAGAGTTATGGGATGGTGTGGGTAGTGATGGGGAGGGGAGGGATGCCTGGTAAACTACTAATTCTATATCTTCCCCTGACAAAGACGAATTGCAGCCAGCAGAGTTCAGTCTGGGAGACGGGGAGAGGGAGCTTGTAGGACTCACTAGTGTTGTGTTCAACAGAGTAAACCCACTCCTGCCTTCCTGATGCCTATCAGAGGCCGAAGTCGGACCACAGACAGTTATTAGTGTCTGGTTTGCTAAGCCTGAAAGATATTCGAAAAATTTTGTGATGACTTTTTTTGCGCCCATTAACCATAGACTTCTTTTTAAGGTCTGTCTACGAGCTAAAGCATGCAATAATGGGAAGGTTACCTAAATAAGTGAACAGTATTCATCTCATGTAAGTGTGCATGTTCTTTAACACACACTTTCAGAAAAAAAGGTCCAAAAGCTGTCACTAGGCTGTACCTTTTCAAAAGGTACACTTTTGTACCTAAAGGGTGCATATTGGTATATTAGCACCAAAATGTACATAATAGCACCTAAAATGTACATATTAGCACCTAAATGTACATAATAGCACCTAAAAATGTACATATTAGCACCTAAATGTACATAATAGCACCTAAAATGTACATATTAGCACCTAAAATGTACATATTAGCACCTAAATGTACATAATAACACCTAAAAATGTACATATTAGCACCTAAAATCGAAAAAGTTTACCTTTTGAAAAGCTATAGCCCCCAGTGACAGCTTTTGTACTTTTTTTCTGAGAGTGCATTATTCGCAAAAAGTATTATACATTTCTTTAATCCTCACTATTACTAGTTGCGCATTAGCATGCATATTAGGATTTTGGCTGTTTATTAGTACTTATAAAGCACATATTAATGCATGACAATGTACATTCCTTAATCACCCAATATCTAAACTTAATAAGCAGGAAATAGGAGTTTATTGATGCAAAAGTTATAGTTAGTATAGTTGAACCCTAATCTAAAGTGTGACCAAATTCCTTTAGTTGGAAAACTTGTCAATTGGTAAAACTACAGGCCTTAACTTTCTGTATTTTTTTTTAACTACACAATTTTATCCGTGATTATACACTCTCTGTCAGTTTAGGCCAACCAATCTGAGGCAAATCGGTGCTTTTTCACATGATTGACAGTCGCTATGAGTTCAAATATGTGACCTGAAAGATCACCGATGCCTAAAGACATTTAGCAGGTTAAATGTCAATGCCTCTTTGCAATACACTTCCTGTAGTGTGAAATGTGTTTCGCCAAGAACTGACATCAGTGACAACAGACAGTTATGTAGTCTGAAAAGCTGACTTTGATAGTTGTGTAGTTTATGAGTAGCATTAAAAGGATTACTTGAACTTGTAATAATAAACGTACATCTGTAAAAAAAAAAAAAAAGAAAGAAAGGGAAAAAAAAAGATATTTTGAAGAATGATGGAAACAAAAAATGTCAATTTATTAAAATGTCAATTTATGTTCCACATACAGATTTAAAATTTTTTGGGAACTATCACTAAAGCTCATAGCAAAAATACTGTATGATGCAGCACTATAACAGCCAATGATTTTTGAACAGCCAATTATCACTTTTTGCTTCATCAAATCATGCTTGTTTAGGCACTGGTGTAAAATGTATTGCTTAAAGCCTGAAATCAGTCAGTAAGCACTTACAAATAAAAGCAATGTGTTTTATCAAACACAACTAGTACAAAGAAAAAAGACAAAAAAACTACCATAATGACTGCCTTTTACAGTCTTATCAAAAGCCTACCCAACGGTATGATTTGAAGTTGTATTATATGACATCTAAAACTATCCTCGATCATCAAGTACACGCTTCCGGACATTCGAGAGACCTGAACTCCGATCTGAACGGAGAAAGACAAATCACAGTCTCTCAGTCCCACATTCACCTGAACCCTCCTAATCTGCAAAATAATGGCGCTCTTACACTGAGGTGCATCCTTGCCTGACGTGACGCCTTTTGTCTCCCCCTGTGTTGTGACAACACTTACATTTGTAAATTGCCCTCCTTGTACAGGATAAACATCTGATAGCCACAAGAGAAGGGGGTTGGGGAGCGTAACAAGCCTCTGGGACTTCCTCTAAACAAATGGAGAAATCTTTAGAAGGCTACTGTTTGTGTTTGCCAAAGACACGGCCAGGATACATGAGGCTCCTGTCAATGGCCTCCAGGCGCTTTTCAACTACGGTAAAGTTGGCCAAAAGGGCGCTTCTGAGAAGGTCCGAGGGGAGAAGATCGCAAGGCAAATGCTCCAGGTTAAAGTAGCTCCAATGTTGTATCGGAAACATGTAATACGATCTGCATTACACTATGCAACTGAACCTGGGCTTTGAACCAAAAGCGTAATATTGCTGTGCACTGACGCTGTGCAGGCATCACTCAATGTGTGAACAATGTGGTCAGAAGCACTCTGTCAAAGCGGCTCATTGGATTGGCAATTACTTTAAAAAAAAAGAATGAAAGAAAGAAAGAAAGAAAAAGAAAAAACAGCAGATTAATCATGCTGTTAGCGATGAAGATGAAGACGTTGATTAATGCAGTTTGGCTTTTTAAACAAACAACTCCTGAGTGTGCGGTGTGCTCGGCATTACCCTTTAATTTAGAGAGGGTTGACTGGAGAAGTTTTGTTTTTGCAGCTCCTCTGCCCCCTTGTTCTTCTTTACCCCCTTCTCCAGGGCTCTCCGACACCATATGGAGCAGGCCTTGCGGAAACAATCTGCTAAAAACAACAGGCCTGCACTCAACCATTCCCTCCTTTTTTAACACCATGCGAGAATAAATTGCTCCCTTATTGCGCGTTCTGCCAGCGGTCCGGGATCATTTTTGTGTTCTCGATCTAATTAGATTAGTTCGGTGCCGGTTCGGGGTTACTGCAAGATGGTGCCACGCGAGTGGAGGAATATCGGGCTAATTGGCAGGCGAATGCGACCCGGGCATCGCCATTCGCGGGCAGGATCGCTCCTCTCTCATTACCGCCATTTTGCAACCATCTCAAAAGTCTCTAATAACTCGCTGTATTCTTACGGGCAAATATTGGAGTCAAACTAGAGAGTCTCATTAGGACCGTCACCTCTCAGTTCGTAAAGGTTTATCTAGCAGGCCTGAAATGCATAAAGATGTGGAATTTCCATTGCATCTGCAAATAAAAACTTTTCCTAGTGGCATTATATTCCTCAAAAGTATCAAACTGGATGTTGAGCATTATGTCCCTGATTAAAGTGTTGCTGCACGAAACGTTTCTATATGCACTGCAAAACCGAGAAAGAGGTGGAGGCGAATGATCAGACTTTTAAATGAACATTATGAAAACATTTGGCCGTCTGCCTCCCTCGGCACACTGGCACGCCATACATCACCCAGGCACCTACTGGAGAACTATGCAGACCACTCAAATTCCCCCACCATAACTCAACCAAATTATACAAAGCAAGGTACAAGTAATAAGCATAAGCATTAACTCACAGCATAAATCCATGTTTATACCCAAAAACGGGCATGCGAGTCAAAGAGATGGGCCAGCGCATAACAGCTGAGCCTATAAGGACATGAGCATAACTAATGCCTACTGTATGGTAAGATGCAATTAAAAGTGGGCTGAGGTCGTCATTTTGAAAATATAGACAAACACACCACATACTGCTAAATGTGTAATATCAGTAAATCACAGTGAAGAATCATCGGCTGGAGTAAATAACACAGCCATGAATTAGCATTTATGGGTTTAGTCTGGGTCATCCACGCGGGAAGTTTTAAAGCAAATTAATACTAAATTAGCCAAATGGGGTTGGGCATTTATAAATATATGGGGTTGTGGAAATAGATCACGTCATGTTTGAAAGGAGAAGAGTAAATATTAATGTAAGCTTGCTCATCAGCATCCCGATGATTCAAATTAATAAAAATGTGAAAACTATTTTTAAAAAAGGGCAAATTTTTAAGAATGATTTTCTAGGGCTGTCGAACGATTAATCGCGATTAATCGCATCCAAAATAAAAATTTATGTTTACATAAAATATGTGGGTGCACTGTGTGTAATTATTTTATAGATATATAAATACACACACAAAAAAATATTTATATATAAAATATTTATATTTATATATAATATAAATTATATATATAAATCTATATATTTACATGAAAATATGTCTTAAATATATACAAGAATGTGTGCGTATTTATATATATATAAATAAAATAATTACACACAGTGCACCCACATATATTATGTAAACACAAACTTTTATTTTGGATGTGATTAATCGCAATTAATCGTTTGACAGCCCTATTAATTTCAGTAAAGCACGTCAAAATTAAGAGAAAGACAGGCAACAATTTGTTTAAAAAAAAAAAACAAAAAAAAAAACTAACAAACGCATTACAACCCTGTAAGCCCCATCAGGGGCCCCTGGATCCCCATATTCGCACTCACCCTTGACCCAGAAGCCTGTGTCGTAGCTAAGGGTGAAGGATCCATGGGGTTAATCTTTGCATTCAGCTTCACCCCCACGCCTAACACAAACCGAAACCATCAAGCACATTTTACCATCCCAGACGGCAGGTTTTCCCCTGAAATCCAGACTGAAGATGGCATGTGTTTAACATTACGCAAATCTGCTGAAACGGCCGGGCACACGACTGTGGCAGCGATCATAAAGACAGGATCCCCTAATCACTGGCCGTTACAGGTCGTTTATTATACAGTAGATTTCGGCACAGGCGAAAACAGCCATCTATAACACACTCTCAGATTACCTCATTTAAGAAGGACTACTGACCGCAAAGAATGGGGACGCTTTTACAAGTTCAGATTATTGCATTTCTACGTTATTAGCTCGACTGAAAATCACAAATCCAAAATCCAAACGTTTAATGCAATTATGACGATTTGTGATACAAAACACAAAAACCAACTAATGCAAACTATTTATTTCTGCTTTTAGGTGACACATTGGATAACCAACCATTTATAATAATAAATGCACGTACAAAAACAAACTGTAAACTTTATCTATATCCGTCTAAGCATATTTTTTTATGAGCTATGAAAGCAAGTCCAGCGTTCCACAAACACAGTGGCAGAGAAGAATACCAGACCACAGTATCACCTGGTCCACAAATGTACAACACAAAAAAGAAAATACTGCTTGTGTGGGCTCTTATTTCCCTGGAGAAAACCCACATATATGCAAAAAAAGAAAGTCAGTAAATTCTACTGTTCCACGTAATAAACGCCAAAGCAGGGGATGATGGCCTTCCTGAAGATCAAAGCAGTTTAACAGCTTGAGCTATCTAGCGGTCTAGATTATTGCCCTGAACTACAGGAAGATTGGGTTAAAAGTTACCATAAATAAGGTCTTAAAGCTACATCACCCCAACACAAAAATCGTGTCCTTTGCCCTTACGTGCAACATAACTTGTACGGAAAACCATGCCGCCAGAAATCCCTGCGTTTTCATAACACACAATGGCACGTATACATACCTCTGTTAAGCATTGGGTTATAGCATTATCACACTCAAATCCAACAGGGAGGCAGATATCAAAGCTGGCAGAGTATCCAAAGACCCTTCCCCGAGGAGCCCACCGAGGTATCCTTTATTCCACATCCATTCCGGCCTGGGAATCATTCCATTTTTTTTCCCCACAGTGTTCACAAAGTTTTTTTACTCGTCGCTCGTGAAATGCGCGGTCCCGTACTTCCTTTTCTCAGAAGACCTCACAGGTGCAGATGATCCTGGGTGCGAAGGGTGACCAAACCACAGCGTTCTTCTCGATCACTGCAACAACAAAACCACACATGTTCAGCGAGAAGGGTAAACTGCAACGTTTCAGTCATTTTAAAGGAGCAAAGTCAACTTTAGAAAAAGAAGGATCTACCATGGACACCACAATACACGCAGAGAGAAATTCTGTGTCATGTACTCAGGCGGTCTGACAGCAGGTTTCATGAATGGGAGCTCTGACAGTACGGGCCTTCTGGCCGACCAAATTGGAAACAGGAAAACAAACATTCTCAAGGAAAACTCCCCCACCACCGTAACCCCTCCCCCCTACAAACCTTTTCTTCGACTCATTCTGTCCAACCTGTGTCAGGTTAGCAATAGTCAGCCTCCAGACCACACAGATGGAAGAACATTCAGAGATGGAGAGACGAAAAAAGCAAAAATAAAGACCTGTTGCGAGGTAAAAGAACACACACCGTGATAGCAAGGAAAGAAAAGAAAGAAAGAAAGAAAGAAAAAGGCTAAACTGACTCATCAGCGTTCCAGAGGATCGCCGGATGAACTAAACTCGGCACATTGGAATGGGGAGGAGAGGAAGTGGGCAATGCTGGCTCCAAAACCTTCAGAAAGTTTGTGATATGAAGCTGAGCACACAGGCTTGAAGCAAATTAATACTTTTTTTTTCATGCCAACTCATATGAAAAGCAAGCCTAACGGGAACCGCTAGCTTTGAAAAACCACAAAGACCAATAAAAGGTTTATCTTGCAAATGCAAAAAAAAGAAAGAAAAAAAAGTCAGTTGTTTAATTCCTCAACAACAACACAAAAAAGGAGTTTTGTCAATGAGTAAGAATGAAGATTTAGGGGAACTTTGACTTTTTTCTTCGTTTGCAGTGCAACCTACTACTCTACTGGGAATACGAGAGTTTTCAGTCAGCAAACTTTACCAGATGTACGCTAACCGCTAAAATATTACACACCACATAATTAGCCTAACAAGTGATGTCAAACAGCTCTGACAGAGTCGGAGACCCAAACCGTCTCTTATCTGGGGGAGTCGTTAAAAACATTTCAGATGCATGTGTGACATGTAAGAATTAGCCATCAAAACACAATATTCAAAGCTAAACCTATATTTTTTTTTACAGGATAAAGGAGGTTGCTATGCACCACAGGTCCTAGCGTTTCATTCCCACTAGAGATTACTGAAATAGAAATTCAAAGGCAGTTAATTCAGATGACTTAATAAACACTTTTCTAGTTATTTTGCATCAAATGCATTCATGTTGCATGAAAGTTTAGTGAGAAAATCAACGATGATGGCAAGTCTTACAATATACCTGCTATAACTCACCATAACAAGTCTATAGCACACTTCCAGAGCCATTTAGTGACTGCTAAAAACAGGATGAAAAGCATATGACGAGACAAGGGACGACCTCTGTGAACTGCGGCTCTTTTATTCTTGAAAATCCGGAGGGAAAAAAAAGACAATCTATTCATATGCAGGCTACATCAAATATATGTTATAAAAGCTTTTAAGGGCACCAATTATCAGGAGCTGTCTCTTTGTAAACCTTGGCATTTCATCAGGCGACTACAAAAACAATATTCTTAAGTTTCCTGTCTCCCATGTTTGGAGATGTCTAACCACGAAAAAAAACAACACAAAAAGGAATTTCTATAAAGTCATTGATGCATCACATTTCAAATATAATACCGTGCCGTTCCTCACAATGCTAAGCTTGAAATAACAACACACACTTTTCAAAAAGAATCATTTTGAGTTTCATAATCACCAAACAAAACTTAGTCAGTCCTTATAAGTTACTCAAAGTTAGTTATTAGTTTGTTTATGTTCACTTTGGAGCAGCAAATGAATACAAATGTATGCATAAATTTTCTAAAAGTAAAAAAATTTAACTTTTGTAGTCATTACCTACTCACAAACACTAGCCATTCTCTATCTCTGTCATTAAAAAAAGGGTTCCCTACCATTTATTTTCTCTACAGGCTCCTTATTCAACGGCACCAACGCCACATGAATCTGGGACACAAGTGGCAAATCTCGGTGCGGCAAGAAGTTATCCCGAAAAGAAGTTGTGCAAACTCAGAAGCCACGAAGAACAAATGCAAGACCCCCACTGCTGCTTTCTCCCTCCACCAAGGCCCAAATTCATTTGTCAGCCGTAAAGTTCCTGACTATACAGCGCTGATCTATTGCCTCTCTCCAAAGAGCTCACAGATGTGGAGTCATTTACATTTCAAATACACCTCAAGCTTTTCAATCACTTCAAACGCGCCTTATCAGACAACTCATGTGGATCTTATTCTTCTGTGCGGACTGAGAACTGAATCTAGTAAACCGCTGAATCCATATTCGCATATTTACGTGTATCACATAATGAACAAGGAATGAAATAATATTCCAGGCAGATGCAGATATTTTTTTTCTTCGGATCTCTAGACTGTTACACTTGTAAAATGACTAAACTTAAGAGATCGACCGATAATCGGTTTAGAACGCTTTTTTTTATTTGTTAAAATTATTTTTACATGCTATATTCGTACCTGATAAAATGTATTATTTAATTAAAAATGACACTTTAGTGACAGAACTATATATATATATATATATATATATTTTTTTTTTTTTGCAGTATTTATTGATGTGAAAGTGTGTTTTGTTTTGTATGCAAGAAGGGAGTGCAGAAATGAAAGATTTTAAGTGTTTTGTTCAGTTCGGTGCTTTTGAACAGGACAAAAACAAAAATAAACCAATGCATAAATACCGGTTATCGGGCACATAAACAGGCAAATATATCGGTATCGGCTGTAATTTTTTTGATCAATATCGGTCGATATTTTTGATGCTCAAAAATACTTTTTTAAAGTCCTCAAAGATTTTAAAAAATAGTCATGCAACTGTATAAAGAGTTCAGATAAAAGGTAGCACTTCATTAGTTAACTACTTCAGTTATCACATACTAAGAATTAACAATACTTCTACAGCATGTATTATTCTTAGTTAATGTCAATTTCAACATTTACTAATACATTATTAAAATCCAATATTGTATTTGTTAACATTAGTTACTGCACTGTGAACTAACATGAACAAACAATGAACTTTTATTGACTGGCATTAACAAAGATTAACAAAGTACAGTTAGTGCATGTTAGTTAAAACATAACTAAAATTAAAAAAAAATAAACCTTTTTGTAAAGTGTTACCAGATAAAGTGATTGTGAGTGCAGAAGCCTGATGATGACAGAGCTGAGATTCCCTGTTGACTGTATCTGAAACTATGTGTACAGTTAAGAGTTTCTCTAAATGATGAGCCCGCACGGGCTTTGTCATTAAGAAACATTTACCGACAAACCATTTCAAGACAGAAATAGAGAGCATATCATTTCCAGACTGCCCGAGTGTGGCGACTTTCACAGTTTACAGGAAACATTGCAACTCATCTACTGGAACCAACATGGGAATTTGTATCATAACAATCAGATATACAGGTTACGCTTCGGTACGGCACATTTAAGTGAAGTGTGGGTGATTTGATCAGTTCTACGATAAAAACTTGTTTCCACACACTTAAAGACATTCTAATGTGAAAGTGATTGTAAAACCAAATTAACTGGAAACATTACCACAGTTGCAGAACTGAGGAACGTCCAAACAATATATATGTCACAGAAAAAGTATAGGATATGAATACACACATAACTAACAA
Organism: Cyprinella venusta; assembly: GCA_038021265.1. NCBI lineage: Eukaryota > Metazoa > Chordata > Actinopteri > Cypriniformes > Leuciscidae > Cyprinella > Cyprinella venusta. Next base: position 13,786,692 of record CM075878.1, read on the forward strand.
AACACAATCCTTCAAACAATATCACCTGTTAGCACATGCAGAAATTATAAGATATTATTTTGTTAAGGAAAAATGGCTGGAAAAGTTTAAAAACGTAAAGTTTGTGTCATGTTCTTACGATAAAGAGTGGTTTAAAACAAAATTTAACAGTCTGGCTTCTATGACTTTCACTTAGGAGCAAAAAAAAAAAATCTGCCTTTAAACTTGAAGTAAATAAAAATGTGACATTTATCGTGCTAATTATCGAAATCAAATGATATGAAAGATTTTATTGCGATATATCGCCTGGCTCTAGTTGCAGAACATCCAAACTATTCACATATCACACAAAAATGTAACTTATATGATATGAATACACACATAACTAGAAGACATATTAAGTGTGTATCTATTGTCTGTATACTCACTCAAAAAAAAGTTTCTATTGATGGATAACATCAACAAGAAAAGGACTACTGCACATGCCAAAACAAAAGGTACAATTTCTATACATGCCTTCATTTTAGAGAGTTATTTAAATTCCTTGAAAAGTTTTTAGATAAGCTCCATCACGCCACAAGAAACTTTGAGAACTACAGCCTCCCCCCACACATACATACAAACACACACACACACACACACCTAAGTGTGAAAGTTCTCCACAAAACAAATATAAAGTCGTTCCATTAGTTATCAATTCACAAAGAAACACACATCCAAATGAGAAATACTCGTTACCGCTATTAATAAACTTTTGCTGCTCGTCTCCATAGCCTCGAAGGACGCAATGAAACAACAGAAAGAAGTCTTTTCGCAACCTGCCATCGAATAAAGACGCAAAAATAGCGCAATAACATCCGTAGACTGTCATGTAAACAACCTGTGTCTCTTTGTGTGTGGAAAATATAACATTCAGTGCGTTGCCATGCCTACGCGTTTTCTTATCGTACATCATCAGATACGGAAAGTTTTCGAAGTTTGTGTGGAAAGCGCCATTCAGCATCATTCACGCAAAAACAGTAGCCTACACACCAATGAAACTTTCTATAACTTTACTCGGGATCCGTTTAGCTACTTGCGACGCATAAACAATGCAAATAAAAGGCGCCTCGCGGCTTAAACGTACAAGAGAAATTGCTACATTGTGGATATTCTGTTGCGCAAAACGCATTGCAACACAGAATGGCTGAAAAGAAATGGGAAGGAAAAAGTAATCTTTTCTCTCAACTACTGGGAGATACAATGTAACAAGTCGCCGGTTTCAATTTGCAATTTAGCCTCAAAATTCGAAACCCGAAGAGCATAGCTCTTATTTTCGTCGCAAAGTAGCACTCAACTGATTCATCATTCTCAACATTACATAACATTCATCAGGAACTACAGCTAAAAGCACATCGTTCTCCATTGATTCGCTTTCTCCTTACCTGTTGATTAAATTGCAATAGTCTTTGCAGTCTGAAAGATGGTGGAGCTTTGGCGTGAGCCATGAAGCGTCTTTGTGTTGTTTGTTTGTTGATCTCGGGGAATGATTTCTTTTTTATGGGGATGTAAGATTGCGAATTGCTCCTGTACACGTGAAATCTTGGGAGACTGTGTTTAATAGTAAAAACGCCTGAGTCTGGGGTGGAAGAAACGAGGGTTGGTTTTTGCAGTGATCTCAGTTCTTTATCAGAAATGTTATCGCTTGTCAGGACCTCAGACTCCAAGCATTACGTCAGTTTCAAGACACCAACACTATTAATATCAAGAAGCCCTTGCGGAGGAAAGCGCCACCCTAGAGCGCGCGCTCTTAAAGGCACAGTGACCACTGAAAAACTCTAGCAGCAGCACTGAGATCTGATGAAGAAACACTGAGATCTGACGAAGAAACACTGAGATAGGCTGGAGAAACACTGATATCTGACAAAGAAACACTGAGATCTGACGAGGAAACTCTGAGATCTGCTGGAGAAACACTGGTATCTGATGAGAAACACTGAGATCCGACGAAGAAACACTGAGATCTGATGAGAAACGCTGAGATCTGATGAGAAACACTGAGACCTGCCGAGAAACACTGAGATCCAATGAGAAACATTGAGATCTGATGAAAAACGCTGAGATTTGATGAGAAACACCGAGACCTGACGAGAAACACTGAGATTTGATGAGAAACACTGAGATCTGACGAGAAACACTGAGATCTGATGAGAAACACTGAGATCTGCTAGAGAAACACTGAGATCTGATGGGAAACACTGAGATCTGAAGAAGAAACAATGAGATCTGGCGAAGAAACACTGAGATCTGATGAAGAATGAGATCTGCTGGAGAAACACTGAGATCTGAAGGGAAACACTGATCTACTGAGATCTGATGAGAAACATTGAGATCTGATGAGAAACACTGATATCTGATGAGAAACACTGAGATCTGATGGAGAAACACTGAGATCTGAAGAAGAAACACTGAGATCTGATGAAGAAACACTGAATCTGATGAGAAACACTGAGATCTGAAGAAGAAACACTGAGATCTGATGAAGAAACATTGAGATCTGATGAGAAACACTGAGATCTGATGAAGAAACACTGAGATCTGAAGAAGAAACACTGAGATCTGATGAAGAAACATTGAGATCTGATGAGAAACACTGAGATCTGATGAGAAACACTGAGATCAGATGAGAAACAGATCTGATGAAGAAACATTGAGATCTGATGAGAAACACTGAGATCTGATGAAGAAACACAGATCTGATGAGAAACACTGAGATCAGATGAGAAACACTGAGAGCTGATGAGAAACACTGAGATCAGATGAGAAACACTGAGATCTGATGAGAAACACTGAGATCAGATGAGAAACACTGAGAGCTGATGAGAAACATCTGATGAAGAAACACTGAGATCTGATGAGAAACGCTGAGATCTGATGAAGAAACATTGAGATCTGAGGAAGATCTATCTATCTATCTATCTATCTATCTATCTATCTATCTATCTATCTATCTATCTATCTATCTATCTATCTATCTATCTATCTATCTTTCTATCTATCTATCTATCTATCTATCCATCCATCCATCCATCCATCCATCCATCCATCCATCCATCCATCCATCCATCCATCCATCCATCCATCCATCCATCCATCCATCCATCCATCCATCCATCCATCTATCTATCTATCCATCTATCTATCTACACACACACAACTAAAAATCAGTTCAGTAACTGTATGAAAAAATGAAAAGTACCTTTTAACTGTAGAGCTTACATTAGGAGTCACAGCCAAATCTTGAGAATGAGTTGGGTTGACATGCTGTAATTTTCTCAAAGTGGTTATTATTAGTATTATTAGTATTATTATTATCATTATTTGCTGTCGACCTCTCTCAGGTTCATTAAAAAAGTCAGAATATAAAAGCAAAACCCCTAGCAAACATTTTAGCTGATAATATACAGTATACTATTTATAAATATTTAATGCAAATCAGTTGTCTTTTCTTCAGAGATTGTGGGATGAAGGCATATTAATAAGTTAAATATATTAATATATTTCACAGTATGAATTTTTGGCACATATTTTGGCACATATAACAGTGCTCAGCAATGTAGAACTGAAACTAAATAAGTGAAATGAAACACTGTCATTGTGTGAACATTTACTGACAGGTGCTCATTTCAGTGAGGAATAACTAGCAGAACACAGTTGATGTTTTTGACAACTATGAGGGAAGATGACATGAAACACTTTCGAGAAGTTGACATGTCCTGTGGTGTGAAATACATATACTCTTAAAACTACTGTAAACGGCATTTTGATAATTCTTGTCCAATTATTATGCATGCATTAGCCTTATGATCATTGAATAAGTGAGTGTGTGTTATAAAGAGTGCATCAAATTTTAAAATGTTGATATGATTTTGGGGTCCAGGTGCTTCACTTCTACAGGCAGCATCAAACCCTGATGTTTTAAATGTTCTGTGCTCATCCATGACAAACCATAAACCATGAGTCCAAAGGGCCATAATTACTAGTCCTGTCTACAATAACAAGCTCAAGATGAACCAGCCACACACACACACACACACACACTCACACACAAAATACAAAACAAACTTGGCAGTAAGTATCCGAATGACTCTAGATCGTTACTGTTTTTATTGAATTTTATGTTCAAGTTCAGATAAATAAAATATTTTAAATACAAATAAATACAAATTTTAGTTACAGCAGTTTATCACTAATATTACACAAGCTGTTTAATGTGAATCAGACATATAAATCTAAAGCACAGAGATTTTAAATTCATTTTTGCTTTATTGATCACTACTGTAAGAGTAGATTGAAGGTAAACGTGCATAACAATGCACTTTCAGTATCTAAGAAATACGTGAAAAAATCAGTGAGGCTTTCTCAGCAAGAGAGTGATTATTTATTTTGGAAAATTATTTTATTTTTCTTTTCTTTGCAAAAAATATTCAAATGAATGGAAAATTGGTGGTAAATAATGCATTGTGTATCACTTTTTCCTTTCTCTGAATTTTTCTTAAAGTATCTGTCAACATTAAAAAATTGCCAACATTTTCAATATTGTGTAAACCCTAACGGTCAAAATAATTAATTGGTTTGAGTAGGACAAACTTAAATTCAACGAATTAGTTCAGTCAAATTAATTTTTATGAGTATTTAGCACTTTCTTTTTCTTTCAAGTTCACAGAACTGGTATATTTTAAGTAAACTGAACTGTTTCATTGTTTTGAGTTTTGAAATTATTTATTTTAATTTAGACGAACATAAGTTTAACTGAAACGGCTGGGATATTTCCCAGCATGCTTTGCCGATGGCACTCGAAAGAGAGTGTAAATGCTAAAATTAAGTGCAATGTAATGTTTTTTGTGTGTGTGTGTGTGTAAGATTAATGTTAAGTGTGAGATTTAGTAGTGATTAATGTTTTGTTATGCTAATTTTGAAGAATTTCTGTTAATGTTGTCTTTAGGATAGTTGCCATCATGGTGACAAGTGGTGCATTCAGCTTGATTTTAGAGCAAATTATCCCACTCATACTTTTGTGCTTGTAAATGCTTATAACATACTGTTTCTAATATGATAGCACAGCGTCAGCAGATTAGCTTTTAAAGCTAACTAAGTTTATACTATTAAAATTTATTTGAGTTCTGCCAACTTATTCAGGTTTACAGTGTACTTCATAGATTTAAGTTATAGTAACTAATTAGTACTATCAACTTTAATTACCCAAGTTATCTTAACAATAAGTTATTGAGTTACTTGGAAACAAATCAAATATTTTTTTATGCTTAAATTGTTTGAGTTAATAAACTTAAATGATTTAAGGCAATCGGTTCCCTCAAACAGTTTGAGTTGAACTACAGTCTAAATTGCTAAAATATCAAGATCTAATTGAATACCAAATTGCAGTATTCATGTTCAAAGCAAGAAATAGCCTATTGCCTGGAAATATACAAAATAAGTTTACTGAGAGGGAGGGAGAGTACAATTTAAGAGGAAGGGGAAATTTTAAGAATAATAGATTTAGAACTACAAGGAAAACATTATGTTTATCAATTTGCGGAGTTAAATTATGGAATAAACTAAATGATAAACTAAAGCAGTGCTCAAACATATTCCTATTTAAAAAAAAATGTATAAAGAAATTATTTTCAAAAGGTATCAAGAAGCACTGTAGTGAAAGTAGGAGTACTCCATTGTTTATGTTGTTTTTCTTTGTTTGTTTGCTCTGTCATTTTTAGTTGTACTTTTTATTTTATTTTTTATTTTTATTTTGTGCTGCTTGAATAAGTACATAATCGAGGTTAGACAAATGTATGTGTGTATACATGTATATGTGTGGTTGTATGTATGTATATGTATATATCTGTATAGGTGTATGGATGTATAGAACAACATGATAATAATAATATAAAATTGTAAATGTAAGACTGTAAGAATTTAGGGGGTAGGAGTATATAAGTTTTACTTCTTCCTACTCCTTTTCGCACATATAATAGAAGTATGTCAACAGCAAATAATTATATATATATATATATATATATATATATATATATATATATATATATATATATATATATATATTGCTGCTCATTTGTTTTGATTTTCCTAAGTTTTTTAAACATTGTTTTATTTTATACACTTTCTTTTTATGAAATAAAGATTTCAAATTCAAATTCAAAACTTCAAATTCTAAGGGATTAACATTATTTGATGAAAATAGCATCACATTAAAAGAATATTTATAATATTTTGATTTTTACACAGGTCCCAACGATGGGCCTACAGAAAAATTCCCTCTCAGACGTTCCACTCACTGATTTAATAGAAATGCATATATCATAAAAGCATGCAGAACAAATGCGTTCAACCAATCATAAATTATATTTTATATGTTTCCATGAACTCACTAAAGCAGCATTCCACAAATCCCATCCAGACTACTGTTAAAAAAGCCTATTTTGGGAGTTTCACATGCGTGAGGTATACCGATGAAACCTTCTTACAGATGAAACCTGAGAAGTCATGTCAATGTTGTTTATTTCACATAGAGATATCATACCATGAGGTAAACGTCACTGAAATATTTTTAGTCCTGGTGGTTACATTCTGCTAGACATATTACTGCGCCAACGCTGTGCCCGATCTGAGCTTGATAGTGTTTCAGGATAGCCTTTCCTCTGTCCATGCTAACAGCCAGACTCATCATATGTCATATTTATAGAACACCTCGTGCCCTTCATTGAGCCACTGAACGAGTATTAGCGTTACAATAAAACACACGCTTAGAATATCTGGATTCATCCGTAATCACGGCGTGGGTTTAACAGTAGGCACATCTGTAGGCAATGTACATTTCATTTAAATCACTAATCTGAGGAAAGCTGAGGAATATTGGTTAGTGGTCTGACGTTGTAATTTTTTATTTTCTTTTTCAAAAGCACTTTATATTATGCACGGATTGGCTTGCATGCATATCCACTTTTGCCGTGTTTTTATGAGCATTTTAATCATCTTCCCTAATTATTTTAGTAGTATAATGTAGTAGTATCTAGTAAGAAAGAAAGAAAGAAAGAAAGAAAGAAAGAAAGAAAGAAAGAAAGAAAGAAAGAAAGAAAGAAAGAAAGAAAGAAAGAAAGAAAGAAAGAAAGAAAGAAAAAGAAAGACTTATAATGTGTTTCTTAACTTTTAAGAGGTCTTCTTGTGCCAGTAAAAATATAAAACAAATGGCATATTAGTGCATATTTATTTTTAGTGCCGAGTCATTTTGGGGAGTTGTTTATTAAATAATTTATAACAGAGTTTTTTAAAATCCATTGATTCCTCACACTAACGAACAGAGACTAATGGATTTGAACAAAAACAGAAATGTTGATTATGAGAAAAATCATTTTCTTTGCAATGTCACAATCCCGACGTACATCTCCTGTAGGCGATATTTTATACGTAAGTGGCACGAATCTGATTCATAAATGGGCAGTTTTCAATTTTACCATTCAGTTCAGCCATGCATCGTAATGGAATTTGCAGAGTGTAACTTCTGAATAAAAGGGAAATTTGAACTGGAAGAACGACTCAAGGTGATTCTTCTACATTACTTTTGCACTCCAAGGAGCAAAATAAGTGATAGATGGAGGGCCGGAATAAAAACAATTTTATACTTGAGTAAAACATTTTTCAGATACATTTCTGCATGAATAATTATATTATTTTTCCCCCCCGTCCTTCAATAACAAAAATAGAAGCTGGGAGCAAAACACTTTCACAGCATCAAATGAATAAGAGCTGGCATTTGCGTTGAAAGCCGAACGTACTTTTGTTCTTAAAATATTGTAAAAGCTGTAGTGATTAAAACAAGGCTTGCCGAGAGGAGTGAGGGAGAGAGAGGAAGAGCTAAAGCCCCAAACACAGAGCAACGTTTCCATATATCAGCATTCACTGTGTCAGCACTAATTAGACCATTAGCTAAAAATGGAGATAGTTCAAAGGTGAGAACATTTCCACAAATAAAATGAAGCCTGAGACAGAAGCTCTAAAAGAAATAACAATGTGTAAAAATTGTAAACATTATTAAGGACATTTCTGCATATGTGGAAATCATTAATTCAATTATTTGGGTAACTGTGAGCAGTCTGTCAAATGTGAATGTAGTTATATATCATTATTAACACACACACACACACAATATAAATATATAAATATACATATATAAGAAGAAGAAGATGAGGTAAACATAGCGGATCTACAGTAATTGCACAGATACGTTTTTAAATAAAAGAGAATTCACAAACTGAAAAATGCAACATAACAGTCAACACCAGACACAGGACAACTCAAACTAATCTAAATAAGTTAACAATGAATAAGCATGACAACCAATGAAAACATAAAAGTGACCACAGGACAACCAGGAAATATGAAATAATCAGAAAAAAAGTGATAGTTCATGAAAATCTAACCGAAACAACAACTAAATGTGGCGTGAGTGAGTGAGTGAGTCAGTGAGTGACTCAGTGAATGAGTGAGTGAAACAGTGAGTGAGTGAGTCAGTGAGAGTGAGTGAGAGAGGTGTGAGAGTGAGTGAGTGAGTGAGTGAGTGAGTGAGTGAGGTGTGAGTGAGGTGTGAGAGTGAGTGAGGGAGTGAGTGAGTGAGTGAGTGAATCAGTGAGTGAGTGAGTCAGTGAGTTAGTAAGTGAGTGAGAGAGGTGTGAGAGTGAGTGAGAGAGAGGTGTGAGAGTGAGTGAGTGAGAGAGTGAGTGAGTCAGTTAGAGTGAATCAGTGAGTGAGTGAGTGAGTGAGTGAGTGAGTGAGTGAGTGAGTGAGTGAGAAAGATGTGAGAGTGAGTGAGTGAGAGAGGTGTGAAAGTGAGTGAGTGAGTGAGGTGTGAGAGTGAGTGAGTAAGAGAGTGAGTGAGTGAGTGAGTGAGTGAGTGAGCAAGTGAGTGAGCGAGTGAGTCAGTGAGATAGTCAGTGAGTGAGTGAGTGAGTGAGTGAATGAATGAGTGAGTGAGTCAGTGAGTGAGTGAGTAAGTCAGTGAGTGAGTGAGTGAGTCAGTGAGTGAGTGAATGGGTGAGTCAGTGAGTGAGTCAGTGAGTTTTATTCAGAACACTAGCAAAGGTTGTGAGCCAACAAACACACACAATCACACAATCATAGTGAGTCAGTGAGTGAGTCAGTGAGTTTTATTCCATTTACTAATTTTTTCAGAACACTAGCAAAGGTTGTAAGCCAACAAACACACTTTGTCAATCATAAAACACAGACCTAAAAAAAACTACTATCCGGTAGCATTTCGTTACAAAACAAAGATGACACTCTCCTGCTTATATGTTACATGGACAATGTCTGCATTACTGTTTAACGTATAATCCTCCCCTTTTGATAGTAATGAAATTGAAAGACTATAAGCACTTGTATAGGTGTTCAGTTACATCTAATTGCTTTGGTATTTTATTTTTTTAAGATTCAGAATATATTTCAATATAGTTTTACTAGAAATTATGCACATTTCTGTCTTTTTTGTGTTGTAGGTTTTGAATTTAAGTAAACTAATTGGCCTGTATAGGTTTGCTGCTGTGTGTCTATGTCACAAACAAAGTCATGTGAATTGAAAGATGTCATCATTGAACGACTTTTGTGCAAAATCAATGATAAATGATCCACAGATTAGCAACATAGACTGATGTTGTGATCACTGTGTAAGGAGTTTTGAAAAAGTGAGAAATCTGTTGGCGATTGTAATAAACTGTTATAAAACCATTATTTATACAATTTTGTTTGGTGACTTGCCATTTTAATTAATTAATATCTTCAACAATGGCAGTCAGGTGACCTCTTGCACAGCTTGACTGTTTGACTATTCCCAAGCAAAACTTTGTTTAAAAAATATTAGTAGAATTAATAATGAATTAATTAATACAATGTGTCTGGAAAGAGGCTCTGCTTGACCTCAATTAAAAATAAAACCTTAAAAAAGTATATTTCATACTGGCTTTTTCATCAAAGGAATAGTTCATCCAAAAATGAATATTCTGCCCTCATTTACTCAACCTCATGTTGTTGTTCCAAACCTGTATGACTTTATTCCGTAGAACAAAAAGAAAAATTGTGCTGGCTGCTCTTTTCCATGCAGTTAGCCAGTTACAATAAATGATAAATGAGCAACAACAAAACACACCCTCAAATGTATCATAAAAGTAGTCAATGCGACTCATACAGTCATGTGTGACTGTATGTGTGGCTGTCAACTGGGGTGGTACCTTTTACAAAAGGTACAGTGCACTTGTTCCATATAGATACTAATATGTAATACCTTTAAGGTGCTAATATGCACCCTTTAGGTACAAAAGTGTGCCATTTGAAAAGGTGACAGCTACCTTTTTTTGAGTCAGTAGAAGAACCAAATCAGTCTGATTCAGGATCTCAAAGTAGAGCAAGAGCGGATGTCAAGATATTTTTGCTTATTGAAGTCATATATCATAGAAAATAGTTTTTTTAAAGGGATAGTTCACCCAAAAATGAAAATTATGTCAGTATTTACTCACCCTCATGTTGTTCCAACCCCGTAAGACCTTCCTTCATCTTTTGAATACAAATTTTGATTAAATATGAGAGCTGGATCACTCCTCCATAGGCTTCTAAGGGATTGAAATTTGCCGGCCTCGAAAAGTTATTAAAGACATCATTAAAATAGTCTGAGTGACAACAGTGGCTCAATCTTAAGATTATCAAGCTATGAGAATACTTTTTGAGAGCAAAAACAAACAAAAATAAGGATTTTATTTAAACTATTCACTTCCTTCTCTGTGGGCCTCTAGTCAGTTAACGTAGTGTGATCGTCATGTCACGTAGACTCACTATTGGACGTTTCCATTACAGATTTGCGCAAAACTTTTGCGATATTTTCCAAATTTCGATAAAAAACTTTTGCGAAATGACAGTGTTTCCATTAACCGATGTTATGCGACTAAAACGTCTTTTTTTCCTCTCGCGATATGTCATTCCAAAAATCAACGGACTTTGGTAGGTCTATTACTTATTTCACAGCCATGCACCGCACTAGACATTATTATTATTATTAATGGAAGGAGACGTGATGTGTTATCCAAGCATTAATAGCAGGGAAACATACAGAGTTTCTGGTGTTTCTCCCTTATTTCTGCTTCGATGTCTTGATGGCATTTCTTTGAGGTTTAGAGAGGCTATACCTGTGATTTTTTTAATGAATTTAATAAAGAAATCTATCTCGTATTATGTCCAAACGGTCGTTGCAAAACGAAAAAATTAACGGTTGTTGTATTTTTAAAGCGCAAAGTTGAACACCATCATTTTAGTTTGACCACACCAATGCTGCACTATATCTCAACGAAATTTCAGATATTTGTTTATGACTTTTTGCCCCCTTTAAAACATTTAAAATATTCACAAATTAATATGGGGAAAATGTAGATTTTACTGGTTTTCTAAGGCCAAACTAGAACATGGATAGCCTATATATGATATTTTTCCCGCAGTGCTTTAGGCTATAGGTGAGTTATTATAAATGCGTCTGAAAAAATAACGAGCTAAAAACATAATCTCTGGATGCACCTTTAGAGAGAACGGCACCTTTCATACGGATTACATAGTCAGAAGGTATTAGTTTACGATTCGAAATTTGTTCTTTTTAAAGTGGACATTTAAAGCTTTAGTCAGACTAATGTTTCAGTTCTCACGCTCCAGTTCACGAAGATCATAAAGCGCGTCGGATTGTTTTATGTTATTTTACAAAAGAAAAACGTTTTCTTGTTATTGTGACATTACGCAAATAAAAGTAGTTGCGAATAATGTATTATTATTTTCTGTATAACCAGAAATGCTAGAGTATTTTAAGCTGATTCCACTGTTGATGGGAAAATGAAAGTGTTCACGGCGCGCCCACGTCTGTCTGCCATCCAGTGCGTGCTCCAAACTCCGCACACACTCTTGGATATTGGTCAAAATTGAGTGTTTATTTGTGATAATCTTAGCCCTATTATTGTCCAACCTGTAGTATGAATGAGATGTGACGAATTGCTTTGTTCCTTTTTTGGATAAAAGCGTCTTCTAGGCTACATATGTAGCCTAATAAATGTTATAATAGGCTAATGATGATAATTATTATTATTATTTGCGGACACGGACCTAAAACACACTCCGTCTTCCAAGTCAGGTGACTGTAAATGCGAAAAATCCATTTCCATTGCAGTTTTGCGAAAAAATCCTTTTCAAATTGCCTGAAAAACCTCCTCATGCGAGCGTAAAAACTTTAATGCGATAAACGGGAGTTTTTGCGAAATTGACGTATTTCCATTAAGCGTATTTTCATTTCGCAATTTCAATTTGCGCAAATTGAAGGGTAATGGAAACGCGGCTACTGATAATGTGTGTGATGCGTGTGACGTACAACAACAGAAGCTTACGCTGTTACGCTAGAGAACTCACTCGAGGCCAAGAGAGAAGGAAATTAATAGTTGAATAAAGTCGCAAAAAGTATTCTCGTCGCTTGATAAACTTAGTATTTAGCCACTGTAGTCACTCAGACTATTTTAACGATATCTTTAATAACTTTTCGGGAAACAAGTTTCAATCCCTTAGTAGTCTATGAAGGAGTGATCCAGCTCTCAGATTTCATCAAAAACATTTTAATTTGTGTTCCGAAGATGAACGAAAGTCTTACGGGGTTGAACAACATGAGGGTGAGTAAAAACACACAGAATTTTCATTTTTGGGTGAACTATCCCTTTAAGTTTCTCCTTTTGGAACACAAAAGCAAGAAAGTCGTATATTTGGAACGACATAAGGGTGAACTGCTACCTATCTCCACAGCTTATGGTCTTCCATATTACTAACAGGTCTATGTGGTTTCACTCCAGTAATTTCTCTCTCAGTGACGTCCTGTGACTCCGACAAGTGATCCATCTCCTCTCTTTCTCTGTCTCTTCCACTCACATCCATCCATCCAGTAGATGTTACTTCATTACAACACGCACACACACACACGCAATAACAGAGTATACTAATGGACTTTGCAGCACTTTAAGTGATAAAAAGTGGCTGTGCAGTGAATGTTCATTACATCTTAAGAGAAGACTTCAAAAGAAAGTGATAGAATAAATATTCCCAGAGGTTCAGTTCTGTGACGGATTGAGTGCTGTGGAATCCCGGTTATCACCAATCCGTGAGCATGACTGTTTTAATCACCATTTTCTCTTTGATTAGCCAGCAGGTGTAAGGCTACTCTAATGTTACTGAGCTTTACAGGCGATAGATGCTGACAAAGTCTTCCTTTCTATATCTCATACACCCTTTTCTCAAGAACACAGCATGCACTCACATCAAAGCAGAAAACTTGTCACACAATTTCATGCTATCGTAATCAATCCAAATGACTCAATCATATATATAACCAAATTACATTATATATATCTTGAAAATGAATCAGGAAATAACAGGATAAGGAAGAGCAGATTAAAACTAACAGGAGACTGAGTTAGACTAAGATTCAGATCAAATATTGCACATGGAATGCTGTCGAATATATATTTATCAAGCTGTCAGGGATATTTCTCCTTGCAGCTTAACAGCAAGATCATGGGTTGGATTCCCAGAAAAATCAAAACGTGTATCTTGAACACAATGTAAGTTGCTTTGGATAAAAGTGTTTGGCAAATGCATGAATGCAAATTCTCTCTTAAAGCACATTTCTTAGGAATAAAACAAGAAAAAGTGCTTTGGTTTTGATAGGATTAGGCTGGTCTTGCTGGAAATAATAGTTAACCCAAAAATGATTTAAAGGGTTAGTTCACCCCAAAATAAAAATTCTGTCAGTATTTACTCACCCTCATGTTGTTCCAAACCTCTATGTGTTTATTTGTTCTGCTGAACACAAAGGAAGATATTTGGAAAAATGTTTTAATGAAACAAATCTCATTCCCCATTGACTACCATAGTATGTATTTTTTCCTACTATGGTAGTCAATGGGGAATGAGATCTGTTTGATTAAAACATTCTTCCAAATATCTTCCTTTGTGTATAGCAGAACAAATAAACACATAGAGGTTTGGAACAACATGAGGGTGAGTAAATGCTGACAGAATTTTCATTTTTGGGGGAACTAACCCTTACAAATTTACTGATGATCATCATGTCCCAAAGATATTACAAAATATCATTATTAAAAAAAGGATCTTGTTGAATGGACAAAAAAACAAGCAAACAAACAATGAAAGTCAATGATATCCAAAGGGTAACATTTTAGTTTAGGAACCAATTCTCACTATTAAGTTGCTTATTAGCATGCATTTTGGCATATTGGTTGGTTATTAGTATTATACAGATATAAATGCATGACCATATCCTACATCCCATAATCCTACCCATAACTAAACTTAAACAATGCAACAACTCACTTACAAACTATTGATAAGCAGTAAATAAGGAAAAAGTCATACAGTTAATAGTGAATATGTGCTCTTCGCCTCGAACAAAAAGAGGCTGAGTTGAGTAAATGACGACAGAATTACATTTTTGGGTGAACCGTGCCTTTAACAGTTCAAAACCATCAAACAAGCCTATAGCCAGACTCAAACCGGCTTCGACTGGTTTAATACATTTAAACTGGGCTCTTTCAAACAAACTCCTCAGTTTTTAATATCACAGGTCATTATTTCTTTAGGTCCTGCTCAGCTTTATACCTTTACACCCCCTTCATTTCTGTTCAGCAATAACTTCCTCATGTGTTGCCTGTAGGAAGTAGACCTGCAGCTTTAGTGGCAGATCTGTGTGTAGGAGGAAGAAGGGAAAACAAGAGGAAAAGGTGTGTATGTGTCTGCACTTGCAGCGGTTTCTTTCTCCCGTACGCCAGTGAAAGCAGGAACTGGTTAAACAGCAGGTGACTCATCATTTCCCACCATGCTAATGATACAGGACTGCTGATATGAACATGCAGCCAGACACATTCATCATCCACGCCGCACCTTCCCTTTAATCATTCGCATGTAAAAAAGGCAGCGATAAATTACGTGTTCATGCAACGGCAACAGATCAGATAAAACACATTAGCCAAGAATCTGTTCAAGTGAATTAGTCTTCTTCTCTTTTTAACTATCACTGATTTGCTATCATTTATGAGCCACATAACACTGTACGGAATCAAATTAAAACCAATGAACAAAGAGGGTGAGGTACGAAACAGCCAGTGATTCAGTCAAGGACAGCGCTGGTCGATAAGTTTCTGGCATTGAACCAATAACAATAAAGAAGTGCTTTGCTGCATTTAGTATATGTCTGCAATAACAACATGTGCGTCAAGGCATTTCAAATAGCTGCAGTATGAATACATCATTTGTGCTGCAGAAAGACACCAAGAGACCAGTGACTATAATGACTGCGAATGAGAGATGACGATGCAACTGAGAGTCTGAGTCATTTATGCTTCCTGTTATTGTGGTGGTCGTCACATATTAGTGTTAGTTCACTCAAATGTGAAACTTAACTTGCTCCAAGCATGACTCCCTTTTTCTGAAAACTGCACATCAAAAAATTGATTTAATACCAATCACAAATTCATTCACTGTTAGAAATATCTACTTAACGGATGCCGCTTTTATACAATAGCTCAACAAACAAAGTACAAACTCACTGGTTACCCGTAAGCCAATCACATAACGTTTGGTTATGACGCGTGTTATTGGCCAGCTAAGCCGCATTGAACTTCCACTGTAAACACACGTATGATGCGAAAACGAAACCGTCGAGCGAAATACCAGAGTGAACATGGCTGACCGAGTTTTGCTGCCTCCTAAACCTTATCCTCCATTTGTGCAACCAAGGGGACACATATGGTGGCCCAGTAATGCACAACACAACGAAATTTAAAAAGCAAACACAAATTCACAAGACAACGGAAATGAGCCACAACAACACAACGGAAAATCTACATAGTAATGCTGGTACTGGGAGTAACATAACAAGGCTCCATACATGCAAAACGAAGCATTGAGAACTTTGTAAGTGTACAGACCGTTTAATAAGAAGATACTTTATAAAGACAGTTCACTTAGTGTATACAGACAGGAGCCATCTTGGAAAACAGTCACGACAAGTCAAATCACGAACGTCGAACTGAGTATGAACTGAACTTCTGAACGGCGTTTGGGGATCGACTTATCAAGACTATTCTCTAAGATGGCTCCTGTCTGTATACACGAAGTGTGAACTGTCTATATAAAGTATCTTCTTATTAAACGGTCTGTACACTTACAAAGTTCTCATTGTTTTGCATGTATGGACCCTCATTATGTTACTGTGTTAGTGTGGGGCTATTTTGAGCCTTGTTAGTGGTATAAACTAGCAATTTCTTTTTACTTTGTAAATGCCCCCAGGACTAGCATTATACGCTAAACAGTTTTTAGAGATAAAACTCTTTACATTCGAATATCATGAAAACAAATCTCAGAGAACGTTTGACTAGGTACCTATGTTTTATTAGACCAAAGGGTCATTTTGAGCCAGAGTTCTCCTTTAATACTTTTGATCGCCTATCCATGGAAAAATAGATGTTGTAGTTATGGCATCTACCAGCAGGGGCTAACAGGTCCATGCTAAGAAGCTCAACTTTGACCCCTTTAGGCGGGACACACTTGCACAGAGCGAGTGCTATCGGAGGCAGACGTCTGTGATGCTAATGCAGAAAATATGCTCTTAGCTGAGAGGGGAATTGGAGGGGCGTCTTAAGTAGCTGACAGGCCAGCGATGCAAGACCCTTTCCAACACTAACTGAGTTAGAGAGGTGATCTGGGACAGACGATATGCCCTCTGATAATTCTCACCATTCTCTCTCCAAGTGCTCTCTATCAGTGAGAAGACAGGGGATTTCAGTGTTCAACAAAGATGGAAAGGCAGAGCCAAGATCCATTTGAGAAGACACAGTCGATTTTAAAGCTGAGGTGTGATTTTTTTTTCTATGTTAAAACACCTATTTCAAATTAATATGCAGAGACAATAATACAATAAATAATATCTCTGAGCTTCACTATTGCTCTGTTCAAACAATGGGGGGGGGGGGGGGGGATGGGACTATTTTTTTATTATTTGATGATCAAAAGCAGAATGGTATGAAATGTATTTAAATATACACTCACCTAAAGGATTATTAGGGACACTTGTTCAATTTCTCATTAATGTAATTATCTAATCAACCAATCACATGGCAGTTGCTTCAATGCATTTAGGGGTGTGGTCCTGGTCAAGACAATCTCCTGAACTCCAAACTGAATGTCAAAATGGGAAAGAAAGGTGATTTAAGCAATTTTGAGCGTGGCATGGTTGTTGGTGCCAGACGGGCCAGTCTGAGTATTTCACAATCTGCTCAGTTACTGGGATTTTCACGCACAACCATTTCTAGGGTTTACAAAGAATGGTGTGAAAAGGGAAAAACATCCAGTATGCGGCAGTCCTGTGGGCCAAAATGTAAATGCCCCCTAAATAAATAAATGACATCCCTCATTATGATCCTAATTGTTATTAAAAACAATGTTATTATTAAATATATGAATAATATCAATAAGATATATATATATATATATATATATATATGTGTGTGTGTGTGTGCATATAAATGAAATATTATCAGTATATTTCTGTCCTCCAGTTCAACAGTGAGTCTGTGGGATAAATATTTTGCTTTGTTCACTTTGAATTCCAAAATTTGTTATTTATTTATTTATTTATCTATTTATTTATTTTCGCATATCCAATTGCAATTTGATTATCCAAACAGCAAAAAAAACACCCATGGACATTGGGTTTTTACAATTCAATCCAAACCACATTCATGGACAGTGTGAAATCCAATTCAAATCAGATTCCTGGAGATGCATTTCATACAGACCAATCAGAATTCAAGTGTTTTACTGTGACTGTATAATACGAGGACATACACAAATGCAGCAGACACCACCCAGCCTGTTTCACATTCGCTCGTGGTGTGAACAGACAAAACAGTCGTCACATGGGAGAGTGCTGATGCCAACCAATCTTTATATTTGTATTTATATTACCAATCCCATAAAATGAGTTCTCTACACCCAAACACACAGATAAGATTTCATAGCAAATAACCTGAGGTTTGAAAAAATCATCAACGTTTCTGCAACAATAACACTTACTGCATCTGCTTCTTCCTGTCACCGGCAGGCATTTCCTCTTGCCTTTCATTCTGGAGGAAGGAAGGATTTCTACCTCTTGCCCTGAGCAAAACAAAGGCTATTGCACGTTTATTTCTCAGCATTTTTTTGTGCATCATCGCCCAGATTATTTCTCTTTCTCATTGAATTTGATAGAAAGTATCGGCTGCTGATGTCCTGAACAGTGATTTACTTCTAACTCCTAACCTCAATCTACTTTTTCTATCTCCTGTTATTGGCTGAGGCCCACCGCCCAGGTGATTGATTTGTGCACTACCCAGTCCGAGCTCTCAGCGTTCACTCTCCTCTCAATGGCCAGAGATTTCCCCAAGGGCAGTTTCCGACTCCTCGGCTGGCCGCTTGAATATCCCTCATTGCTGTAATTGAAACAGGTTTTCCTGGCTTGCCTCCATTAAATCATGTCTGAGTGAATTCCTTTGTTCTTTGATCCCTGCAATTAGCTCCAGTACTACATGTCCTGTCAGGAGCGGGAGAATTATTTGATGTCTCACTCGCTTCTCGTGAGCGGTTTCGCCATCGCTTTAGCCCTCTTTTTGCTTTCACCGTTCGCTCTGCGTCTCGAAAGGTAATAGAAAAGAAAGGAAACATGGCCTCATTTTCCAGGCAGGGCAATTGAAAGAAACAGCATCTATGGCGTGAGTGCCAGTGGCCGAGCAAGAAATGGGTGGTATCCAGTATCAATCACAGGCCACGTTTGAGCAGGGAGAATCGCCTTCATCGGTGTTATATAAAGCACCGCTACACTGATGAGAGGGATCTGTTCTCTGGACAACTGTAGTAGAGCATATAGAGCAGGGACATGTGGGTCAGTGGCATATATAGTGTCTACAAGAAGAAAGAAAAGGGAATTAATAAATGCAAAATCGTGCAGATAATGCCTAATTTGCATAATTAAACATACAAATTTCCAAAACTTGTACTACATTTTTTTATATACTTGTGTAAGTAATCAACTGAGGATGTTTCATGGTGATGTCTATTATTTTAAAATTTTACCCTATTCACCTGTAGTGTCTCGCCTTAACGTGTAGGCCTATATTTTTAGATTTATAGTCTTTGCTTTTTGGTTATATATATATATATATATATATACATATAAAATCATATAATTATAATTTTTTATGTACATAAAAATACGTAATTATGTTTGCATTATTTTGCGTATACCTTAAATACATGGATTTTATGGGGTAATATATGGTAAAATAATCTATTTTTATTTATTAAAAAATCATACACACACACACACACACACATATATATATATATATATATATAAACACAAGCATTTAAATAATAATAAGCAGCAATACATAAAATGCCAGTCAAATATTAAGAAGCAGTGAAAATATTCATTGTTTTTAAAATGTATTATATTGTTTAATATATATATATATATATATATATATATATATATATATATATATATATATATATATATATATTTCCCTTTCTGGATAAAATATTTTCCTTAAAACTTGAATACATTGGGTTTTGGCATAGCAATATATTGTTTTATTGTTTATTTGAAAAACAGTATGTATATATATATATATATATATATATATATATATATATATGAAGAGTTCAGATGCAAAAGCCTCTAAATGCCATTTGAAATTTTCTTCTAAAATGACCATTTTTATCAAGCTTGTATATTTAAGTTCAGTAATTTCACTTAAATGACAATTAATAGGTATTCTTCATTGCCATTTAAGTGCAATTACTGAACTTAAATATACACTCTTGATAAAAATGATCATTTTAGAAGAAAATTTCAAATGGCATTTAGAGGCTTTTGCATCTGAACTCTTCATATATATATATATATATATATATATATATATATATACACTCTAAAAAATGCTGGGTTGTTTTAACCCAATTTTGGGTAAAATATGGACAAACCCGAAATGTTGGGTTAAAAATGTAATGGGTTAGTCCATATTTGACCCAAAGTTGGGTTAAAACAACCCAGCATTTTTTAGAGTGTATATATATATATATATATATATATATATATATATATATCCTACATAAATAAATATTCAAATATTAATAAGCAACAAAAGTGCAACCTCTTATATCTTATTAGTTTATAAGCAATGAAAATATTACTACTTTTTATAAAATATTTTTATTAATTAATTATATATATATATATATATATATATATATATATATATATATGAAGAGTTCAGATGCAAAAGCCTCTAAGTGCCATTTGAAATTTTCTTCAATAATAATTTTTATCAAGCTTGTATATTTAAGTTCAGTAATTTCACTTAAATTGCAATGAGGATTACCTATTAATTGTCATTTAAGTGAAATTACTGAACTTGAATATATAAGCTTGATAAAAATGATAATTTTAGAAGAAAATTTCCAATCGTACTTAGAGGCTTTTGCATCTGAACTCTTCATATATATATATATATATATATGTATTCATGAGAAATAATATTAAAAGATTCCGCCAAATTACAGTTTTTTTCTTTATTTCATGACCTTATGCTTCCAAACACAAATCAAAAATGAATTTTCAAATTATAAAAAAAGGAAAAACATGCTCATACTGGAAGAAGTGTATTAAAGTCATTGTATTTTCAATGCAATTTTAAATAAGTGAGCAGATGAGCATCACGTCATTGACCCGTGTGCCACAGATCTGCAGAATGGCAGACATCAGAAAGACAATGTAATCTCCCAGAGAAGAGGAAGAGGAGGAGGACGACGATCTCCCGCACAGCCGTAACAGGCACTCGGCCAAGACAAATATGCAGACCTGCCAAAGTCAATTACGCCCGTGAAGCAGAGGATTGTCTTCGCTAGTCCCGCAAGTTACTTGGTCAAAGCATAATTGATTTGAGGCGGGAGAACCTGATTGTTTTGAAAAAACACTCCACCACACATCCAGAATGAATCATAAATTCAGCACTTCATGTGTAATACGTCCCGATTCTCCCGCATTCAGCAGAAGCGGTGCGAGGACAGTGAGCGCTACAGAGGGATGCATAAAAATGACACTTTTCTTAATGGAAGTTATCTTGATGAATATCTCTTCTGATCTATGGGCGTTTTCTGAGACTGCCAGAACAGGCCAATCGCTCTGACAAACCCTGCTGACTTATCTCCGCCATGGCTCTTCCCCTCCCTTCAAAACACTGGAGATGGATTTTCTGTTTTTAAGAGCTGTGGTCACAGCGAGGCAATACTCTCAGGCACGCAGATCCTAGCCGCTAGTCACGACTGCCCTGCTCGCAAACGCCGTTCATCTTCCGAGACCCTGCTGGAAAACTGAACGCGGGCAATTAAAGAGAACACAGGGAGGAGATCGCAAAACCTCATCAAACAAGGGCTGTTCAAAGGCGGGTATTAAAATGTAAAAGAACAGAACGAGGTGGGGATGAAAAGAGAGCGAGAAACAACAACAACAACAATGAGGAAAAAAGGCGATATTTGTTCCCATAAACGTCTTAGCACGTCTTAGGCGAAGCTATTCCCAGCTAATGTCTTTCACAGCGCGCTTCTCGCTGGCCCGGTTGAACCTGTATTGTTCTGGGCTGGCAGGCCACAGGCTTCATGAGAAGGCAGGGGAACCCTGGGCCGACTGATGTCTCTGTGGTCAGCCCGTCTGACCGTCAAGTCCTCTTTTTTTAGATTTAGGAGCGGACTGACTCAAACTTGGCGCGCATCGGGAACCCACAACTTTCCAGCCTAAGGCGACAGAGCTGACCACTACAACGTTTGCTGGGTCACAGCAGAGCCAGTGTGGAGATGTTTGGTGAGCGAATGCTGTAATAATTACAGTCCGGCTGTTCGTTCAGGCCTGCGAGATGATAAACTTATAAAAGCTCCTGAAATGATTTTTTCTTTCAATTCATTTTCTGTTGTTGTCGGAGTCAGTTGAAAGGCTGTATAAGCTCGCTCGAGTTGTTAACGGTCCAAGAATACAAAGCACAGGAACAAGCCACGAGATTTGAAAAATACTCTAAAAAAATGGTACAAATCAAGGTTAACTGTTCCCATGAGAAGCTTGTTTGTCCACAATGACCTTCACAAACCTGCTTCACTCCTCACGACACTATGGCAAGCCGTTTCCATTTCCAGGATATGAATTCTTGATATCAACAATTGAATTGCTTGTATTTTCACTAGTGAAATGTCACCACAGGCTGCCATTCAAAATCAATTGTTGATATCAAGAATAGATTTTTTTACTAGTAGAAATATCATTTTTGATATCAATAATTACATTGTTACTAGTAAAAATGTGAATTCCTGATATCAGTAATTAAATTGTCACAAGTTGAAATGTTTATTCTCGATACCGACAATTGAATTGCTAGTAAAAATGTTCATTTTTGATATCTGGACATTTATTTCTGGTTTCACGAATGTGAATTTTACTAAGAAAGCCATTTTAGATATCTGAAACAATATTGATATCACAAATACATTTTCAGTTCTCAAAAATGAACACAGGGCTCACGCATTGGCCGTGAGACACACACAATTCAACCAGTTCACACGCTCACACGCCACGCCGTGTATTTCTCCCGCTCAAAAGGCAACGCCAACCAAGTTGTCCTGTAAGCTTTATATATAATGTTGTATACGAGCCGTAGGCACAAAAGGTGAAGCTTACTGCCGGCAGCATGTATCTCTCGGCCAGATTGCGTTCGTTTGGCAGCATAGACGAGCGAACACACGGAACATTCTCGTCGTTGCTAGGTAACCAACAACATCGCACGAACACACGTCATGATGGAGAAGGGAAGAAAGTTTGTCTAACATTTTTAGGCTAGAACATTTGATATATAGCCCATTGTATACATTATTATTGATGCAGTCAATAACTTTGCAACTTTGCAACCAGGCCAGAACCTTTGGCTCAGTTTGGCTACCTTACATTAACTGAAAATATTAGTGGGTATGGGAAGGAATGAAGATGTATTTCTTAATTTTATTTTAAATCATATATTATACGGTATTAGTCTTTCTAGTTACATTAAGGCTACATGTATTAAAGCAGAGTGTTCTGTGTAATATTTTATATCCTGTCAAAACATACATTAATCATTGCCACTGCATTTGTATTTTTCAAAGATGTCAGGGAAAAAGCAAAAAGATATTCGTGTACACACACACACACACACACACACACACACAACTTAATATGCTATGCCCATTTGTTCACAATGTTCCATCACACAATAAATCATTATACCATTTCGACTAGACACATTCAAAATACAAAAAGATTTGTTTTTCCAAACTGTTTGGAGTAATTTGTTATATTTTTTAAATTTTTTGTATATTTTTATTAATATAACATTAAAGAGTAGGTTATATGTGGTGTGATTTATTGCTCTGTCATTTATGAGATTTACCAATTGTTCTAATTTCGATTTGTGCTGGTTAATTATGAACAATGGGTAAAATTGGGGGTGGGAGGATGGGTGGGGGCGGGCCTTAATTGGGGCTCCTCCCCTAACCGCATGTGATCTCACTCCAAGCTTTTGATAAAACTTGAAAACCCTGAGAACATTTTTACTAGTAGCAATTGAATTGTTGATATCAAGAATAGACATCCTTGAAATGAATAAAAGTTAAAACGGCTTGCTATAGGCCAACAACTTGGGAGACAAATAATGTGATTGAAATATAAGCATGTTTCTTCAACTTGTAGAAAATAAACCTTAAACACATGCACTTTTCACACTCACTCGTCTATTAGCAACCAGCATAGGAGAATATTGTCATACTTGAATTTTATTATGATTTTACCAGGTTAAACAAAGGTTAAAAATAATTCCTTCATGTCATCAAATTCTCACCACTGGTCATTCTCACCACATCCCACGTCTTCTCAATAAAAATGGCTTTTTTATAGTTAATTTCAGCTAGCACTTTAGTTATCCTAAATACACACAAATAATAAATTACATATTTTTGCGTGCATGCAATTATAAAAAAAAAAAATCTTTTCACAAAATATATTTACTTGATTTGTCATTTTTTACCACATATTTCAACAGCCAGCCATCATTTTTGCAAAATTTATAAGAATCATTTTGTGTTTAATTTAATTTGAAGCGATAATTGAGGGCCAGCCATAAATTTTGAAAAATTGATTTAAATCATTTTGTATTTAATTTCATTCTTTGTTTAAATCATATGGACAGATACGGATATGACGAGACATGCCATAGTGAATCAGGGTAAGACAAAAACACATTTTGTGTATTGAATATTTAAATTAGGGCTGTCAAAATGATTAATCGCGATTAATCGCATCCAGAATAAAAGTTTGTGTTTACATAATATATGTGGGTGCACTGTGTATAATTATTTTTTATATATATAAAAACACACATGCATGTATATTTAAGAAAAAAAAATATTATTTATATATAAAATATATATAAATCTATATATTATAGAATATACATGAAAATATTTCTTAAATATATACAAGCATGTGTGTGTGTGTTTATATATCTAAAATAATTATACACAGTGCCCCCACATATATTATGTAAACACAAACTTTTATTTTGGATGCGATTAATCGCGATTAATCGTTTTGACAGCCCTAATTTAAATGTTAATTTTGAGCATAAAAAGTTCTTTAGTGCACCTTTAAGCAGGTTAAGAAGTCTGTAAGTATAGTATTTCCCTGGTCTTTGTTTTTCTCCTCTCACGTCCTTGATTAGCAAGATTCTCCGGGCTTGTTTGGCAAATCAGCCTGGATGAGATGGATTGTGAATCGCCGTGATCTACATTCGGCGTGTGAAGAATGAGCGCTCGGGTCTGGTCACCAGCAGAGAGTAATGGACTGCACATACCGGTGGAGCACAGGCCGACCCAGGAGACGTTCACGGAGGGATGGCTTGCAGAAACAGCCGATGACAGCGTTTCACTGAGGAAAATATGCTTGTTGATTGCAAAATAATACAGAGCAGATGAAGCGGCAAATTTTCAACTCCTTTAACATTTATCAAACACACGGCCATGTATCTTGAGCCTTCCTCCTGTCTCACACACACACACACCCCGACGCTCCGGCAGAGGGATTCACCTGCATTTACACTGCAGTTAAAAGTAAAGAACACAGCTGCATTAGATCACAGTAGGAACATGTTCGATGCATTACTTTCTGATTCAGCAAAATGACTGGAACAGAGGGTTTCAACCCCCCCAAATGTGACGATCCCATGGCATTCATATAAACTGCTATTCAAAAGTTTGATGCCAATATGTTTTTTTATTTTTTAATAAATGTACACTTTAATCAGTGGGATGCATAAATTAATCAAAAAAGCACAAAAAATATATCACAATATTAGAGTTCTACTTTAAATAAACACTATTCTTTTGAATTTTATATTCATTAAAAAAAATCCAGTGGGAAAAATCATCAAAATATGAAGCAGAACATCTGTTTTTAGCATTAATTATCATAAATGTTTCTTGAGCATCAGATCATCATATTAAAATGATTTCTGAAGGAACATGTGACACTAAAGACTGGAGTAATGATGCTGAAATTCAGCTTTAAACACAGGAATAAATGTCACACTGTAAAAAATTTCTTGTCAAATTAACAGTAACTTACTGGCAACAATTATCCAGTACTTGCTGTATTTCATTTAACAGTAAAATTACTGTAACACTAACTACAGTACTGTTAAGCATACTGTAAATTAAATAACATTATTTTACTGTAATTTCTTACCATATTAAAATACAGTATTACACTGGTAATTTTTAATAATACTGTATAGTATGAAATGTTATTGTATTTATTTTATAGAGCTACTGTGTAACCTGTAGAAAATCCGTAGAAATATTATTTTAACTTTTAATGGGAAATAGAAAAAAGAACAATTGAAGCTTTAACTGCACAAGGTTTATTGTGTATTTTCAAACACATTAGTACATTTACATAATATACATTTAAATACATTAATACAATTAAATACATTAATAATAAAAATTTAATATAATACATTAAAAATCATGCATGACAATCATGAACAATTATGCATAAATACATGGAAAAAATTATCATGAACAGGTAAAATAGAAAAGATTAAAGAGGTGCTATCTGATCAATCTATTAGAAAGATAGTTCATAACAACTCATCCACCCACTCCTTGCTGGGGTAAAACAGCTTAAACTAGTCTAAGATGGTCTATTGGTTTGAGATAGACTGTCAAACTGGTCAGTTGCTGATTTTTAAGGGTTTTTGGCTGCTTTCTATCTAGAGGAACAGATTTGCAAGACTGGGAGACATATATAAACTAGCTTTGATGAGTAAACCACCAATCCAGATGACTATTACAAAATGACAAGTTATCCAGTGTCATTTAAAAAAAAAAACTAAACACAAAATAACTTTCTCATGCACATGCAATGAGAAAGCACATTGCAATAGGAAGTTTTCTATCCAAGCTTTTATGCAATTGAACCTTAAACTGTACAACAACGTTTAGTGTGTGTTTTTTACACAACAATTCTTAACAACAAAATTCACAGATGGATAATAATCTGTTTAAAATGTTCTCAGTGGGTCAGTACTGGACCAAGGTGTAGTGGTAGTAGATAAATAGAATAATTAAATTAGATTTACAATTCATTGGTCGTCAAGATGGATAGGGGTCTTCTCAACATGCACAGCTCACACAATTCATCGGTCGTCAAGATGGATAGGGGTCTTCTTAACATGCACAGCTCACACCTGTGGAAAAGGAGAAAGACAAGACAGTTAAAATACAGTACGTTTTTGTTGTTGTTGTTTTGGCTAAACAGCAAAAACAGACAAAATGATGTCTTAAGTGTAATTCACTTAATACTAAAATCTTGTTTGGACTGTTGTTAAAATCAATTCATTTACGAACACGTGAAAACATAGGCTAGATTTTGCTTGTGTGATACTAAGTTACATGAATTAAAAAAAGCTTGACAAGGCATCGTTCTCTTCAAATGAGTACATGTCAGTTAGTAAAAAAAAATGATATTATAGCAGACAATACTGTACATGTAACATGTCACACATAGCTTTGTATTTTGGACAAAAATGCACCTTGGGCGCTTTCCGCGGTCCATCAGTAAGTTAATCACTGAGGTAACGTTAACGTTAAATGGCAGAACGCCAGGTCAGGATTTACACGAAAATAAGCGTGAAAAAATCAATAAGAGAAATCGACACTGTAATTTTATAACAATAAATCCGAATCCTAACCTTTGATATCCGATTTCAGGATCGATTTTCAATTCCTAACCCTATAAGTTATAAAATAATGAACGTGCAGGCGCTTCCACCGACTTAACGTGGTAAATAACAAAATGATTAGACCATTTTGACCTTATAAGAGGTTACATATGAAATGTATGTTAATAAAATCACATTAATCAAGTAAGTTAGCCAGGCTATCAACAATCCGCGTCTTAAACAGACGTTATAGAACAATTCCGCGGTCAGTTCTTTCGTTAATCTGTTAACGCAAGTAACTGATATGGTTTGCATAAAAATATGAATTACTAACCAGATATGTATGGCGAAAACGTCGACAGCAACGCGATGCACTGCCTTCGCGTTCAGAGGGAAGAGAACTGAAGAGTTCTTCATAAAACGGCAGCTTGTTGTTATTTTTCGCGGTCATTTCGTACTAATGTATTTGAATTTACAGTAACATGTCCCAAAGGCTACATTGAAGAGTAGCCTATCATATACATATTATATTAAAATGTCTAGAATAGATAGAAATCGTGGTCAGCTATTCTAAATAACTTTAAAGTTATTTGCTAGAATCCGTATGCATACACATATAAGAATTATTAGCCTACTCACCAGATGAAGAAGTTCCAGGTCGGCAGACGTCGACAGCAGCACCACTGACACGACAGAAACTCTTCCAAAGTCAAATGCTCTCATGTCTACACCCCACTGACATAAATTATGTCATAAATTATGACTGTTAATGGTCAACCAGTGCTACATTTTTATTTTAAATGTAAGAATAACATTAGTAGGATAGCAATTTTTCCCGTGGAACTGGGTGTGGTGATTTTCGCGGTCAATTTGCACTGATGTATTTAGATTAACAGTAGCTGATAATTTCCCAGAATGCATTGAAATTCAACAGTAACATACTGTCAACTGTGTGCACAGTACATAACTGTTGGAAAAACAATTTAATACTGTGAAAACAACTAAATCTACTGTAACTTACTGTACATAGATTATACAGTAAGAAACTGTTGAGAAAAACAGTATAATCCTGTGAAAACAACAGAAATCGTTTACAGTGCATCTTACAATATATTAAACTAGAAAACATATTAGTACATTTTTGATCAAATAAATGCAAATGGACTTTTAAAAGTGCATCTTTCAAATCATACTGACCAAATCTTACGTTTCAACAAATGTCTATTTCCATATATAAAACATTTATTCTGTGAGAGAAAAATGCTGTTTAATATTACAATGACAATGAAAATTAAATAAGTATTCGCATAATAAAATATGTAGCTTTTATGTTGTCATTCAACTGAATCAAGCTGTTAAAATAGCATATTATTATTATTCACAAAACTATATACATTTTTTTCTAACTATTAAAAGCAAGTGGTCAATAGAATCAAATAATCACAATTAATGATCAGTCTTTAGACACACTCTGAAAATGCTGGGTTGTTTTAACCCAAATTTGGGTCAAATATGGACAAACCCAAATGTTGGGTTAAAAATGTAAATAAAAAAAATTACAGTTGACAGTTGATTTAAATTATATTTTACTTTTGTGGTTGTCCATATTTGACCCAAATTTGGGTTAAAACAACCCAGCATCGTTTAGAGTGCAGAAAATGAAGGAGTAATATCAAGTCTGATGAAAATTTATTTCAATATTTTACATTTTAAACCCCAAGTTGTATATTTAAGGGATTCTGTTAACTTTAACAGACAAAAAAAAAAAAAAAAAAAGACAAACACCCACTCCACCAATCCATGACCTAATGTAATCTCTGTATACACACTCTCTGTACATAATGTACATCTCTATTATACAGCCCAGGCAATCTGCCATAGCATACGTTCAGGTTCGTGTTCATGTCTTTACTACTCAAACCAGTCTCGTGTCATCTTTTATCAGTTCAACTACCAGGGGACCAATAGCCTGAGCTAAACTGTCGGTGAACTTGAATGACAGTGGACTTAAATAAATGAATGAATCAATTGCAAACAAGATATTGATCTTCCATCAGCTTATGATTCATTCCAAATCCCAAGGTCTAGTTTGAATGTTTAAAGACTCAACACAGCGAACGAGCCTGTCACGAGTAAGCAATCTGACTCATAAACCTGAACATGCCCAAAAGACAATCAGAAATGTAAGGCGATATTGCTTTGCAGTGAATTCCCTTTATGAATATATCCATCAACACACACCACTGAAAACATAACAGAGCATAAAGTATCAGAGACAGGAGAGACTTGAGGAACCGTGATGTTTTCATTAATACATTTTGATGTGCTCCATAATTAGAGTATTTTATGTGCCAGACACCAGTCAAATATGGAAATAAGACTCAAGCCGTTTAGGGAGGTGTAATTTATATATCATTCGTATAGATTGTGACAGCATTGGGAAATATTTCCTCTCACACACTGTAAGTAAACCTGCAGGTCATTTTTTCCTGTGTCTATCTATTTTGCTTCTCAAATGCTAAAAGCTTCTTGGAAAGCCAAAGTGTTTTAGTCACAGCACCGTGATTGGGTTTTATCCATTGATATAGTGTTACTTTTAAAAGGTCCTGCTTGGGCACTTAAGAACAACACACATCTCTCTCAGAGCTTACAAAAGGTTATTTTCACTACTTTGGTCAGGTTTTGACCCAATTATGCTTTTTTTGGATATTACCTTTCGTGTTGTGTGTAATATAGCTGTTTGTGAATGTAAAAGGTCTGCAAAGCTTCAAAGATCAAAGTGCAGATAAAGGAGTTATTGTGTCCAAAAAGAAAGACTCGATCCTGAACTGCCTGAAACGAGTCGTAAGTAACTCCAGTCTCACTTCCTGCTCAACCTACTTGGGTTTGCAACAAATTTGCATAATGGTCTTCACTGGCTGCCCACAAACAACATCTGCTTAACCCCGCCCTCAAACACTAGTGTATCTGAGACTGGAAGAGTTCGGTTCGTGTTGTTCATGTCGAGAAGACGCTGTTTTCACTGTGGCACTGTTTGTTCGTATCACTGTGTATCATGTAAGAGCTGAAATTCAGATATGGAAATGGCCATTTGGTTTCCGACACACTGTAAGCAGTCGACCAATCACAACAGACTAGGCCATCTGACAAATCAGAGCAGAGAAGGCTCTCAGAAAGGCAGGGTTTAGAGAGACTGAATCCTTTATCAAACCTTTTCAGACAGAAAAAAAGAAAAAAAGGGGGGAGAAAAAAAAGAGCTGATAATACAATGGATATTATGAGAAAATTAAAGCTTGGATGTGTGTAAACCTATTATAAGAGACTCCTAACAACTGCCACAAGCTTGGTCAACATGGTCAAATTATGCTTTTCAATCAGTCAAAAAAGAAATAACCTTCTTGGACTAGTCTTTTTTACCGGCAAGGTTAATAGACACTAATTCAAAGATACATTTTTGAGGAAAAATGCAACACAAGTAGTACAAGGAACTGTGAAGTTTTAAAGAAGGCCAGAAAAGTACAAGCTGCTTTTCAGGTCATCATAGATAAATAAAATATGATATAAAGGATTTAAACAAATATATACAGTATATATATATATATACACTGTAAAAAAAATATTGTTGGTTTAACTTAAAAAAGTAAAACCTGGTTGCCTTAAAATTTTAAGTTGATTTAACTGGAAAAAGTGAGTTAATAAAATGAAGGAGATTAATTTAATCATCAGAAACTCAAAATAATAAGTTATCTCAAATAAATAAATTATTTAAGTTGATTTGACAAAGGAAAAATGTTGTGATAACATCTTGAAAAAAAATTTTACAGTGAAATTTCTTTTTGTCCCATTTTTTTTTTTTTTTTCATTTTCATGCTCTTATCAACATGCAAAAGTGGATTGGCTTGTTTTGTGCAAATGTTTTTTATTGAAAACAACATTGCCATATACTAGCCTATGTTCAATTTCACACTAACATTCTCTTATAGCAAATAATCTCTCTCACAACGTAACACTGTCCATCAATAAAAGAGTGAAAGAAATACTGACGAGGTCATGATATTGACCAAGGGGCGGAGAATTCGCATCAGCTGTGTGTGTGTGTGTGTGTGTGCTTGGCCATCATCAAGCGATATTTGATTGGACATGCTGCGAATCTGCAATGATGATAGCTCAGTTCACAACGAAAAAAAACACACAGATCACTTTTGTCTTGTCAGTGGGAACATTTGGCAACTTTTAAAAGTAAACTTTCCAGTCAGAATCTTATTGGCATCCATTTCGGTGTCTCACGCTCATCATACACTCAAAACGTAACGTTAATAAACTATTTGGCCGGCTCGCAAGCCCAAACGAGTGTGTCCGGCGTGCCTGTTGTTTTGTTTCAGGTCTTGCTAGATCCGCTTTGGTCGATAAAGCAACTTAGCGCCCTAGAGGCCAGTGAAGCCAATGAAATGAATGGGTTTTAGAGCGCAGCACCGCGCAGCACCACGCATGCCGCATCATGTTGCAAAAGCATGTGAAATGCTAGGCCAAAAAGACCGTTAATCGCGCGATAAAAAAATTGACACCGTTAAAATGGGTTTGCGTTAACGCCGTTAATAACGTGTTTAACTGACAGCCCTAATTTATATATATGAAAAAATGCAAGTGCAAAAATAGTGAGGACATGAAACGTCATATTTACGGTTCTGTGGAGGAACTACAGAAAGATGAGTAGCCGATTATGGATTTGTAATATACAATATATACTTTTCCAGCGCCACCAGATAGTTTTATACCGCGTTTCAAAAAGTGATTAATCCGTCCATCAAAGTTTCATCTGCGTCCGTCTGCTTTGAGTTGGAACGTGGGTTTGTTATATTTACAGATAAACATAATTTCATCCTTTGAGCTAAATGGCTCCTTTTCATCTTCAAATGTATATGTATGTTTGAGAGCTGGCACTGATGAATGGTTTCATTTGTAAGTCACTGAAGGAGTGAGGCCGGGGCCTCTTCAGACCAAACGCACAAACTGTCATTAACTTCATCCATCTCTGCCCGCTCGCTGAGACCCACCATTGAAGCAGTCACGACAACAATGCCAATGTGGCTTTCCCATAAAATGACATAAAACAGAGGGAAAAAAAAACATAGCGGGCCTCGAATTACAGGCCCAGAGCAAAACTGATTGTGCTCAGATCTAAAGGGAGCTTGAGGCCAAACTTCATCTTTAACTTATTATGCATCCAAGAGGAAAACCACATCTCAGAATGCCAGTGTTGGGCTCTGACATTTGCTTCTGTCTTTATTTACATTCGAGCTTTGACGACGAAAAAAAATAAAGTCTTTTGTAGGCATTCCAGTTTCCCACATACAGTTTAAATGTAAAAAGCCAACGAAATCAATAACAGCAATTTACAAAACAACATTTTTTAAGGAGACTTCGAGCACAGCATCAAAACTGATTCATTTTTTCACATCTTGATCAATACAGTTGGCTGTGGTCAATGTATCTTGAATCCAAGAGCAACTTCGGAGACTTCTGAGAGCTCGAAAACCAAAACGCTTAGCATTCAGCCAGTGTAACTTAAAACTATGACATTTCCCCTCTGGAAAATAATCCAATTTCCAAGCATTCTCCTCTCATAAGTGTTAATAGGTCCCGCTTGGATGTGATTGCAAAGCAACGGCGATCCACTTGGATGCGGTGGGGAAGAAGAGAGTTACTGCTGGTTATTTGATTACAGCTTTCAAATATGAATCAAGCACATTTACCTCTTCAACACCTAACGGAGAAGCAGCGCTTCATTCAAAGCAAAACACACACACACTCCATGATGAACCTGTGAGAGAGTCATTTAACCTAGCCCGGTGAAACTCTATGGATATAACCAAAATGATCATGAATGTATATGGCCATCATCTGCAGAGATATTATGGGGTAACCAGATAAAACAGTGCGCCATAACCGCAAACGAGCTCTCGCGGAGGAATAGCACAGAAAGAGATTTATTCGATACACTTTCCAACACAGCTAGCCTGAGTAGAGATGGATTAACCCACGCGTTGGAAAGTGTGAAGTCATTAGGAAATGCCCAGTTTTCTCTGCTAATGACTGGAGGAGTAAAACCCAGCAGTTTCGAGCTCACACAAGGTCTCGTTTCTCTCAGACTCGAGCCGCCCGTGCCAAACAAAATAGCCTTGCTTTCTGAGGCGAGACGGGCCGAGCGCCCTCAGATCCGGCCCACAGACTCATTTGGAGAGGAGAGTGCAATTGTGTCAGAATTTTTAGGCCTCATATTATGCGAAGGCGCTGAAGCCGGTCGATGTCAATAAGAGCCGCCATTTTGACTGCTGAGGACGCATGAGAAATATGGTCATCGGATCCTGCCAGCGCTTCAGTTATGTATGAGCATGTATTAAAAGAGCACAATACAGTCACTGTTGGATCTTTCTGAATGTTCCTGATTAGAGAATAAACATGAATCCCACTGACAACTAATTGCACTTCATTGACCTCTTGGTAGGAGGCAGCACTGCGTTCAATAAACTCAGCTGAAGCTGTTAACACAGGGAAACATCCTGACAACAGTGGGAGTTTTTCAGAATATGCTTGTATAATGTCAGAAAAATATGTCTCTGCAATATTTACATGGAAATTTTCTTAGAAGAAAAGGTTCTATATAGAACCTTAAAAGGTTCTTTCAGCGCTACGTATATGAGGGTTCAATAATAAGAACACTTTAGAGTTCTTTGTAACCAGGAAAAAGGTTCTATGTGGAACCTTTTGGGTTTATTCATTATCATTTGTTTTGTCCTTTCCGGATTAAATATTTCATATTATTGACAAACATCAAGACCCTAAAATGTATTTATGAATGCATGCGAATGATCACATAATTCAAGATATGGGGGTTAGAAAATGTATATATTTATATCATTTTATGTAGTTAATCAATATCACACGAAGAGTGTCATTTCAGTTTTTCTCCTCCAAAAATCAGCATGATTAAAATGTGATATTAAGCAACAGTTTAATAAACAATAATTGAATTACAACTGCAAAATGTTGCAGAATAATGCAATTTACAAATTAATAATAGCCTATAAAGAACCTTGTGCCAAAAGGATTCTTTCTTGTCATTATAGAATCTTTTTTTAGCACAAAAGGTTCTTTGGAATTGAGGAAAGAACCCTATGCTTCATATATAGAACCCCAATGAACCCTTGAGTGATAACTCAAAAAAAAAAAGATTTTTGCTGCTCGTTTAAATTGCTTAAATAAAATAAGTTTAAGCAACACAATTGCTATACATTTTGTCCAAACTTAATTTGATTGTGTTCAATCTGCTTATGTAACATTTCAGTTTACTTAATCATTTTGTGTTGGATTACATAAATGATTTGTGTTGCATTAACTGAAACTGGTGGGTGCTTGTTAGTTCCCAGCATGCTTTGCATATGGTTGAATTAAGAGAGACTTGGTAGTGCGTAACTGTGTTTAATGTTCAATTACATTTGCAATTATTGAACCATTTACAGAAGAGTGAAGCATTTGGTTAGGCTGAAGACTGATCCGGCAATATTCACAGCATATGCTTTCTGGGATGAAGCAAATAAATATTTAAGATGCTAAAAAGTGCTATTGGTAGCTAATATAGATGGCTATAGTCTAGTAATTGATTAGTGTGATTCTAAAATAAATTATATTGAATTGGATGAATGAATATGAATTTGAATTACCTGTGCCCAAACATAGTAAATAAGTTAAATCAACCTTAATGAATTAAGTTGACCCAACGTAAGTACTGTAAGAAGGGCCACGAAATCGATCCAAATCGCGGAATTCGATTCGTGGTGAAGGTCTCAAGCGTGTTCCGTCTTTTCCATGGCAAAGTAATGTTTAGTTAAATGCAACACATTTAATCTTACGTATTAACTCGTTTCATCTGACTCCATAAAATGAAAAGGGTTTATCAATGATATCTGCG
Organism: Cyprinella venusta; assembly: GCA_038021265.1. NCBI lineage: Eukaryota > Metazoa > Chordata > Actinopteri > Cypriniformes > Leuciscidae > Cyprinella > Cyprinella venusta. The sequence continues at coordinate 13,822,104 of CM075878.1, forward strand.
CATCATTTAATATGTTAATGCTTGACTATTCCTTTTAACTCTAATGAAAATAAAGTCAAAGTCTGTTAGAATAGCCAAATGTAACAATTTATTATATCAGGTAAATGTATCATTGGAATTCCACAAGATAATCAGAGCAAACCAAAATGTTTCAAAGAGCTTTACCCAACATATTACATGAGCTGAGAAGACAACGTCATGGGCTGATCTGAATACAGAATGGCAGCCACGAACTCTTGTTACATCTCCCTTTATAACCAGACCTCCTTTCATATGCAAGTTTCCAGTGGAAATTTACTGTATTCCCAGCCATGCTTACTGGGGGAAGGAGCTTAGAACAGTGGAAATTAGCATTTACACCTTGGAGTACCTAGAGAGCACATTCCTTTGTGTAACAGTTATTCCTAAACTTCTTAAAACCTTATTACCTTTTCTTTTATTACTTTGGGAATGAGACATTATTACCAGTCACCCTGAGACCATCAAAATGACTCCAAACACTCCTAAAAGATTATCACATTCACATTAAGAACCATATTCTTGTGAGTTTTCAGTGTCATTGACTGAAAGAGGGGGAGAGAGGGATGTAGTTCAGAGGAAAGGGGGTAGGGTGACGTTGTAAATTCACAAGCAATGCCATTTGTCTTCAGAGGGCATTGGAACCAGTTTTCAAGTCTTACAAATTCCCTCCTTGACCCCGATGGGTCAGATTCAGACACTTTAGGGGTCACAGAGTAAGACGTTTCTTGTAATCCTTGGTGTAATTCAGCAATTGTCTCTTGGCAATGCTGGCATCTGTAGAAGCTCAGAGGGCTTTGTTCACCTGCAGAACACCTGTTCTCACCAGGCGTATGTAGCTTGAGTCCAGCAGGTGGATGAGGCATTCAGGCTTTCTTCTGGTGATGTGAGCAAAGTTCATAGAGTCAATCTGGACCTCTTGACTTTTCCGGTTGGCGTGTCGTTCCTTCATGAAGACACTCACGTTTCCCTGGCACCTTCCCCATAACGATAATCTGTCCCCTCTCGACCAATCCTGTCACCTCCAGCGGTGCGGTTGTCTGGACAGACCTCAGTGGGTGAATGGGCTCTCTGTGGGACGTCTGAAAAGCATCTTAAATGTCCATTTCGCGATTGAAACACATATGAACTTGAACTCAAGAAGAAATGCATAGAAAACGCATAATGCAAAAAAAAAAAAACAAAATCATGTCATTTTCAATATAAAATACCATGTTCTTTTCAGCAAGTGTGCTCATTTTTTCTCAGGGTATTGAATGGTAAGGATGTCTCATATCAAATATCCAATTCCTAAATATAATTTTTTGGTCTGAATTATAGAAGGAAATGCAGCAAGAGGTCAGGGTATTCAAAATAATCAAACAGATTCTAAAAATCATGTAATAAAAACAATCAATGTTCAATCATGTAATAAAGAATAATAAAACATAATAATCAGTGTTTGTTCAGGAATCTTCCAATGCAAGCCACTTATGCAATTCTGGAAAGTGACTTGGAATATGCTTAAATGTATTCAAGGATGGAGATTGTTCATTCCTTGTCAACAAGTGTGAGAGTGTGTGTTTGTGTGAGGGTATGAGTGCATCTGTGTGTTTCAGTGTGTGTTTGTTCATCTGAGGGTGAGTTTGAGTGTTTGTGTGAGGGTATGGGTGCATCTGTGTGTGAGTGTGTGTTTGTTCATCTGAGTGTGAGTTCGAGTGTTTGTGTGAGAGAAAGAGAAAGGGAGTGAGTGTGTGTTTAAGTGTTGTTGTTGTTGGCTAAGTCAAAATCAATGCCAGGGTTGAATTGTGAATTCTGTAATTGATTGAAGCGCTCACACTTCAGATCTATTTAGTTATGATGTTTCTGTTATTAGCGGTTAGTTGAGAAATCAGGGGCCCTCTGATTTTCCAACCACCCCAATAACAATTAGAAAGTTTAAACATTTTGAAATTTAATGGCAAGTCTGCTACTGCTTTGATGCATTGCATTGATTTGTGACTGTAGCCATTAATGTGTGTTTTCCAGTGTTTTTCCATGAGTTTGCAGGGTGTGGTGGATAGCGTGTGCTATGTCATGGGATCAGCTTCCCATCCTTATGTGTGTGAAGCTATCAGGATCTGTGAGTGTGAAGATGCACAATAGATCTTTAGTGAAGTGGCACTATTGGACTCTATGTCATCTTCATCTTCTTATGATGTATAATGTTCAGTCTGGACAGACTTGATCTATTCCAGATGATGATGCCGTGAGGGTGTTGTGATGGAGGAGTGTGTTCAGTCAGTGTTCATGTCTAGGAGATGGGTGGAATCTATTGTATAACAATTGTGTTGCAAATTTTAGTTCCAGTTCTAAACTGGGAGGCCATCTAATGAAGTGATGTGCTGTTGTAAGATGTAAAGGCCTCTTGAATGGTCTTTTCACCCATCTCCCGAATCTCAGGTTATGTTCTAGCAATCGTGAAGATCGGCCGTCCCGGCGTCCGTCCTCCGAGGAATTGTAGAAGTTAACCTGACAGAAACACATGCAGAGAGAACCACAGTTAATTTTGATGTTTTCAACAGTTTCAAATTCAGACATGTGGACACATTCGTTTGTTGCTCCATTATCATGTCCATTGCAATTTTAATTCCAGCTGTCACATGAAACCGTGTTTCATTGACCAGGTCTGAATTATTGCTGTTGTTGGTTCAGTGTGTGACACCTAAACACTGCTCTTGCAGTCAGCCTTCACAGTCTGCTCTCACAGCAATAGAGATCCCAGTCTTCGGGTTTTAAACTTCAAATTGCTTTCATTACAGCCAGATCTGTGGGCATGAATTATTTCATGGTGTCATTCACACATTTGGTTAGTGGTGGTCTCTCGTTACCTCTGATGTTTAGTTCACACCCTCCTTGTAAATTTTCTTCTTTGGTCAGTTGGCAATTACCTGTGCCACACCACACTTTGTGAGTGTTTGTTTCACACAGTGAGTGTTTTCCGCCCTTTTGGCACAGGTACTGTATCAGGTCAACAAAATCAAACTGTAAGGATTAATTTCACACTTCTCCAATTGATGCCTGCTTGGCGATTATAATATAATGTATGGTAGAATTTAAGAATGTAAATGAAATTATTATTTCTGGTCTTTGGAAAAAATGTTACAGATTCGTTCAATTTAGATGTCAAAACTATTAAGCTATTTGCTATTGGGCTGCTACCCGACTAGCAAATGTCGCTAATAGCTTAAGGCCTTGAGTGACCAAAGTTGTTAGCTCAGTGGGGGGTTTAGATGCGTCTGATCTTTGGTTCCTTGCAGGGCACTGGTTTGTGTCATCAGACTGTGGTTGTCTGCGTTTTTTGAAATAGGGTGGAGGTCTGCCTCTGCCCAACGACCAACACTTTTCCTCTGCATGGCCTGTTTTGTGACAGGAATTACAGAATCTGCTCAGTTTGCCACCGTGTGGCTTTCTGAATTCTCCTGCAAATGAAGGTTTTTCATGACATTCTAACACAGCTACCTCACCATGTATTTGTTTTCGTGATTCAATTCTTGTTGCCCAGCTAACAATACCTTCGAATGTATTTTTTGCTGGAGAAGCACCGTACGTGAGCGATTGCTGTACACGCAGCCCTGCATTTGTAAGTAGTAATTCAAGGAAAGTTGCATTGTTGTGGTTAACACCCTCAATTCCAGAATACTCCTCGAACAGTTCAAACATTTTCTCTGCATATGTCTCAAACGATTCTTCAGTACTCTGTTTCCGATTGAGAATCAGTTCCCATCCAACAGGACTACAACCACGTAGATCGCGCAGACATTGTTTTAATCTATTTAAGATTTCACTCTCAGGCTCGTTTTGATGCATTGACTGCACAATGATGCCTGTCATCAAAGCCGGTGGTATCTTATAGTTCAGGACATCTGGAATTGAGCTGATAACAATTTGCCAAATATCTTTTGGTTCAAGCTGAAATGCATGTTTTAGGCTAACAATGCGTCTCCACCATGGTTCGAATGGCCCTTTCAAAGGGAATGGTCCGATCTCTGCTTTAAACAAGCTACATTCAGTTACTGTTAGAGGACGCCGAATGGTTGACTCTGTGCCGTTTGGGTGCCGTATCACCTTAAAGGCTGAAACAGGCACTTTGTTCAAAATTTTTTCGCCTGCTTCCTCTGTCTGAAAAGGTACAGGGTTATTAGAGCAGGATGACTCGTCTAAGAAGCGCACATTTTTAGTCCCATCGCTTTTGAGCGTTTTGGGAGAAATGGACTTTTCAACCATTAGTTTAGACTTAAGATCTGCAATGGTGTGTTTGTGATTTTTACACTTTTCAGTCAGGGCTAACTGCTCAGCTAGTAATCTGTCTAGCTGTGTTTGAAGATCCTGGATCTTTGCCTCAGACAATTTTGCCTCTGCATTTTTAGAATGCACTTCTTCACATTTAACATCCATAAGCGAGGATAGAAATGTTGTTGACTTATCTAGCCGTTTATAACTTATGAAGTTTAAAGCCTCAATTATCTCATCATGTTTTGATTTCTTCTGTTTACTACCCACTGTTTTCCACCAAGTGAGAATTTCATTGTCAATAGCGTCCATTTTAAGACCTATTTTAGTGAGTTTATGCAGCGTAGGCTCGACCTTTTCGGCCCATAGTGTAAACACGATAGAATCTTTATACATGTTCAAATTTATATTTGGGGAAATTTCTTTCCCTGAAGTTTTGAATATAAAAAGGTTTTTGTTTTATGATTCACGAGATTCGCGCTCACAGTTTCTGATTCTCAGTTATGTTCCTTTGCGTGGTTTTTCCGCAGCTATGGGAGATTTCCACCAAGGATACAAAAATTCAGACTATATGAAGCAAAGTCATTTTAACGTTTGATAATTCTTTTCATTCTTTAGTTATATTTTCCCCGTTTTAGATTAGGAAACTATATCACTCTGCGGCCCTTCTCTAAAGTCCGCATGCCACACTCTCGTCAGGTCCGGTCATCAAATCAGAGGTAATTTGACTAAATATCTAGGATTTGCCGTATCCATACGGACACAATCAAAGACATATATGTAAGTCCCCTTAAACGCCTCCTCGTTTAAGTACACGTAAAATGATACCGGATGTTAGCCATCGCTAAACTGACGCAAAAACTGTGGAAATATACGAATCCGATCTCTGTCTCAAATATTTCTGTCTCAAATTCTTCTCATTCTTTTCAAGAATTAATGAGCATAGTCAATCACATTATAACCACATTCAGCATAGACACACACACACGTTTAATTCAGTTCACACAGGATACATATGACCTTGAATAAAACATCAACAGCCTTTACCTAAGTGTTCCAAACACTTACAGCAAAGCAATCCTGTGTTTAAAGAATAAACTTACATTTAGCCTATGTGCCCATGTAGTAGCACAAACAACTATACAGTGTGTTCTATGAGTGCGTTACATTGTGTGAAGCACAACCCCAAATTTGAAAATACAAACTATTGCATTATTGCTTTCCCATCTGTGTTACAGTGGAAGCTTTCAAATGCAATATAAAGTTTGTCAAGATTAGTTTATGTTTAGAATCTTATTCAATGTGGCCTCGGGCCTATGGGCTGGTCAAACAAAGGGTAAGCGTTTTTAAACGCAGCATGTCCTTACCATTACCATTAGCCTAAAAACCGCATGGCATTAGCATTAGCTTTAGCATCATTGTTTAAGCAGCATGGGTTTAGAATTTAGCATTAGCCTGTTGCAGCATGGGCAATAGCATTTATCTTAGCCTTGTTTTCTCTAAACAGCATGGAAAACACTAGCATTTATCCCTGCTAATTGCGTTTTAGCCTGTAAATCATATCATTTTATTTTTTCAAAGTTTTCCTTTCATAAACAATGCATCGTCTGCCTCATTTATAAAATTACGTGTTTTCCGATCATTTACAAACTTAGATTTTTATTTCTGTTGTTTGTCGATTCTCTTCACGTGCTGCTTTGTTTCAACAAAGCCACTACAATAATGAAGACAAACATGCAAGTTTTGTTTTATAACTCCTCGAGTAACGTTAAGTCTACCCGAAAATCATCTGAAAAATGTTATTTCAAATTTAGATTTCGTTTCTTTTTGCCTAATCAAACAAAGATCTCTTTAAAATCTATTAAACAAGGGTTTCACTCTTTTATCTGCGCACCGCGGCTGTTTTCATGTCCTCACATTTTAGTTTCGGACTAAACAAAGGGCCTTCCTACCCCTAAACATGGCAAACAACATTTTCTCAACACTTTTCAAAAGGATAGAAAAAGTTGACTTACCAGAGCAGCAGAAGAAAGAGAAGTTCAAACCTCTTGTTGATTTTAAGATCCCCATAAATTGCTGGAAAAGACGTTGTTCGCGAAATCCATATGTTGCGATCACGGAGGCGTGTCACCACTGTAAAAAGGGGCACGAAATCGATCCAAATCGCGGAATTCGATTCGTGGTGAAGGTCTCAAGCGTGTTCCGTCTTTTCCATGGCAAAGTAATGTTTAGTTAAATGCAACACATTTAATCTTACGTATTAACTCGTTTCATCTGACTCCATAAAATGAAAAGGGTTTATCAATGATATCTGCGCATCATTTAATATGTTAATGCTTGACTATTCCTTTTAACTCTAATGAAAATAAAGTCAAAGTCTGTTAGAATAGCCAAATGTAACAATTTATTATATCAGGTAAATGTATCATTGGAATTCCACAAGATAATCAGAGCAAACCAAAATGTTTCAAAGAGCTTTACCCAACATATTACATGAGCTGAGAAGACAACGTCATGGGCTGATCTGAATACAGAATGGCAGCCACGAACTCTTGTTACATCTCCCTTTATAACCAGACCTCCTTTCATATGCAAGTTTCCAGTGGAAATTTACTGTATTCCCAGCCATGCTTACTGGGGGAAGGAGCTTAGAACAGTGGAAATTAGCATTTACACCTTGGAGTACCTAGAGAGCACATTCCTTTGTGTAACAGTTATTCCTAAACTTCTTAAAACCTTATTACCTTTTCTTTTATTACTTTGGGAATGAGACATTATTACCAGTCACCCTGAGACCATCAAAATGACTCCAAACACTCCTAAAAGATTATCACATTCACATTAAGAACCATATTCTTGTGAGTTTTCAGTGTCATTGACTGAAAGAGGGGGAGAGAGGGATGTAGTTCAGAGGAAAGGGGGTAGGGTGACGTTGTAAATTCACAAGCAATGCCATTTGTCTTCAGAGGGCATTGGAACCAGTTTTCAAGTCTTACAGTACATTAAATTGGAATAACATAATTGCATAATTCTGAAATAAAGGAAGTTAATCATGTGGAAATCCTTTCCAAGATTTTTTATGTTTCAAAGAGTTTTTCTCTTTTTTTTGAGTATACACACCTCATGTACATAAAAAAAAACATTTAATATGGTTAAATGATAATAATAGCTCACAAGCCTTGGTCAAGATTACACAAGTATGATTTGAACGTCTCTGCAGCTCAAGCAACATTTTTTTTTCTACTGAGAAATGGAAATAATGTGTGCTTTAATAAAAAAATACAATCTTCACATTTCTTTTAAACCTCCCGATCCCAGCGGGTCCGCTATAATCTTTTACTGTAAGTGCTTCGCTGTAAATGCATTTTGCATTTACATGAGTTGTAAACACTATGTTTAAAAAAAACCTTGAGGGAAATAAGTAAATGTTTACATTGATTTCTACTTTCAATTTTATTAGGCTCACTTGATGCCCTATAAAGGGAATTTGTTTTACAGATGCAGTTGCAAAATATTAGGTAAAAGAACCAGGATATTTTTTTAGGGAAATTAGTAAATTCTGATAGTTATTTTTAGCTATACCAGTTTTTAGGAGACTCGCGCGCAAGTTGGTGCCCTATAGGTAAAATAAATATGTGTGTGTGTGTGTGTGTGTGTGTCCTCCTGTTAAATGATGGCAATATCTGAAATCCTTGTCCTTGTGGGGACATTTTGGTCCTCATGCCAAAAACAGCTTATAAATCAAACTAAGTGATGTTTTTTGAAAATGTAAAAATGCAGAAAGTTTTAAGTGATGGTACAATAGGTATAGTGTAAGGGGAGAGAATATACAGTTTGTACAGTATAAAAATCATTGTCTATGGAAAAATTCACGAAAAAAACATGAAAACACAACATACTTTTTTTCGTTGCGAGTTGCATTCAGAACACTTGGCTTGTTATCACGTGCACTTACTCACTCTCACACCAAGATCAGAAACTGAAAAACTGCAACACTTTTGAAGGACGTCTGTTGAACTTGACTGATTGAACTGGACAGTCACTGATGGAAGTATCAGTCATGTTTTGGCCTCGTGACACCATAAACCTGTCAGTCAGTCAGAGATATGCGTCACACACCTGAGATTGCTGACTGAACAAATTTCATTCACAGTCCGTGTCACGTGTCCTCTCTTCAGTCACTGTCTCTCCCGTCCCACAGGTCTGCGTACGAGGCTTCTCTGGGTCTACATTAAACTGTAATCGCACCGCAGTCCTTCAGTATTGATGGAGGCTTCGAGTGTTCGAAGGTACAGGTTGACACACCACTCATTACTCAAAGCCCAGAGATCTGACTGATTCCCGCTGCTCGTGTCGCTCACAGTAAGTGTGAGGAGAATGGGAATTAAAGAGAATTGCTTTTGCTCTCATCAAAAGGACACACTATCATCACACATCTAATGTATATGAGAGCGCACTTACTCACATGCACTTATGTGCACTTACTCACGTGCAATTACTTACGTGCACTTAGGTGTAATAACTCACGTGCACTTACACACGTGCACTTATATACTCTTACTCACGTGCACTTACTCACGTGCTCAAATGTACACTTACTCATGTGCACTTACTCACGTGCACTTATATACTCTTACTCACGTGCACTTACTTACGTGCTCAAATGTACACTTACTCATGTGCACTTACTCACGTGCACTTATTCACGTGCACTAACGTACACTTACTCATGTGCACTTACTTTCTTATACACTTACTCACGTACACTTACTCGTGCACTTACTCACGTGCATTTACTTACGTGCACTTACTCAAGTGCATTTTCTTACGTGCACTTACGTGCATGTACTCATGTGCACTTACTTACGTACACTTACTCACATGCACTTATGTACATTCATGTGCACTTACTTGCGTGCACTTACGTACACTTACTCACGTACACTTACTCGTGCACTTACTCACGCGCAGTTACTTACGTGCACTTACTCAAGTGCATTTTCTTACGTGCACTTACTCACGTGCATGTACTCATGTGCACTTACTTACGTTACGTACACTTACTCACATGAACTTATGTACATTCATGTGCACTTACTTGCGTGCACTTACGTACACTTACTCACGTGCACTTACTCATGTGCACTTACGTGCCCTTATGTACACTTACGTAGACTTACTCATGTGCACTTATGTGCACATAGTCATGTGCACTTACAATGTGCACTTACTCACGTGCACTTAATTACGTACACTTACTCATGTGCACTTACTCACATGCACTTATTCAAGTGCACCAACGTACACTTACTCATGTGCACTTACTTTCTTACACTTACTCATGTGCAATTACTCGTGCACTTACTCACGTGCATTTACTTACATGCACTTACTCAAGTGCATTTTCTTACGTGCACTTACTCACGTGCATGTACTCATGTGCACTTTCTTACGTGCACTTACTCACGTGCACTATGTACACTTACTCATGTGCACTTACTTACATGCACTTACTCACATGCACTTACTCATGTGCACTTACATGGACTTACTCATGTGCACTTACAATGTGCAGTTACTCATGTGCATTTACGTGCATGTATGCACTTACTTACATGCACTTACTTACGTGCACTTACTCACGTGCACTTACTCACGTGCACTTACTCATGTGCACTTACTCACGTGTACTTAATTACGTACACTTACTCATGTGCACTTACTCACATGCACTTACTTACGTGCACTTACTCACGCACATAAGCACAAAAAAACAATCTTTTCAGTCTTTAACCTGTTAATGCTTAGATTTCTAATAAAAAACGGCACAACATTACACATTATCCCAAAAGTTGTCAGAAACTCTATATAAAAACTAGGCTACTGTATAAAACAACAACAATATACTATACATAGAGTATATATGTATTTTTTCATTTTATGTGTGTGTGTGTGTGTGTGTGTGTGTGTGCGTGCGTGTTCGCCAAGGCTGCATTTATTTTATCACAAAAAAATGTAAAAACAATATTGTGAAACACTACACACTTTAAAATGTCCTACATGTAAAAGTTTATATATATATATATATATACATTTTAAGTTTGAGGAAAGTAAGAGCAATTTGACATTTGCTCCTGGCTTCTTTCTCTGACTGTTCTGGAAACCTAATGTTTTCTTTAAACCATTTCTCAGTTTTAAACCAATGCAGCCAAGACCTCACTGGAGCATGAGAACAAAGCAGAAACACTAAACTGCAACAATCTATGCCAAAGAGATCTCTGATAATCAGTCAGTTGCGTTGAGGTATTTAGTGCTCGACACAGCCAAAGCTGAGCACATCACGAGACGAATGTGAGGCTCTAATTATTGGATCTTTTCCACAATTTTTCCATTCGGCAGCAGCTATTCAATACAGTATATTGAGGATGTTAAGCAGTCATTTAGCAGATGCTTTCATCCAAAGCGATTTACAGTAGACTTATTACAGAGACAGTCTCCATGGAGCAATCTAGGGTTAAGTGCCTCGCTAAGCAGGGATGAAGCTCATGGTTTGTACCCTGTATTTCCAGTCAGAAGTCTTCTATAGCAGTCACTAGCTGATGTTTTAACAAACCTGAAGGCTCTTTCATGCAAAAATGCTCATGCAAAATTAGGGTTGGGTATCGAGAATCGAGTATCGATTGGAACCGGGACTAACTTTTTCGTTTTCCCCGGAATCGTTCAAAAGTTAAAATTTCGATTCCTAGTTTTGATATTCACAGTCCGTCGACCAGAAGAAGAAACCGCTGAACAACACCAATGAAGAAGCGTCTACCGGAAGTGTTGGCATAAACGCGCGAGTCGAACATGAGTAGCTTACGTCGGCGGTCCAAAGTGTGGCTTCACTTTTCTAAAAAATAACAAAATCTCGGCAATATGCAAAATTTGTGACAAAAGGAGTATTTCCCTTTATAAAGGAGTGTTTCCTTCAGAAAGATCGTTGGTTAGCAAGGTTAGCTAAACTTTTTTGACCCTGCCTCTTAAAAGAATCGGAATCAAGAATCGTTGGGAACCGGAATCGAAACAAGGAATCGGAATCAGAATCGTTCAAATTCAAACGATACCCAACCCTATGCAAAATGCAGTGTAGTGCATAGTCATGCTTTCATCCAAACACACAGCTTCACTGCAGCCTCATTTAAGCCATACATCTCCATTCCTAAACAGAGAAATGTGACGACACCTTTTGTGCGGGTCACGGTTTGTGTCACCGGGCTAATGTATATGAAGGAGAAGTCATTATCTCTCAACAGAGCAGCTTTTCTGACAACCTGCATTTATTTTTTGCAGGTTAAGCAGAATGACTAAAGTTTAACCCTCTGATGCATGAATTATTAAATCACAAAATGACATATAAAGAGGATTACATTTATAAGTAAAGGTTAAAGGTCACCCATAGGGGTTTTGATGTAACGTAACACCTCACCCTATCACCTCACCTTATAACTCTATACTGTAGTGGATTAAAGGCCTGAGACAGACGCATGCATATTTCATCAGTGATACCATATGTTGACACACAATTCTGGGTTGAATAATGTTATCAGATACAATATAGTGCATTTGAAAGTGTAATGAAGTGGGATTTTAAGTGCAATTTACTTTTAATCTGCAGTGTTTTGCAAATGAAAACATGTGTACGGTCGCGAGAGCTTGAAATAAATCACACACACACACTGTGTGACATAAACCAGTGTAGCACAGCCATTTATGCCACATAAATCAAACATCAACAGGAGATTAATGATCTCGAGCAGATTAGGACAAGATTAACTATCCCTTGAAAATATCTACATTTATTTCCTCTGAAAAGGAGGTAAACATGTTTTATATTTGGTGAAATCAATTACATCACCTTAGCAGGACAAAAGTCAAGTCACAACGTCCAATAATGTGTCAGTGCATCATGCTACATCTTTCCTGTGGCAGTGCATAATTACGTCAAATAATTAGATATCAGTAACTAATGTAACAGTGTCTAATTAGTCTTTCCATTAGTGCATAACGAGTGCATCTGAATGTTCTAGACACAAAAAGCACAGTAATTGCTCCAAATAACCTGCCTCGTTTTTTGCCTGTCAAGGCAATTATCACCTCTAGTTTGTGTCACGGGATGTCAATTAGAGTGTCAACTCAACGCCCAGCGGGACCAAACCCTCGGCTGTTTTTTCATGTTGAGTGAGGATATTTTGGCATTAATTCCATTATATTTACTACCCAAGGTTCAACACATTAGCTAAATGTACAATTTAAAACATATTTTGTTCATCAGTAAAATATAAATATCTATTGAGCATGTTAAAAAATGGTACCCAAAACTTGAAAAATAAAAGCAAAAATAAAGTGTAAATTTCACGTCACATCACGAGTTCAACAATAAGGATGTTATTTATAAATATACTTATATACAAATTATACAAAATAATATATTACTTTAAAGTGGACATATCATGCAAAATCCACTTTTTAAGCCCTTAAATGCATTTTGTTGTATATTTGGAGTGTTTATAAGTACAGAAAAGATTAAATCATTCTCTTCAGGTGCTTCGTTTATATCTTTATATTCTGTTTTGGTCATATTTTTCAACCTGTTCAGATTTTTCTGTTTTCTATGACGTTTTTTGAACAATTACGTCACAGGATTTGCAGCGGAACTGCCAAATAAGGACATCGACTACCGGTCCAACACTTCGAGCAATCCGCCATTATTATTTCTCGCTCCAATTTTGTAGTCCAAGCTCAATGATGCAGAAGTTACGAGAGGGCTAGTCAAAATGTTCGGTTGTTGGATGTAGTGACCTGAAGCACTTCAAGGATTCCCACTTCAACAACCTCCGCCAGTATAAAGAATGGTTTGCCGATCGACTTCGTCTGAATGAGGGGTAAATTCCTTCTATCATTTAGCTGCTGTGTTTTCTGACGCGTTCTAAACGCAAGTTATCATATTATTATCATACAGATTTTTAGTGGTAAGATCAGACCGCAGTCATTTATCTTGTCAGAGTGCTTGTTTTAACAAGAGAAATAGTCGACTTTCACTAATAACACAACATAGTTAACTTAACTTTACATACCACTGCATCCATATGAAGACGTCGTTCTGCAGGTTTGTCGTCGTCTTTTTCAAATCGCTCGCTCTGGCTCGAATACGTAACGCTTGATGGACAAGTCTTTTGTTGATATTTTGTTAACGTGTGAATAAAAATGTTCTTTGAAACTATAGTAATCGTATATCTCTTATCAAACTACAATAATGGCTGAACGCGGGGAGTTGAACCGACCGTGAACTCAGCGACCTGGAGAGCGGGCGGGGAAAGACGCAACTCCTTTTTATTTAAAGGGGACGCTTTGAAACGGGTCGCTCACAGAAGCACATCAGAAAAGGGGTAGAAAAGGGGCCTGTTGAGCTATAATAATGAGGAATTCAGACCCAAGCATTGCAGTTATGCTTTATATAGACCACAAATGTATGATTTATAAGTAAAATTTAATGATTTAAAAGAATGATATGTCTCCTTTAAAGGAGCTAAACGCAAGTATCTGAGTTTTTGCAGAACTACGCCCCCTCTGGCTACAAGCGAAACTGCAACCAGAGCTGTGCGCGTTCATGGAGGAACACACACACACACGCACGTTTGCACGAGCTGTTCATAACCAAAGGAGCATCACATATCATGTTACAGTCATAATGAGGTAATACAGTAATAAATCTGCAAGTCATTTAAAATATATGAAAGGAAACTCATTCGAGTAAATTACACACTTATGTGTGTGAGAGGGGGAAACGGGGGTAGTAGAAAACTTCGGTTTGTGTTTCCATCTATCTCCATGTGCTTACTGTATCCACTTAGGATTGAATTATTATGGAAACACGTTCAGTTATCACGTTGTATAGGACCCGTTTGAGCCCTAGAGTAGAACGGAGATCTCTCCGTTTGTTGAAATCCTTCCCGATGTTGACTCTCGTCTTATTCCGACGCCTGGCACTGGACAGACAGAGGTTTTATTTTCTTTGTCTCACGTGGAGTTTGCGTTGGGGTTTGTAATGAACTACAAGCCGGTCTCTTTCCGCGCCATATACAGATTTAATGAAGTGCACGTCACCGAAAGCAACAGATATGAGTTGCATTTTATTAATCATTGGGTAATTTCAAAATCGGCAAAGACAGCAATAAGAGAGATCGGCAACAGGCCTGGTAAGATCATTTCATGTCTTTACTTTTAATGAAGATGGTAGTGTTAAGCGTATGCGACTTACTTTCACTTTGATTTGCGATATATTGCGGCGTGCTGGCTTCAGCTGAGCTGCTCATCTGAGGTGATGCACGTCGTCAAATATGCCTAAAATAACATGACATATAGCATGGTTTCAACAACCAGATGCATTTACACTTGTCCAGTTTCATCTGGAATGCGGCCCAGACCACGTCCTCAAGTGGTTTGAGCGATCGGATTCAAATCCGTCTCGAATGCGTTTCGGAGGGCATTTACACCCTGGTCTTTTCATGATAGCTATCCGATCACAGAAAACGCATGAAGTGACCAGGTGTAAACAGCCCCTTTGAATCCATCGTCTACTTTTGTGGAAAGCTGACTAGAGTTGTGTCGCTCGAGTTGTCTTCTCTGATACGGAGAACGGCGGCTATTTTTAACATGAAATGTTGCGCAATGCACCTTTAACATTGATGTTACATTGTTATGAACTGTTAATTTGTTGTGAAGATATATTTGCTGATTACTGTATATTACTGCCATTATATTTAACACCACTAATGTTTTCAACATTGTTCATCAGTATTTTTGCTTTGCTCTCACACAAATGTGATTGTGATGAGTGTCTGAAAACCCAAAATGAGAAATTTCAGCCCGTTCTCATCCTTTAGTGTCACATAGAACGCTATATGATAAAACGGCGCTATACTACGCACATGGCACCCTTATCGTTAATATAATACGCGAACCCAAGGCGTCATAAATCCTTCAGCGTAAAATGAGACTACCCTACCCTACCCTACTCCACAACTAAACCTACCCATCACAGTGCGTGTTATATTAACGATAACGGGTGCCATGTGCGTAGTATAGCACCGTTTATTTCAAAGAACATATACTAGCTTTTTTCTCCCATGCAATTTTTTTAAAAAAATCCAAATTTCAATATGTTCCTACAAAGCTGTCTAATGGCTATACATGACTAATGCATGTATAAATAAGGTGCTTGAAATCTTAAGTCTCCATTAATTGTAATTGCATGGTAAAGAGCTAAATGTGATTGGAGGGATCACACACACACACACACTCCTGGAAAATCACAGTCATAACCATCTCAAAAGACAATCCTACCAATGTTTAAGCATGTTGTGCATCGAGTGTTAGAGACGTTTGACGTGGTCTTACAAATGAAACATTTTGATTAAATAATGCAGACAGCGAGGATTGTAATAAGTATTCGAGTCTCACCGAAACATGTTCAGAACATATTCACTAAAAATTTTGATTTTTTTTACCATGAACTTGCAAATTATCAAGTTCAATTGTATTCTGGTGGGATAATGGCGGTCAGACTCAACAGAGGGTAAACTGGGTGACAATTTCACAGTAAGATGCATATCCAGATAGGGAAGAAAAATACAATCAACATTTGACTTCACTTTGTTAACATCTTTAAAAATAGAAAATAGGAAAGAAAACTTTATGGTTAACGGAGATTATTTAAACAGAAATTAGTACTCTTCTTCAGTAAGGATGCATTCAATTGATCAAGAGTGACAATAAAGACGTGTATAATGTCACAAAAGATTCTATTTCAAATAAATGCTGTCCCGACTGCAATCTACGCACGTGAAACATGGAAGCTAATGGGCAACTCTGTCTGGAGGATAATAACACAGTCTCATCCCAAGACGTCATACAACTGACGCTCTTGACCATACATCAACATACGCCGTTTTAGGGTACCCTTTGACGTCAGTTAGATGACGATCCTGGGGCGTCATCTAACTGACGCTTTACCTTTAACGTCAGTTAGGTGACGGGGTAGGTTTAGGTCTGGGGTAGGGTTAGGATTAGTTAACGTCATCTAGCCGACATTTAAGGGTACCCTAAAACGGTGGATGTTGACGTATGGTCAAAAGCGTCAGTTGTATGACGTCTTGGGATGAGACTGCGCTGAGGATAAACA
Organism: Cyprinella venusta; assembly: GCA_038021265.1. Taxonomy (NCBI): domain Eukaryota; kingdom Metazoa; phylum Chordata; class Actinopteri; order Cypriniformes; family Leuciscidae; genus Cyprinella; species Cyprinella venusta. Next base: position 13,838,593 of record CM075878.1, read on the forward strand.
CATTTCACCAGCGATGTCTACGGTGAATTGTCAAGATCGGGTACATCGCATCACCAACGAAGAAGTCTTGCGATGCAAAAATTGAAACACCCTTCAGGTCACAATTGATCTATGGCTAAACCACGCCCTCAAACACATTGAGCCAATCACAATGCGCAGCTAACCCAATACACTCGGACATTCTCTGCTTCCACGTCGATTGAAATGCATTGCAGTTAGTCAGTTTTCATTCGTTTTGTCTTGTTATTTTAAATTTAAAATGATCAAATGGGTGTGCATGGGGTACATGCAGCTCCGACACTCGGTACCCGAGAGGCTGGGCGACGTTGTGTATTTCTTTACCCTTTCCCAAATCACATCTCAACCGAGATAAGTGCCTGCTCTGGATTAAGTTATGCGGTAGCTAGACCACAACACCAACTAAATGTGGATAAATAAAACAAGGATGTCTACATCTGTTCTAAGTTAAGTCAACAACATATTTGAACGTTATCTTTAAAGGTGTGGTTCATTGCTTTTTTTCTTTGCATGATTGTGTTTATGGGGTGCAATATAACATGTATTCGTGGTTTTTCTTTTTTAAAAAGTCTTATTTTTCCTAAACTTCACCTTTATTGTAAGCCGCGCTCTCCTTTGTCCCCTGAACGAGCGGTTTACTTCCTGATTCTATGAAAACACTCCCTCAGAAACACGTCGTGGGCTCAGATTGGTTCGTTTGGGCGGGTGTGTTGTGATTGGCTAAACTGTCGCTCACGTTGTCCGGAAGGTTAACGCCTATTACCTTAACGGGGAAACGCCAGCTCCGGTCCAGATGTAAATAATGGTGTCGAACTGCAGTATCAGTTTGAGGCAGAATCAGACCGAGAAAGCCGCGATGAAGCGAGTCAAACAGAACCACACCACACACGGCTCTTACTAAACGTTTCTGAATAATAATTTGCCATATTTTTTTAACCATATACACGTTTGTTTTACACAATAGCATCTGACTGGCAACGATAGCAACTGACTGGCTACTAATGTTAAGCACAAACAGCGTTGGCAAGTTTACGTTCTTGATCAAATCGAAAATAACGTCATAAAGCATATATACATGAAAAATACGTTTAAAACTTTAGTACTTATACAAAATTCAGGTCCATAATGTTTGTACCCGTTTGTCGTAGACACAAAATACTAGCATAACTAGTAGCATATAGTGGCTATAAAGCCAGCGCTGGCATTTTGAAAAATAAATAAATAAATACAACACAGGCTAACGTTACGTATGGAATTATACATGCAAATACATTTAAAACGATTAAGTCTTAGCCTACTTACAGGTTGTGGTCCAACAACTGCTGCCTGGTTTTAAGGTTGGATCTGCTTCATTGTTTATTAACAGTTTCTTGCTGCACTGAATCCTGCATTGAACTCGTGGAGATTCTGGAAGCTGTCTTCCGTAAAATGCGCAGCACAGAGAGCTAGATTACGATCGTCACTTTCAGGAATATAATCAAACATAAATTGTATCCATTGTTGATGAAGTATAGCATCCGTGGGAAGCTTGAAACACAGAAGACCTGACAGCTGCGTGAACACAACTCACTCGACGTGCTGCAGAAATATGCACATGCCATTTCCTGCATATTCCGAAGGGAGTGGTTGATGCAAATGTGCGGGTTAGTGACGTACCATAACCCGTTGTAGTCCCAATCGAGTCGTTTTTGTAGGCGTTTACACTTCCTGGTTTTTAAAAGACGATATCGATATCTCTGCTTACATTGAACTTTCAGCGCTGCAACTTTGCAGATACTGTTAATGCACCATCAGCAACATTACACACTATTTAAAATCAAAAAAGTGAACCTGGAATGAACCACCCCTTTAAAATCTCTAATGTAACGTTAGCCTAACATTAGAAAACGTTAACAGGGTTAACGTTAACAGGGTTTTCCCTAGGGTGCCTTTGTACAACTGGCAAACAGGACTACAGATGAAAACTAGCCCTTGACTAACTCTGGCATGTTACAGGTGTACTGTTGTTAAAATGCATTGTCCTGGTAAACAAAAAAAAAACATTAGCTTAGCTGCGTTGTACATCATGTCACTTAGCTTCATTAACGTATCTGTAAATAACCGAGATAACAAATGTTGACAATATTGTGCTGAATGATTCATGTAAATACTGTAGCACCAAACAGTGATGGCAGCGATATGCGGGTAATCACGTTTACACTGTGACTTGTACATTTTTTGCCCAGAACTGAAGCTTTTCATCGACCTTCTCAACAATAAAATTATTAGTATAACTGTCCAATGCATAGTTAAGGCCCTAAGGAACTCGTTCATCAAGACGAACAAATCTTTTTGAGTCATTTTGTTAATCGTTGAATGAACCAAATGACTCGAAAAAAGATTTGTTCATTTTGATGAACAAGTTCGAACAGGAGAGTCACGAACACGCATCACAGAACAGAGTAAGGCGAGCATTTGTGCTTATAAAACTTAAACTTTGTTATTTATTTTTGAAATGACAGCTGGTTTCGCTAGATAAGACCCTTATTCATCGTCTGGTGTCGTTTAAAGCCCTTTGAAGCTGCTCTGAAACTCTCATTTGGACCTTGAACTGCTTGGACCCCATTGAAGTCCATTATATGGAGAAAAATCCTGGAATGTTTTAATGAAAAACCTTAATTTTTTTTTTGACTGAAGAAAGAAAGACATGGACATCTTGGATGACATGGGGGTGAGTAAATTATCAGCTTTTCTCAATTATCAAGTAAACTTTCTTTCTAGAGATTTAGGTACTGAACGTAGTAACTGCAGTAGTTACCTTGTTTCTACAGTAATTGGACCTCAACACGGTCTCTCTCTTCCTCGTTCCCGCCTCACGCGAGCAAGTTACAACAAATTATGTTCATCCCTTGATGCAGTCCTCGCAAACAAGGAACAAAGCTTCTCTAACATAACTGTATTCCATTTACTCATTCAATTATATTCTTGCTTTTCCTGCACCAACGCTAAAAGCTTGATCTTTTTCAGATAATGAGCTTCGCAACCTATGCCAGTTTTCTGAGGTCCCAGTCAATTAAATTAGAAAGGTTTGGCCACAGCCACACTTCCACTTCCCAGTCTCAGAGAGATCGGACTGTCTGGAGATTTCACCAATGCCACGTGTTTGGGGCGAGACGGGAAAGCCTTTAGAAAGCAATAATTACTTTTGCAATTCTGTTTGGTGGTGATAATGGATCAAATTGAATACTTCATCTTAAAGGGATAGTTCAGCCAATAATGAACATTTTGTCAAACTGTAATAAATGTCCACCTAAACTTTGCTGCCTCAAATGTGTAGGTATAATCCAATTGTCAATTCAACTTTTATCTGATTATTTTGACATTATTATATTTTTGTATTATTATACTTTTATTTGTTTTTTTGTTTTGTTTTTTTTTTACTTTGTCTGTATTCCACTTCCATTAATGCATTGTTTGTCCAATTGTATGTTTTATTGGTTCTCATTCTTGTGAAACGCTCATATAACTTAAGCTTAAATTGTTTTTATGAGTAAAGTAATGTAAAAACATCTGTTGCCATGTATTTGATCGTATCATATTTTTTTTACAGAGCATCATTTACTCTCCCTCGTGTCATTCAAAACCAATGAGACCTTTGTTCATCTTCATTGGAAATATATGAATTGTGTTTCCAATATGTGAAACACAATTCATATATTTCCAATGAAACCTGAGAGCTTTCTGCCCCTTTATTAAAAGCTCAGGTAACCCAAAACTTAAAAGATACAAAAATAAATCATTAATACGTCAAAACAAATCCATATGAATCGAGCGGTTTAATCCAAGTCTTGTAAAAAGTCTTCAATTGCTTTAAATAATGAACAGATTTAATAAAGGTTTTGATTCACAAACACAGAGTGATTCACCATAAGAAGCTCAATCATGCGTTTGTGATGCATGAAAAATAATGAGGTTTATTTGTGAATCACTCTCTCTGTTTGTATGACTCGTTGTATGACCCCTTTATAACCTTTTTGGATCTTTAAGGTTTGGTTAGTCTTTCAATGAGGGACAGAAACCTTGCAGATTTCATTAAAAATACCCTAATTTGAGTTGTGAAGATGAACGAGAGTCTTACAGGTTTGGAACGACATGAGGGAGAGTAAATGATGACAGAATTGTTATTTTTCGGTGAATTTCCCTTTCAAATAAAATGTTTCCGGTTATTGATTTGTGGCACACCATCTGTTTACAACAGCGAGTCATTTAAACGTGTTCCTCAATTTGTGGGGGAAAAAATGCAGTAACAGATTATAATGGAAGCCAAACTGTCAGATGCATTAGAGGATAAAAAAATAAAAAACATTCATAGAAATTGCACTCAAAAAGGCCATTTCTAACCAATGACATATTTAGAGCTCAGAATAGCAAGAACATTTTCTTTAATATATTCTTTTGTGTTCCATAGAAGAAGAAAAATGTTGGTAACACTTTCCTTGACGGGGTGTGCATAAGACTGGCAAGACACCTTTATAATGTCTTGAATATGAAGTAGGGTTTATGTATGTTTACGACAACTGTCATTACATGTCATTTGCTCAATAATGACATTTTGAATGCAGATATGACATTGATTAAGATGTCTTTGTTATGACAGCTTGACATAAACCAATACTTCATAACCGGTCAGTGTCTTTGTCATGACAACTTGACATTAAATTAAGTTAAACTGTCATGTGTTTGGCTTTGGCATTGGCTGTCATGAGGCGTTATAACTGTGTGGTAAATATTTTTCGTGACCTCAACTACAGTGGTACTAATTGAATTTGTCATTAAAAAGTTATAATGGCTTCATGACAGCCAATGTCAAAACCAACCACCAGAGAGTTTAATGTAATGTTAACCAATAAAGCTAAGTGGTCTCTTAAGTTTGATAATTAATCTGCTATGTCATGTTTATGACAGGTTGTGTTGTCTTAGTAATGTCAAGTTGTCATGACAAAGACACTGGTTATGATGTATTGGTTTATGTCATATTTGCATTCAAAATGTCCTTACTGAGCGAATGACACTTAATGACAGTTGTCATAAACATGCATAAAACTTTCTTCATATTCATAACACGTGTCATGTCATGATTATGAAGGTGTCATGTTAGTCACCTTCAAGTAAAGTGTTATCAAAATGTTTTGGTTACCATTGACTTCCACTCTATGAAACCAGTATATTTATTTGACCGCGCCTCTACCAACGCCTTTCAATTAATTTGTTACTAGTTTGTTCGACTCCATGTTTTGTTTAGCACTCTATTTCATGATTGGGAAGTAAATGTGCTATCTTGTCATCACATATTGAACAAGTGGTGTCTTTGCAGCAAATCAGACATTAGTCCATCTGTGGCAAAGCTGAGCAGAGGCATGCATCAGAGAAGAGAAATCCCTCACTCTTTCATCCCTGACACATTTAATGAAATATGGAAGTGCTGAATGTGAAGAAGACAGAACCTAGAGTTCCCTTAAAAGTGTCTTTCTCAGTTTCTCACTTCCTATGTGTCAGGATATATAAGTCTGCGTCTGTCTCTCTCCAATTGTGCATTTAGCATGGTCCTGGTTGCAAAAAAATGGCTTTGATCTCCTTAGCTGGTGCCGACCTCTGCTTTTCACCATTGTAATGGCTAATCCCACGGAGACCTGCGAAATGTGAGGACTTGCCTGCTATAGCCTGGGGTCCAAATGGAAAAGCCTGTTGCTGCTGTGCTGAATTACCCAGAGTTCCACTTTCCTTTCAACTCCCCTTCACCAGATTAGAAATTGCTCCGCGTTCTCGTATCAAGATGCGACCTGGTTCTTCTGCTGCTGTGGGTCCAATCAGGACCATGACTGCCGTCTGATTGGGTCCTCGCATGAGCACCGCTCGGATCCCTCGTTCCAGACCTGGCCGTTAACATTTCAGAAACAGAAATCACAGTGGTCATGTTGGGATAGACCAGAACCAAGAAGCTCTGACTACTGAAAAAAAAAAAAAAAAAAAAAACATTTAACCAGGCTTTAGTAACGAATGAGTCATGTTTTTTTTATATATTTCGCCTATAAAACATTCCATTTGTTTGCTTTAATTAATAGTCAATAAACTTTATGATCCCAAATATCCCTTTTGACCCCTTCCCAGAAGATAACGGCAGCTAAAACACATTCATACTTT